>PVIJ01000244.1:240632-336596 GCA_004024925.1 Scalopus aquaticus
CAAGCACCCCATGTTATCCAACTCCTCATGGGTACAAGTCCACCCAAACGGGATTGGCCCAAAGCAAGTCTCGAAAGCCTGCCACAAGTCTAGAACAGCTTATGGCAGGGACCCACACATAAGGGTCAGAAACAGCCAGACAATTCTGGGAGGAACCAAAATACCTTTCGGCAGGGACCCATCCAAAAGGGTCAGATACAGTCAGACAATTCTGAGAGGAACCGAACAAAATCAAAACCAAAATCAACACAGCCATCGTTAACCTCCCCACGGGTCTCTCACCCACGTCTATTTCAACCAGTCCAGGCCAGTGAAGCTTCTTTACAAGTCTCTCTGCTCCTTGGGCCTCTGCTGGCTTTCCATTCCTTTTCCATCTCCTCCTGTCTTCTGTCGGTGTGTCTCCTCCATGTGTGTCTTTTCAGCTTCTTAAATTCTGCTCAGCTCCACCCTACCTTGGGTGGGACAGGGAGCCTGGGACACACCCTTTCTCCTGGGGACCAGCCTGTTACAACCCCACCCACCTCTTCCCTTCTGGTAACCACTATTTTGTTCTTCTGCTGTTTGTTTTTATTGCCTTTATCACATATGAGTGAAATCCTGCAGTATTTGTCTTTCTCTGACTTAACTTCCTTCAGTGTCATACTGTAGCCAGAAAATGCCAGGGCTGGCTCCCTGTTGCTGCCGGAAGCCATTGAACAGAGACAGGAATTGAATCCATAACACACACTTTATTGTTGGAAAACAGGTGATTTGAGAGAAGGGGGGTATTTTATCTCAAAATCACATTCTGGGTCCTCATCCCAAGCCGGCCTTTTCCCAATGAACTAAACAAAGCCATCTAACCATAAGCGAACCTCCCACCACAGCAGCCAGTCACGGTGGGTGTCCTGGTCCTTGTCATGTCCCCGGAGTTTATTGTCTCCTCCTTGGCCATCTTGACTGAGGTAGATCCTATTTTTCAGAGCTTGGGATAAACGTTCTGTTTTCCTGATAGTGTCAATGTCCAACATTTCTTCAGGTGTCACGGGGGTAGGACTCTCAGTTCAAAAGAAGAGTTTTAGTTCAAAGAAAATAGCATGTTAATCACACAGTGCTTTCATTAGCCTCTGCTGTGCATACGTGCAGGCTCCGACACTAAGTATGGTGTCCTTTTCTTTCTCCCTAGCCCCTATCACTAAGTCTACAGTCACCAAGGCTCTTTTAAATGAAACCTTTTAGTTTGACCAGGATGCAAGGATGAAGGCCATTGCTTCTAAACTAAGAACCAGTAATCACTTTAAGAGTACAAATAATAACCTTTAAAGTCTTTCAGTCTTTCTACATACTATAATCCTTTTACATTGACCCAAACTCTTGAGGGAAAAGGAAGGCATTGTCAATAGAATTTTTAGTTTCCTGTAGGCTCAGGAGGAATAACAGTATTGTCATTGGAATTCTTTAAATAGAACATTCTCTTATTTCCAGGCCCAAAGATCAAAGGAACAGTGGCATTGTGCCTGGGGCCAGGGTGGAGACAGGAATCAGTCATTCAGCATTTGTTTTTATGCCCCTCCTTGGCTGCCTTCTTTCTGCTTTTTCTACCTTCCAACCCCAGAGGGGGGGGAAAAAAAAAAAAGCTTCGTTTCCTTGGACAAAAATGTGCTTAAATAACAAAATAAACCTGAAAAGGAAAGTAAGTATAAATCACATCTTTTTGTAATTTGGAAATATTTGTATTCTCTCAGTGTCTCAGAAATTACAGCCACAATCTGGCAGCTGGTATTTGTTCTGATACTTTTTGAAACTTGAAAGGTGAGTGGGGGGGAGGTATACATTTGAAGACACAAGTGTTCTCTATGACTTGGGCTGGGGTCAGGATTCTTTGTAAATGAAATAGGAGCTCTTCGGGCTGAAGTTGGCCCATGGGAAGGTGGGTGCATTTATGAAGGGCTTACATATTTTCGTACTTCTTTTGCTTAGCTTCTTCGCATTCTTTCTGAGTGACAACTGCAGTGGGAAACCGGAAAATTCTGTGAGTAATTGTGATGCTCTTTGAATCTACTGAAGGAAATACATGAAATTCTGATGGGAGAAAAATGGTGAATGAGTGAGCTCCCCATCTGTGGAAATTGCCAATCCAATTATTTCAACTAAGTCACCCATCAAATCAGATCACTGCTCAATCCATTACTAGGTTATCAGTAGCAAAGACAGCGTGAGATTCCAAATGGATAGCGTCTGGGACAGAGTTGAAGGCACCACTGTAATTCCCATGACACGGGCTGCTGGTTGGCCGACAGGACATGAGTTGTTTAATTACATTCTATGTTTTTGTTTATGGTGTCAAACTAAAATCGACATTAGACATCATTACCCCTCTCACCCTTGTAGGTATTTCTTTAAAAAAATTCACACACACACACACACACACACACACACACAAGCTTAAAAATCCTTCCATAGTTCATAGGGATGAAGAGATTTACCCGAGATTATATTTCTCAGGCTTACCTTTTTTCAATAAATTCAGCTTCTTCCCAGGTTTGCGCTGCGGACAGGCTGGCTTTGTTTGAGATGGTAACGATTACCACTGCTGCAGA
Organism: Scalopus aquaticus; assembly: GCA_004024925.1. Classification (NCBI taxonomy): domain Eukaryota; kingdom Metazoa; phylum Chordata; class Mammalia; order Eulipotyphla; family Talpidae; genus Scalopus; species Scalopus aquaticus. The sequence goes on from PVIJ01000244.1 coordinate 243,212, forward strand.
AAGGAGCTTTAGGGTAGCTTTCTTGTTAGGTGAGACCATTACTGCCCAGAGGAAAATCGATGCGGTGCCTCATCTGAACTCTTCATGCTTGGAAAAGACTGGGGGTGAGAAGCCTGGATACCCCCCTGCTTTTTCCTTGGACCCCAGTGACTTTCCCAGGGCAGGAAACATCCCACTTGGGGAGCATTATCCTGTTGCAATCAGGTAGCCCTGAGCCCCTATGTATGGCCAGGTGCAAACAAAGTTTTTGACTCAGGACCCTTTTATGCCATCTGGGGATGCTACTGGTCAAAGACTTTACGTGACTTTTAGAGAGCAATCCTGCTGTTGCTTTAGAACATTGTTTCCAGAGAGCCTTATAGTCTTCCTTTGTTCCTATTTGTGACACTGTGTAGATGTCCTGACATTAACTGTGGATCATTCCAATTTTAGAGCACAAATATCAGCCCCGTTTGGACATATCATTTGGACTGTCTGCCATTAAGGAGGCTGTAACAGGGTGGTCCTCAGGGAAAGGGGAGGATCCAGCTTCCCTGGCTCACCCAAGAAGGCTGGAACTGAGCAGGGAGGAGGAAGGGCTGGAGAGGAGACTGAGGAAAGGAAGAGGATGGAGAGCCAGAAGGAGACCTGGAGGAGGCACGTGTTGCAGAGAGGCATGTGAAGAAGCTGCACTTGCTTCTCAGTCTTGGACTTAGGGGACATGGAAGGAGACACTTGAAACAGACATGGTGAAAGACCCGTGGAGAGACTGACAATGACAGTGTTTATCTTGATTTCGATTTTGCTCTTTTCCTTCTGATAGCGGGCAAATGGGGCTTTAAAATGTGGCCAAAAGCAGTGCCCAAATTGCTTTCCGGTCACTATCTTGGTTCTGCACCCGCGTGCACAATTGCAAGACTGCTCAGACTTAAGGAACAGTAACAAGGGGATTTATTTAACAAACAGGAAAAAGGCAAAGAACTAATAAAGTCAACATATGGCCGTTTACCTTACTTAAAGCAATGTCCAGTCCTTTAAGTCCCAGAAAAGTAACAAAGGTGGCGTCTTCCCGCCACTGCTGATGTGGAGCTCCTCTTCCAAACAATAGGCCACGTTTCCAAAATGGCGTCTTCCTTCTTCTGTAGACAGCTAGAGTGTAGGTCAGGTTCTAACTCACAATGACAACACAAAACACAACTGGAGATGCTCCTGAAACTGTGGTGCCCCAGCACAGCACCAGGCCAACAACACTGTAAACAGCAACTACAGTGGCCATATGGCCCAACAGACTGCACTTGCGCATTTTAGGAAGGCGCCCACTTCAGGCCTCTGCCTTCTTCCATTGGCTGCAGTAAAAACAAAACTGGGAGCAGTTTCCATCGCTCGGCTACTTGCAAAGCCTCCAAAGTCGCTGGTCCCAAAGTCACTAAAGATTTCAAAAATGCTCAATCTGAAATTCTATATCCTGGCAGCTCAAAACTTTTGGTGTCTGATTTCCAAACTCCTAATCTTTGCAGCTACATTTTCTGCCCCTTCTTTTCCTACATTATGGCGACTGCTTCCTCTACTCCTTTAGCATGGCAACTGCTTCTTCTTTTCTTACATCATGATGACTGAGTTCCCCTTCTTCCTCCCTTTTATAGCTCATCGGACTCTCCACCCCCCAAACTGCAAACTTAGCATTTTCCCTGGGGCTATTCATTCTCATCAGCAAACTCCTCCAGGGGGCACCACATTTACTGGACTTTGGACTCAGCCCAGTTACACTTCCAGATTTGGTTGGCTCCTTTGCCCATTTCCTATGGTTCCCCTATGTTGCCTTAGGCTTGTGGCAAGTTTTTGGGCCTCAGTGGCCCTGCTTTGGGCCAACCCTGTTTGTTTGGGCATTTATCCACGAGGGGATGGGTAACTTTGCATGTTTTGTGCGAAAACTATTTTATCTATTCTTCCCCTTTTCTTCTCTTTATTGCACACTAATTATGTCAAAGTTCCCTTCCAGTAAAGGCTTTATACACTAGAGTATGCCTTGTGTTGATGTGGTGGATGGCATAACCTATTTACAAAAGAGCAGGCAGGTTTGGAGGTTCTGGGGTACCCCTCATCCTGCCCAGTAACAGGGCCAATTCCTTAGTGCAACACTGGAATGCACCCTCAAAATTGCTGACCCCTGCCCCCAGGTCAGACTTACAGATTTAGAATCTCAGCTCCCCAAGTTTCCATGTGCATGATTTTGTTCCTTCTCCCTCTGCATGGGGACCGAACTTTGGGTGGCTTGTGTGTTAAAAATAAAATTTCAGTTGTTGGAAGTGTATCATTAAGATTCTGGGGAGATCTTGACATGCTGCAATTCACCACCTGATCCCCCATGGCAGTGATGTGGCTTTCATCTGCAGGGCAGCGGGGATGTCTCAGCTTAGCATAACTCAGCCTTCTCTTCTAGGTGAGAAACAAGCAAGGTGGTCCAGGCGCCTTGGGTCCTCCAAGCAGGGACGGTCCCACAGCCTTCCTGGTCTGGGGAAGGACTGGGTGAATTGGCAGTTGGCCTAGGGTCTCAGCTGCCACTTGGGGCTGGAAATCAAAAATGCACATTTAAAATGCAAGTGCTTGTTTCCACTCTGTCTGGCTGATGTTGTACAGGCTTAACTGTCAGCTCAGCTCTGGCAGCAGGAGAAATAAACTCAAAAGTTTGCTTCAGTGATGGCAGTTTTAATTGATAGCAGTTGGCAGTGAGATCTTGCTTTTCTCCATTTCCCCACTGTTCACACCCCTTTTGAGTTTAAGAAAGCAAAGCAACCTTTTCGCTCATTTCCTTTCCTTTCCCCTGGGTCAAATGCCTAGCACATTCCGAATGAAAGGGAGAACCTCTAGGGGTCAGTGCAGCTTAAAAAATGGCCAGCATGGCCTCTGAGGGGACTCCTGGAGGTTTCAATCACAGCTTTGTCCCTCTTTCATTCTAATGAGGGACCAGTCCCATTACTTCATGCTGAGTCTGGCTCTAGAAGCAATCCCCTTGATGGCCATTTCCCTTTAATATAAGTTTAAACATTTGCAATCAAAGGCAGTTCTAATTTGAAATTTAATACCGGGAGTGCTATTTTCAAATGTGTTGCCTTTCACCTTTTCTATTTGATCCTAGAAGGTTACTTCCTTCCCACTGTTCTTTCAAAGCTTCTTGCTAAGTGGGCAGAGGCCTGCTGTCCTTCACCTCACTTTAACTCTCTTTCATAATTATTATTTTTTCTTAAGTAAAAGAACCTCTCCCTCTCCCACCTTTTGCATACATGTGTCATTTTAGCTTTTGTCTTTCAAATTTGCAATCCTAATTTCTTTTATTATGTTATAAAAGAATAGTTAAGTTTTAGAGAATAGTGTGGGCAAAAATGATTAAGGAAAGCACAGGATACACTCGAATGGTAGGTGGGGGGTGGGGTGGAGAATTCTGTTGAGATCTCTGGACATTGTAGAGTGTGAGAAGGACCCTGGGAATTTCTTGAGAACACCGTGTCATCTCATTGAGGTGCTCCTGTGTCCCCCCAAGTCTCTCAGTTCTGTCCCTGCTACATCACTGAGGCAGTTCTCAAATTGTAAATGTCTAATTCCTGTATCTCTTTTTCACACTTAGTTGTAGATAATCTTCCTGAGGCACTTGGCCCCGCTGAACATTTTTTCTGATGTGATTTTTCTTTTAAATCGAGGGACATTGGTTCACAACACTGTGTATCATTTAGAGGTACAGGTTCATACCTCTTCAGGTGTACGTGACCACACCACAGCTCACCGAGGCACTGACTGTCCACAGTCCACTGTGTTCCCACCCCCACGCTCTGATGTGCTTTCTCGCCCTTCGTTTGCACTGTTGTATCTCATGATCTCCTAAATCCGGAATGGTAGATGCCAGCACCTCTGCTACCACTGTCAGCCTCCTCCTTCCCCTCTACCAACCTGGCACCTTGGATGTGACCCTAGAATCCTCTCTGGGGGCTTCGAGTTGCTTAATGTTGATGTGATGGGTGATAGTTCCTCCCTTCCAGCCCACCTTCAACCTGCCTCTCCCAGAGTCCTTGATTCCATTTCATTTTTATATCCATCTACCTGGATGACATCATCCCTTCCCATGGTTCCAACAATATTCGTATGCTGAAAATACCTTAATCTCTAACTCCAGAAAAAATCTTCCCCTCATCTTTAACATGGAAAGTTCCATAATTTACTAGATTTCTTCATCTCCTGCAGATATTTCTAGCATGTCCAAACCCAAGCTGATATTCACACCTCCACAAATCTGGGTCTTCTTGATTCTCCAACTTCGTTAATGGCATATCTATGTAGGAGTCCATGCTAGAAGTTGCTCTTCCCTTCAGGCTCCCTAACCTCCAAACCATCACTTCTTTCCCCCTCAAAATCCAATGAGACATGCCAAGTGCGTAGAATGGATAATTACTTCACAGGGAGAGTTTTAACTTTTTCAGAATCTCCATTAAAATACCACCCCCATGCATTTAAATGGTGTATTTTGCAAACACAACTTCCCCGTCCAAACTCTCCTTACAGAAAAGCAGTTCTTAACTCCTGGCACATAACTCTCTGCAACGACAAGCTTTCTAAAACATGAACCTAGCCACAAAATTCCCCAACACAATAAACCTTTACTGGTTTTTCTTTGCCTGTAACACCCAAACCTCTTAGCATGTTATCTGAGGCTATTTGGCCACAGTCTCCATTTCCAGCCATACTTACTTCCCCTTTCCTCTCACCACATCCAGGCTCCATCCCTGGCTTTTTCTTATACACTTAATTTGTTCAAATTTTCAGGGCATTTTTCTTGCAGTTATCTGCCAGGAGCACCTTTCCTTCTGAATTCTCTCTTTGGTCACTCACTCTGCAAATCTTCCCCAACTCATCCAAGTAGTCCAGTCAGAATTAGCTATTCTCTGCTCTGCATCCCTTGCATGAGACAGACTTTTCAATAACACGTGTCATGCTCCTGATGGGCAACTCTTGCCATTCAATTCAGGGAAAGACAAACTGCTTCTTTTTGGGTCCCTGGTTCCTTTCACAGTGCCTAGCACAGAGCTGATGTTCATTCATTATTTTGTGAAGAAAGGAAGCAGTGTATATGATAAGAGGAAACGACCATACCTATGACGTGCTCTGTTAAGATTTTGTTCAAGATCAGATCCTAGAAAGGACTTTTAAAGTTTATAAGTGCAGTTCTGGGCTCTGCCAGGCACACAACTGTCTTACCACTGCCCTGTTAGCTGGCATAAGAGCAAAAGAAAGATGGTCCAGGGAAGTGGGAGGGGCATTGTCAAATACTCTGCCCAGACTTTGTGTGTAGGGGAAGGAGGGGTGGGAAGTAGGGGAGGTAATTACTCATTGAAATGTCTATTGGACAGGCTGTTTATAAGTGAAATGAATTCCCAGGTTGTCATCAATAATAAGACCAGCTGATTTTTAAATGCAGTTTAGCTGCCACTGCAGGCAAATCACAGTGCAGCCTGCGTGAGGGACACAGAGGAAGGCGGTGGAGTCCCTGTCTTTGAGGCATGTACAGTCATACTAAGGAGGAAGATTTTGTGCAGTGGTGGGTTTGATAGTGTTTTCTGTGTTTTGTAATCTAAATGGGATATTTTGAGTGTGAAAGAGGGTGCTATTAAGTAATTCACCAGAAATGCATTTGCAAACCAGGGTTGTCCCCTGCCCACTGAGGCATATATGGTCACAGTAATGAAGCCTGTGAGATGTGCAATGTGGACTATAAAAATCTTTTTTTTAAAAGATTTATTTATTTATGCATACAAGAACTGGGGTATAGGCCAAAGGTGTGTGTGGCGGGGGTGGGGGGAGGATTCACTAGAGACAGAGTGGGGAGCAGAACAGGCGGATCTACTGAAATCCACTGCTGAGGGGAACAGCAGGCGAGACAGGAAAGGTCTGCTGAGCCATGTGGGAAGCTCCCTGGCCTGGGATCGAACTTGTGCTGCAGTGGCTGCTGATAGTTTCATAGTGCTGAGACTTAACCTCTTACACCACCAGGGAGGCCCTGGACTATAAATATCTTAGTTACAGAGAAGAAAGTAATCACTTTGTGGTTGGGGTTCACAAAAATAGACTGAAGAGAGCCGACTTGATATAGACTTGTATCCCTGGGGAGGGAAGGAGATTTGGCAAGGCAGGCAGAAGTGGGAGAAGCTCAGAAGTGTGGAAAAGGGAGTGAACTGAAGATGATGGTGGAAGATCAGATGGTTTGCACAGAGGACTAAGAGTAGGCCCTTTTTTTTTTTAAAAGATTTATTTATGCATATAAGCTGGGGTACAGGCCAGAGGCGTGGGGCGGCGAGAGGGTTCACCAGAGACAGAGTGGGGAGCAGAATAGGCAGATTGACGGAAATACACTGCTGAGAGGTCTGCCACGCTGTGTGGGAATCTCCCTGGCCGGGCATAGAACTCGCGACGCGGCTGCCTACAGCTCCACACTGTAGAGCGCTTAACTACTGCGCCACAGGGAGGCCCAAGAGTAGACCCTTTTGTTTGGAGCAAAGGGCTTGCAAAGGTGATGATGAGGTGGGTGAAGTGATGAGGTGAGGAAGCTAGAAAGGTAGGTGAATGTCAGCCTGGAAGGGAGGGCTTTGGATCAGGCTGGACTATTTGGATTTATTATTCCAAGCAGTGGGGGACCAATGGCAATTGAGTTCAAGAAAAAATTTTCAATTAAGCAAAACTGTAGTATCTTCAGGATATAGCACGGAGCACTAGAGGTAAAACAGTTTGCAGTTTTCTAGACACAAGGTCATAAGGATAGTGGCAGAGGAAAAAAGTCAGTATGAGATTATGTGAACAACAAAGAAAACCAAATGCTATATGGAGACTGTTTGCATGTGGGAGCCAAACAACAGAGAGAGAGAATTCGGGAAAACTCAAGGTTTGGCCCTGTGTGAATGGGAGGGTGGTGGTTCTGATGATAATGGACAATAAAAAAGTAGATGGAAATGGTTTGGGGAAAGAGAATTAAACTGGGAGAATCTGAGATACTTTGCTATTTGATTTTGATATTAAAAGTAGCACATATTTAGAAAACTTGGTAATGAAGGGATGATGGGTGAGAATTTTGTAAGTTGGAGGTACGCCATTCCTGGAGAATTCCTGACGTCCTATTAATTGCAGAGAAATAGATGTAAACAACAGGTGTGAAGCGAAGCCTGATAGCGATGTGAATTTTTAAGAATGATTTGCCTTCTGTGCTTCAGAAATTATTTCACTCACAAAAGATGCTTACTTCAAGTGTATTGGTTCCTTGCTCTGCGTCAGGTACTTTGGAGAGAATGACATTTAAAAGTGGCGTGGAAAGATTCATAGGAGAAAACGTGCTGGGACACGTTTCACATAAATGGTGGTGAGTTTAGATAAGGGGGAAGTCAGACAAACAGACTTATTGAAACATACTCACCAAAATGAATTCCAGTGGTGGCAATAACTAAATACAATAAAGATCCTGACAGGTTCCTTGTATGTTCGGGGTTTAGTAATTGAAGTTCCTCTGGAGTTTATTTTCTATGGATTCAGTCATTCCATTCTTAACCAAACTCCTTAGTTTCTCGCAGCTTTGTTATTCTTGGTCTGTGTTCATTTATCAGAACTGGTGTTTTATCAGCAACATTATTTGTATTGAATATGGATGAGTTATGATGGGGCTGGATTCCATGACCTCATCTGAAGGCAACTGGTTTGCAGAAGACGGATGTAAATTTCCTTTTCAGATCATTTGACTTCTGCTCAAAAAGATGCTTGCAGTACTCCCTTGCCCTTCTGGCTCTTTCCTATCCATTGTTAGGCTATCCCAGACGCCATTATTTCTACTGGTCTTCAGAGGGTGTCTCATGTTGCTCAGGATTATAATCCTTTCATCCCTGCAAGGCATTCTCATTTTCCTCCTCTTGGACAACACATCCTGACATTTTCTGCCAAGACTCTTGATGATGCTATTGGTTCCTGTGCTGCTTCTGTTCTTGGAACCAACATCTGCTGATGTTAGACCCAAAGGTCCTGAAGCTCTTGCCTCCTGCTGAACATTTGATGTGCTCTGTTGACAGATGAACTGAGGAGACATGCTTCCTAGCTTTGTGTTACACTCTCAAGACTTTACCATCTTCTGCTCTCCAAATACACTGAAAACAAATCTTTCGCTTTTCATAAATAGTCTGCAGCATTCTAAGACCCTAATGTAAGACTGGAGGTCCTTCAGCCAGAGGACAGTGAGAGTGTGAAGGATGCAGTACTCTGAATTTCTTCTCCCCTTGGATTCCAGGACACAGTCACGTGACCAGGTTGCTTCCTGGAGGATGAACTCTTACCTGGAGCGTCTCCATTTCGCATGCCATTCTTCCTCTCCAGAGCCTGCTGGACAGTTCTGGAAGAACCTAACACAGAGTCAGCTGGAATCACACTGTTCTGTTCATTCCAATCAAGATGTCCTTCTTGTCATAGTCAAGTTTCTGTTCCAAGAACCAGAAGAGCAAAGCCTGAAATGCAAATTTCATCTTTCCACCAGAGGGCAGATGTGTCAAGTCTATCGAAACACATGAAGGTTATGTTTTACAATAAAATCGTTGTTATTTAAATAGGTGTGTGTGTGTGTGTGTGTGTGTGTGTAAATAAAAATTGTGTCCTTGTATCTTTCTCTGTATGGCTTTAATACTTAGAAGCACCTGCAGGGTATATTAGTATATATACTATTGATATTTATTCTAAGTGAGTGCGTGTGTATACACACACACACACATATACACACACACATATTACTGTAGTGGTTTTACTTACAGTTTCCCTTACAGTGGTGTTATGCACACAGAAAGAGGATTTAGCAATAGAAATTGTTTTGTATCACTCCAGATTTCCTTTGAAGCATAAAACATACATCATGCCAGAGACTTTAAGATGAAATAAACGTAGAATTAATTGGCATGGTATGCCATTTTACAAGAATGTTTGCTGTCATATTCTATTTTCCCTTTATGTATCTTTGAAACAAGATTTCTTAGGTGCTGATTTGTTTCTGCTTCAAGATTTTTTTTAGCTTGAGAAGAGCTGCCTGCAATTTCCACGAGGCAATATTTTAATTTTGAGTATACTTTTTGCCATTTTTTTTTTCTATCAAGAAAGTCAAATCCTGGTGATTGTGGTTTTAGGATACTCCCTACCCCTATAGAAATAGAAACCTCCTTATGACAATGTGAGGTACATCTGATTATGAATTTCTTTGGCTGTTGAGGAAATCAAGATGTAGACATTATTTTGAGGCCCGTATAAAGGGAAGTTATTTGCATTCTTTATTAGGGCCAAGACTGAAAAAAATGGTGCAATGTTATAGCCACATTTTTAAAAGTAAATATGTGTTTCTAAATGTGTAGAACTGTAGCCTATCATAGTTCCAAAGTTGATACAGTGCTTAGAGCTCAGAGGGGTTCTGGGACTTAGGTTCTCCCTTAGCCTGTAATTCAAAGGAAAAAAAAAAAGCGTTTACATATCCAACATCTCACTACTGTTACAGAGGCATCTCAAGAAAGGAGAGAGCCAGAGTAAAAGGCATGGAATTAATTTTTCTGAAAAGAGTGAGCACAGGGTGATTCAGTGGAATGATTCTGCATGAGATGAAAGCTCCAAGCTTTGACTACCCCACTAAGCCCTGCCCTTTCATTGCTGTTATGAAATATGAAGACTTGCTGTAGAGGTTACGGTAGCTGGCTTCCTGCTATAAACATCTCGGTGGATTCCTCCAGCAACACTGAGGGTGGGCTTGGGAGTGCAATAGAAAAAAACATAATGTGAGTTCTCCTCTTCTCTACATTTTCCCCCTCACTGATGCCGTTTAGTGACCTCAAAGACATTTAAAGTTGCTGATAAACTGCATAGTGCTATCTGATCCTAACCATCTATTTTAGGAGCTCACCTTCAATTCTTCTTTTTAAAAAATTTAATTTAGTTTAATTTATATCTTTTACATTATTGTGTATTCCCCATAGGTTACCCACCACCAATTCACCCGTGAACCGTCACCATAGTCCCTTGTGCTTCGATTTTTAAAGTTCGGTCCATGCACCAGTTTTTTGGCCTCACCCAGTCACTTGTTAGAAATGCAGAAGTTCTGTGTCCCGCCCTAGGCTTGCTGAATCAGAATCCTTATTTTACAAAATTCAGATGACTAACACATTAAAGTTTGAGAAGTGTTGCCTTAGATAATCCCTCCCTTGCTAGGTCCTTCCCTCCCTCTCCCCCCTCCCTCCCTCCCTGTTTTTCTTTCTTTCACCCATGTTTTCTAGAGCAGAAAGTCCCCTCTTCCTAATCTTGTTCTTTTCCGGGTGTCTGGTCTAGCTGGTGTGGGTTATGGAAAGTGAGAACACTCAGTCTCGTGAGCCTCATGACTGGGATGCATCTGGAGAAAGGCCTAACAGTGGGCTCTCTTGCCCGCCATATTGCTTACTTTTTGGACATAAAATATAAGGTGCAGTTTGCCTTTCATTGAGCAATCTTGACAAAACTCCAATTTACAAGACATAAAATGAAGACATGATTATTCACATTGTAAAAGAGTCTGCTTTACAAGGACATTTACTAAATTACTTCTGGAAATTGCCCTGGGGGTACAGTTGAAATAGAATTTGACTCAGATGTTGATTCACAGACCAATTTTTGAGACGGCATATAATATATAAATTGAGATATGATTGCACGGATAGTAGTTTGGGGCACATTATTAATAAATTTCTGAAAGCGCTCTTGACCACTCTCTTCATTTCTTTTTCCTATTTCATTCTAATTTCTCTAAATCTACAATCTAGAATGACTTCTTTTTATTCATCTACCAACCCATATAATGCTATTGCTTCACATCTTGTGAAGCCAAAGGCTTTGTGAGACTGAATTAACAGAGGAGACATCTAAAGATGAATCCAAGAAAAATGACCCTTAAGTCTGATGAATAGTAATAGTGGTATTATGCTCCATTTGAGCATGTAAAACCCTCCTTGGTAGTAAAATCCTGGAAGGGAAAGTAGATACATTCTTATGTAACACTGAGCAGCAGCACAGAAATATTTCTTGGCCCCTAAAGTATTTTTATGACTGGTCAAGCACACTGGAGCAGCCACTCCGCTCACCAGCTCCTCTATCCTCATGACCGTTTTTGCATCTCTCTAATATGGCCCTTACATTTTTATGGTGTAATCTGTGTTTTTGACTAAACTCCTAGAAGTTTTTGGAGAGAAAGAACCTTTTTTTTCCCCCAGCCTTATGCATCCAGTGCCTAACATTTAATAGCATTTCACACAACCTTTTTGGAAGAAACACTTAGGAATCTATTGAGCAACTACTGGTACCTTCAGGAAGAAGTAAGGATTTGACATCTCAGCAAAGCAGTCATAAAAGAGAGTGAAGTGCTGATCTGTTTTCTTTTTAGGGAGGCAGCAGAAACATGGTTCATTTAAAATATCAGATCATAGTCTCTAGGTAAGTTACTCAAAGAATAGGAAAACTTTTATACAAAAAGACTTGTATACTCCTGTGTTCATAGCAACATTGTCCACAATTGCAAAGTCATAGAAACAACCTAAGTGCCCATTGACAGATAACTGGATAGAGAAATTGTGGAATATATACTCACTGGAATACCACTTGATTATTAAAAATGCTGAAGTAGTGCCTTTGGGGACAAATGGCTGGACCTTGAGGTGCTGGTGCTAAATAAGTCAGAAATTGAAATACAGATATCAGATGGTTTCACTTGTCTGTGGAATATAAATAACAAAAAAACATACTGGCAAATGCAGCAAAAATACTTGACTTAGTGAAAAATTTATTGGGAACAGGGAGGAAGAGGAGGGATTTGGGAAGGAAGGGGGAGAGGCACTGGCACGGAGGTGTGGTGGAGGGTGAGTGAAGCATATGCATGATATGGAGAGGTAAAGATTTAACCCTGAAGTTATATGGACATGTGAATGACTGACAGATTTAATTTTAAAACATCAGATAATAAAAATGAGTATTTGACTTAGAAATTGTGGCTATATGTGAACGCTAATAACTGTGAAACATTAGAACTACCGGAAGACAAGAAGAAGAGGAGGAGGAGGCAGTGGAGGAGGAAGAAGAGGAAGAAAAGGAGGAGGCAAGAAGTGGAGGAGGTGGGAAACTATGGCTGCCCCATTGAAAAGCCTTAACCAGGTACACCTCTGACTATTGTTGATCTTACTGGCTAACTGAGTCCCTAGGTCAGTAAAGAAGTCAACTCTGCTGGAAATCTTGCAGTTTATTTAGACAGATGGTAATTTGAAAAATAGGACTTTTTTTCCTAAGTCTTGCTTAGAAAGAAGAATCGCCGTCAGATTTTTGTCACCCAAGTATCAAACTAAATGCAAAGAGTCTTCCCCGACATATTGAAAACTGGCCAAGGCAACACATTCGGAGATTGTCGACATTCTCCAGTCTCCTTCCTTTGGTTGTTGGTGCCTTCCCCTCCTCATTGCTGTCGTCACTTGGGTCCACCATATTCAGATACTTCTTTCGCATGCTATCTAAAGTTGTCTTTAATTCACAAATTTGTGATGCTATATTAATTTACTTTGGGATGAAAGCTATACAAGTTTTATATACCCCTAATTATGTACAACTAATCAAAAATTGATACAGTAGGGTTCTGAATCTTCTAATTCTTCCTCACTAAGAAAATGGTGAGTGGATATTAAGAGAAGGGGCCCTGTTCATTTCTAGTCAGGATATATCTTCTTGCCTTATATACATTGTGGTTATCCTCAGAATTTTTTTTATACTGTTCTTTCTTTTTATTGGCATAGCTATAGATTTCAGTTGAGTTTATCAGGCCCCACATGTCTCAAAAACCTAAATTTATTTTTTTAAGAAGACGCAAATATTATTTTACTTATAGCATTTATCTACTATGTTCCCAGTCAAGAGTGTTAACTCTAGCAGAACTATTGGTTGTTAATTATTGTTATCCCCAAAATGGGGTGACAGCTGTTTGCTCCTGAAATTTTCACATCCTCTATTGCAGTTGCTCTCAAGGCTTTGCCCTTTGGTCATCTGCTCTGTGTTCACCATGATCTACTTTGTATGTTAGTGCTTGGAGGAAAAGGAAAATCTCAGCCTGGAGGCAAGGAAAGTAACTCTGATCAGTGTTAGAGCTGAAAGTGAATCACCTATTGGGTGGAATAAGGGGACGCAGGAGCTTCCTAAACAACATTATTAGGTAACTCCCTCACCCAATTGAAGCAGCTGGGTAGTGATTCTCACTATTGATGGGATCGCCCATCATCCCATAGGATTTCAAAAGAAAGAATTAGAAAGAATTAGAACACATCAAATATGGAAGATAAAATAGATGGTGCTAATTTTTTGATGATAGTTAATCTAGCATAAGGAATGGTTCAGGAGCACCACATTTCTCACGAATGGAATAGAAAGAAAGTTAAGACTTCCATTAGGGATTTGTGGGATTGTATGACGTACAATCCTTTTCTGCCTTCTTGAGAAACAGTTGCTGCTTGGAGATAGGAAAGTTGCTGACAGAATTTCCCTTTACTCAGTTTTTTAAATTTAAAAACTTATACACACATTTAACGTAGCATTTCAGAACTGAAACTAAATATATACTTGATTCCCTAGAATGTCAATCTTCTTTCTGTTGGGTGATACGTGGATAGTTTATGAGAGTGTGTGCTTTATCCTAAGACCTGGGAGGGGAGGGGAGCTTTTGAGACAGGTGACTGGGCCCTCCAAATTTTCTCACTCTAGGACTTTACAAACTGTTTGAGCCCTTGGACTTCTGTAGAAATGTAGTGTGTCTGGGGACCTTTCATTGTGGCAATTGGAGGTGTGACCAAAATTGTTATGAAATGTAACTCGAACAGCTGACAAGTGATAAAACAGTTGATCTTTAATCTTTTATGGGCTGTTTTAATGCTGTAAGCACTCTCTTGAAGGAGATAGGAAGCAAAGATATTGATTTTTGTTCCATTTGGGGTAGGTTAGGCTTTAGTTGTATTGACAAATGCTTGTCCCCAGGGAACATGTTGGGAGGAATAAATACATCTCTGGGTCAGACAGGCCCTTTCTCCAGGGGGTTCTAACTAAGAGTGAACAAGGAAGGATTCCTCTGACTCATGTTTTATACTGCAAAGGATTAGTTGAGAATGTTGGCTGTTACTGTTTTCTTTTGCATGGGAGAACTTAGGATCTTTGAGATTATGCAGTAACTCAGGGTCATCAATACCAATTACTCAAGATGAGAACCTCTTGTGACTGGCTAGACTCATTGGAAGAAGCTGTTTAATGAGATCTCCAGGCTCTTTTTTTGCCAGTCAGTCTTGAATTATTGTATTAGCCCGTAATTGTTGGTCTCAATGTTCAAATTGTTTTCAGTCAGGAAGCTGTATGGAGTACATGATGTACCTCTTAGAAATATTTATCAGAGAAAAATTAAACTTTACTGTATTGGAGAAAGTACCCAGTTAGGTTTGACCCATGAAAAAAGGAGAGAGGAACACAACGTTCAATTTTAGTACCTGGGATACCCCTTTTGGGTATTGATTTCCAGTTTTGTTTCTTTTCATTTCCAATCTGGACTGGGGAAGCCTACTTTTTTTTTTTTTTTAAATCTTGATAACAAATCATCAATATAAATCTGTCAAATCTGTCTCTCTCTCTCTGTAGCTATAAATCCATCCATTCATCAATAATTTTAATGGTGACTTATTGTTTCATTGTGTATCTTCTCTTCCCTGCATTAGGTATGTAGTGTCTCTGTACTCTCTCCACATCATCTTAGCATAATCTGTTTTCCACATCATTTTAGCGTAACCTGCATATAGATTGTAGGTTGAGCTTGCTGATTCACTCAACAGATACTGAGTAAAGTATACTGGTGTTGGAGGAGAAATGCAGGGATGAAAGGATGTTGTTAAGGGGTATGGGTAGAAATAAAGAAGACATACTCTCAGTGCTTGATTTCTGCGCTACTTCTTCCAGGAAAATGTAATTTTATCCTCAGACCTAACTCAACTGTCTTACTAATGAGCTGTTATCAACCTAAAACAATATAGTGGGAAGAATACTGGTTCTGGGGTAAGAAGGTGTACTCCAGTGTCAATTGATATAGCAGGGTGTTTCTCCATTATGTCTGACATTCCCAGTTCTTCTTGGAGGTAAAAGACTTGAACAGCATTTCCACATTATTTGAATTTGTTGTTAAAGTTTTTCCATTATAAATAATGGCCCCGTATACATGAATGGTTTTTGGGAAACCTGAGTTTAGAGTCCAGGGGAAGGTAGTTTGCTTGTCTAAGTCAGAACACATTGTAACATTATATTGTTACATCATCGTAATATCTTGTTATAGCATTATACTAATATGACATGCCTTCTCTGTCATTGCTGAACAGAGTTATCTCTGTTTTTTTCATGTGGACAGGATGTTCTGACCTATCAATTCCAAGCTCAGAATGCATATTTCTGAGGTCTAATAGTCACAGCCATAGAAATTTATCAGAAATTTTGAAATACTCCAAAATGTTAATGTGGTTATCTTTTTATTAGTGGTATGATTTTATAAGATTTTTAATATTATATATTGAGGTTTTAAATTTTTCTATGCAAATAAGTTAGCAAAATCCCAAAATTATTAAGAGTGGGTGTTCTGAAAAACACATGTGGAAATAACTGGCTATAAGTCACTGATGAATAATGCTGTGAGTCATTATGTGTGTACTGTAGACTCATTTTAGAAGGTCTGGGCTTTGCCATTTCCTGTTTGACCACATAGACCAAAGACCTCTTTACACCTCACCTCTCAACTGCATAGTGAGGATTTCCAACAGCAGACATTACTGAGCATATATTGTATGCCAGAGCCTATTTTCAGGGATGGAGATAAAGTAATGAACAAAACAGACAAAAATCGTTGCCTTTTTAGAACTTACCTTCACCTACTTTAACAAGCTGTGAAAATTAAATGAGTCAAAACATAAAGCAATTTGGACACTGGCATGAGGAAGCTATTTAATAAATATTAATAATAATTAAAATTCTTATTGTAGTTATATTTAATAAATATTGACAATAATTACAATTCATATTGTAACTATTATGAGCAATATGTAATAATTTTGTGGAAAAATGAGGTCCTACTAACCAATCACTTGATTAAAAACAACATGTGAAAGAAAAATGCTAATAATTCCGTACCTGCCTTTACTGGACCTGTGTCAGGACCTGAGGAATGATTTATTCAGGGTCATTTTATAATGTTAATAACTGATAATTATCATGTTAATTAACTGTGTTAATAACACAGTTGCTTTATGCCCCTCCGACCAGGTAGAGGAGAGACCAAGGAGATAGCTCATTTTTCTTTGTACATAACATAAACTCAGAGGACAGAGATATTTCAGTGGACAGTCTTCCCATCCCTGAATCTAGTACCATGGGGTCCCATAAACTCTACCCTGTACACTCTATATTCTGCCATACACACAGATTGAATCACTTCTGTTTCATTTTATTACTACAGTACATACTTGGAACACCTCATGGGAGAGGAATCTTTCAAGAAAGATGTTGTCTCGCAAAGTTGCCCCGGGGGAGAAAACAAAGCAAAAATAAAAGTTGTCTTTGAAACACCTGTCAGCATGCATTTTCCTCTGTGCCAGTTTGGTTTAAGGATTTTCTTCAAAAACATTAGCATAAATATTTTTTGCAGACTCAGAGTTCAATGTAAGTAACTTGAAGTTCCTTGCACAAATATTTGAAGAAGCAAAAGCAAGAACGAAGAAACCCATGTCCATTTCCCTCCCCTTCTATCCCAACTTTTGCCAGCCTGCAGTTTAATTGTAAATGCTACAGTTTCATATTTTTCTGGCTCAAATCCCTTGAGAGAATTTTGTGCAATTTAAAGACTATAATAAACCTTTAGGATCACATTGTTATTATTTATAAGAAGCTCTCATTGGCTGAGGGTTAAGGTCACTACTGCTGCTAAAGTAATCTTTTTCTTCTTAGGAAAAAAAAAATTAAGTTCTTCTCACAAGAAAATTCGATCATAAAGGAGAAAATGGGACAGTATGGTTTATTTTGTAAGTCATACCTATTTAAGAGAGACATTGTTTAATAGGAATTTTATAGTGCTTCTGGCTATATTTCCTTCTGTCACACTTAGTGAGGAAGTTTACAAAACAAAAAATTAAGCACCTAGGGGTTTGCCTGGGGCTCCCTGCCTGTTTGGCATAGATCTCAGCAAAGGTCAATACTCCTATTTTGTTTAGAATTTTGTTTAAGGCGATGAATGGGAAGTTGTTGAAAATATATCTTCAAAGAAATCTTATAGGCAGGAATATACTATTTTAAAGGGTAGAAATGAAATGTAATTTTGTTTTTGAACAAAATTAGTTGGCATAGTGCCATCAACTCTGAACACTGAGTCAGAATTCTAAAGCTGGCTTTGCTACTAACTAGCTGTGTGTCTTTGGGCAAGTTGCTTTACTTCTCTGGGATTCAGGGAAGTATATACAATGAAGCCTTTTAAACATGTCTGGTTATAACTCACAGTAAGAAATGCAGTTTACATTGTGACCCAGTATACATATATGAATAGATACATAAACATCAAGAAAAAGTTTGTGAAAAGTGATGAATCTTACTGTGTCTGCTGCTCTATTTTCTAATTCATTCCATTCCATTTTCCTTCTGTTTCATTTAGAGAAAAATGCTGGTTGAGACTCACTGAACCAATTTCACTCAAAGGTGGTTGCAAATCAGCAGTTTCATAAACACTGAAATAGATGTTGTTTAAGGTCTCTTTTAGGTAGGGAAACTCTTAGGAAGAATGATGAAAGGTCATGGAGTTGCTCTTACACAAGAAAATACCACTTTCCAGTGAATAATAAGCTTGTCTTCCCTTTTATGAAACTTGTCAGCATATTTGAAGTAATCAAGTAGAGCTTGCCAGGTTCTGCAACTTAGAGGTAGTGAGACATGTTAGTTTCTAGGATCCCATGTGTTAGTGACTGCATCAATGGCACCAGGTCAACATTAGGTGAAACCATAAAATAGGTTACATTTGTTTTCAGAATCTCCCCCCTCCTCCTTTGCAAGCTTCCTCCTTCATTCTAGAAGATCCAAGAGATAGTCATAGAGTCATTCTATAATTCCAGTAGGGTTGGGTTGAGGAACCAGCTAAAGAGGGGAGCTAGCTAAATTCCAAGCTTGTTTATACTGGAGGATTTAGTAGAACAGAGATGGAAACTCATCTTTAGCACCTGAATGCAAACTTGTCTGAAAACAAAACTCAGGTGATTCAGGCGAGTTTCATTTCCTGTATTTAAACTTTTTTTGACTATTACCATCTTTACTGCTCTCGTATTTTCTGGAATCTTGGATCAATTTGAAATTATTTTAAAGTATTTTAACTGTTTAATATAACCTGTTTAATTATATAATAGCTAACTGTATTTAATATAATATGTTTAATTATATAATAGACTAATTATATTAAACTATATCACTGTTTCTCAGGGTTCTGGACGAATTAATGGGTATGTCATAATGATAACACCCAGTGAAACTGACATATGGTGGTAAGAGAATGAATGCAAATCTCTGAGAAGGGGATCTAGTATGTAATATTTACTATACTTACCTGGTCACAAAACCCTTTTATAGTCTCCTAAAGACTGTAAGCCCAGTGAGGACAGGTCACTTACTGGTTTTCCTTGATGGTGTCTTTAACACATGACACATATTGACAATCATTTGTGGAAATGAACTGGGGATGGGTGCTGTTGAATGTAAATTACTTGACTATGTAGTGTGAACATATCATTAAAAAGAGTGAATCGTCTGAAGGCATATTTCTGTGGAAATACAGGAAAAGTGGCATTTTAATAGCACACTTTAGCAGTGTCCAACTGCGTGTTTCAGTCTGAATATTTCCAGTTCTAAGAATAGAACTGTCTTCCTGTTAGAGTTTAATGTATAGGACTCTGAATTTTAAGTATTGATGTTTCTGCTGAATGAGACGTCAAGCCAGCTTGGTCCATCACATATTGAACTTATAAAATGTTCCTTCCCCTCCCCCCAATTTGATACTCACTGAGCCTCATTTGGTTCCCTTGTAGATCTACCTTAAAGTGTTAGTGGGCTAGTTGTTGCACAAGTATTTACTGTCTTTATGAGGGCAATTTCTGCCTGCAAATGAATCCTTGATCATTTCAGAGTCTACCTCAGACTTGTGTTTGTTATTAGTTATTTTAGGTCTTTCTCCTGGGCTTGGGGAAGGATGCCCCTGGGCACTGAAGGAAACTATTTACTGTTTTCTCAAAATGGAGACTCAGATCCTACCACCATCTATAAGATTACATCCTTGCCAAAGCAATTCAGACCTTCCAGAATTATTCATGCCAGACCAGTTTGTATACGTAGACCTGTGTTTCATGTAGTGTGGTTTGCACAAGTAATATTAAGCAATGCACAACTTACAGATTTTGTATATATACTTACACTTGTAAACATATATATAATCATATTCAATCCTGACTGTAGAATTAAGTTACCAGAGGGAGGTAGGGGAGAACAAATTGAGGAGGGCCACAATGGACTGTGGTGGAGGACTACGGGTGTCTTGTTGGTGGGTGTGATGTGGTAACATGTACCTGAAGGGCGTGATCCTGTAACTCATAACCCTGTAAGCCAATGTTACCTCAATTAAAATAATTTAAAAAAGAGAGGTCTCCCTAGCTGTGAAGCTGTCAGCAGCGGCAACACGAGTTCAATGCCAAGCTGGGGAGATTCCCACATGGCGTGGCAGACCTCTCCTGCAGCGCCCGCTGCTCCCCTCAACAGTGTATTTCCATTGATCTGCCCATTCTGCTCCCCACGCTGTCTCTGGTGAACCCTCTCCCCGCCCCACGCCTCTGGCCTGTACCCCAGCTTCTATGCATAAATAAATAAATCTTTAAAAAAATTAAAAAAAGAGATTTAAGGATTACAGAAAACAAGAAATAAATATTATTTTCTACTTTACACGTGAGTAAATCAAGGTTGTATTAGCACTACCTAGGAGCTTCTCAGAGATACCTTGGAAGAGAACTATCAATATCTTATGGAACATAAAATATGTGATTTTTTTTCCTGCTGGGAAAAGATATCCTAGGAGTTCATAGTCTTGTCTATCTGCAGACGGGTAACAAGATAATATCTGTCCCCACACTTTTATTGTACAATGCAGCATATGATCTTCTAGGGTCAGAAAACTTCCTTTATTATTCCTTTATAATAGTAACAACATGTAATTTACAAGATTATAGATTGTATACATATGTTTATATAAGTAAGCTCATGTACAAGTTGTTTATACATCATCATGTTTAATCCATTTATGAAATAAGTATATATTTTTTCCTTAAAAGGAAATATTAAGAGCTTATACATATTTCTTTGTGGAATGTGCCTATTATTTTGGAAGATTCTAATTGACTTCCTTTGAGAAGCTGTTTTGTTCTCCCCTGATGAGTTGAGAAGGCTGGCATTGAGATGAAGATGAATACACTTCTGTCAAAGGGAAGTTATGCTTGATTTGGAGCTCTGTTTGAACAGGTCAATTAATCAGATCGTAGTGGTAAAATATTGCCACTTTCAGGAATCATTGCAGGTGGTATTAAATTATAGAGTCTGGTCTTGATGTTTATGAATAACTCATAATAAATAAATAGACTTAGCATTTTTACAGAGTGACTAATAGAGTTTGACTTATTCCTGTGCACTGATTTAATGTGTTCAATCAGCTGCCAGAAATGGGTGCCAGGGAAGCTTTACCAGCAAACAAAGTCAGGAGGAGGCACTTCTGCTAAGGGAGGGTAGGATCTTGCTTTTAATGGACAGACGTTTTGCATAAATCATGGGGTCTCCGCAGCTTGGAGAATCTTCTCATCTGCTGGACAGTTGGTGTTGTTAACCAGGTGGTTTATTTATCTAATGTCTATAGAGAGCTTCCATTATGGTTCAAGAGGAAGCTTTATGTCAGCTCTTCTGTTTCCACTTCTGTGTAATGGGGTTAATAACATGGACTGCCTCTTGGTATTGTGAGGATTAAATGAGATAATACCTATAAAGCATTTTAAAGAGTACTGGGTGCATAATAAGCATTCAGTCAATATTAACTTCCAGAGATAGGTCAATGTATAAGGAGAGTATATGATTGACCGTATAATTTTTTTTTTGAGAAGTGCCAAGAGAGTTCTGTCTACAAAGAGAATTTCGATAAGCCTCATGATACATAAGAGATCTATAGATGGTTTTATTAAGCATTAGGGCAACATATTTCAGGGCAAAGATGGTAGACCCACCACTGTAACTCAGTTTCTTCTACGATTTCTTGCTCCTTCTTCCTATGCCCTGTTCTCTTACCTTGGAGAGGGTGCTAAAGCTGACAGTATTTGCAGTTCAGACACTGCCCTTGGGCTCCACACACTTGTATCCAGTTGCTAACAAGGAAACGTCAATTGAATATCCTCAATCTGGACGTGTTCAAACCTGTCATCACCATCTTCTCTCCTGTATCTGGATTAACTAGTTAAATTACTCCTCCACTCATCATGAACTATGAAATGCTAGTACCATGCTAGGCACTGAGAATCCAGTCCCAAGGATTTGTTCCCTGCCCTCCCAGAGCTTGCAGTCCAGTGGCACATTAGAACAGGGCAAGGGTCATCTAGTGGCTTGGGGTCAGAGCTGTGAGGGGCATTGCGTTGTGCTGAGGGAGCAATAGGAAAATTACTAACCCAGCAGTCAGGAGGATTTCCTAGACAAAGTCATGTTTAAGAAAAGACCTGAATGAAGTCACCTGGCAGTGAAGGAAAGTAGGTAAACATTGGTGCCCAGGTTAAAACTTAGAGTTGTTCTAGTATTATTTCCCATCCTTCATTCCTCACATTTATTCAAAAAAGCCTCAATGACTCATACCTGTGTGTGGTATTTGTGTGTGCATGTGTAATGAAGAACAATAACATTTATGAATACATAATATATCCTGTGTACTTTCATAGCTTTTGACACATTGAATATTCACCACAACCCAAGGAAGTGAACCTTGTAATTGTTTTCATACTATAGGGGAGAAAATTGAGGTACACAAAGATTAAACAACTTGGAACCAGACTTCGGGTGGCAAACAACGTAGTATATGTAGATGTTGATTTATAAAACTGTAATCTAGGAATCTATAGACTGTTACAAAGTGGTGTTATTTCAGTAAGAAAAAATATTGACTTTGCCCGGTTTTATGCAAGTAAATGACACACTAGGTTCCTACTGGGTGGGTCCTAGTGCTCCCCACTCACCCACTCTGCTGCGAACCCCTTCTCCAGCACACCCTCTGCCACGATGCTAGTGTGCTCACGCAGGCCTTTCTTACTCTGGCCTTCCAGTCAGTCCATCTTCCTCCATTCTGGCTATTTCCAAAGACTCTCCCACACTGCTCTTGGGTGACCTTTCTAAACTGCAACTCTAATCACATGTGCTTCCCTGCGAATCTCCAGTGCTTTCTCCGACCCGTCAGACTCAGGGTCATGCCCTTTCCTCTCCATCTCAGGTCTGTGGGCGATGGGTCCCCAACTTGCACTCCAGCAGCACTGCTTGCCACTCTCCATTGAGTCCCAGGGTTTCTCTGAGTTTATCACGGGCCTCTCACATTTCTAGCTCAGCACAGCATCGCTTTTTCCTTTCTGTGCAAAGTCCCTGTCCTCTTTTTATTGGACTGGTTTTCACATGTGCTTTAAAATTCGGCTCCCTCCCTAGTCTCCAACCCCTTCCAAGTCTAGGCGATGGGGCCTTTCCTCCATGCCTCACAGCGCAGCCTCCCCCACCCCCCAGGCCTTCAGGATTGATGTACTACCTATACTCTAATGAACTTTCCATTTCTTGTCTTTCTGCTCCACTAGACTGTGAACTCTGTGTGGGCAAGACCGTTCTTATTTATTTTTACATCTTCAGCCCATGGCCTGGTCTGGAGTAGAGCTCAATAAGTGATTGATGAATGAATACATTAAAGGCTGTCATACAGGGAGAGGGCCCTGAGGCAATGGGACTAAGAATGGACAGGGCTTGATTGATGGAAGTCCAGGTTGTGAGAGAAGACATTAGGAGGCACTTTGTTAGCATTTGGAAGAATTTAATAGAAGTTAAATCACAATTATGCATCAGTGAATGGAGCCGCCAAGGGCTAGAGAGAGGGGTCCCCTGAACCATGTTGCTGACAACTTGTGTTCCTGTGATCAGCTGGATTATTTTTCATTCTTTTATTCAATATGCCCCATGGCATCATCCAAGGTGGATAACTATGAAACAAGTGAATCTTAACATCTCTTCATTTTCCCCCCTATTATTAAAATGTCCTTTTAAATATGACAAAATTAGTATGCATGTTTGGTTGAAAGTAAAAACTTACAGATAACAAAAGTTTGCAAAGTATTACTGTGTTAGTTTTCTAGGGTGGCCATAACAAACTCCACATACTGGGGGGCTCAAAATAACAAAATAAATTTTTGTATAGTTCTGGAAGCCAAATGTCCAAAATCATAGGGCTATATTTCCTTTGAAACCTGTGGGGGAGAATCCTTCCTTGTCTCTTGCCAACTTCTGGTGGTTGCTGTCAATCCTCAGCACTCCTTGGCTTGGAGACACAGCACTCCAGCCTCTGCCTCTGTTCTCATACAGCGTGTTCCCTCTAAGTCTGTATCTTCCCCTGTTTCCCCTTGCTGCCTCTGTTGTCTTCTTAAAAGGACAGTACGGGGCCTCCCCGGTGGCGCAGCGGTTAAGCGCTGCGCTGTGGAGCTGTCGGCAGCGGCGACGCGAGTTCGATGCCCAGCCGGGGAGAGTCCCACATGGTGAGGCAGATCTCTCCTGCCTCGCCCGCTGCTCCCCTCAGCAGTGTATTTCTGATCTGCCTGTTCTGCTCCCTGCTCTGTCTCTGGTGAGCCCTCTCGCCGCCCCACGCCTCTGGCCTATACCCCAGCTTGTATGTATAAAAATAAAAAAAAAAAAATCTTAAAAAAAAAAAAAAAAAAGGACAGTACGACATTGGATTAAGGACCCACTCTACTTCAGTATGACTTGTTGACCAATGACATCTGCAATGACCCTGTTTCCAAATTAACTCACGTGTTGAGGTCCTGGAGATCAGGATTTCAATATACCTTTTAGAGGGAACACAATGATTCCACTTGCAATAATTATATTCTCTGCTCAAATATTACCAGTGCTAACATTTTATCATATCTTTCCCATATCATTGTAACAAATGCATATATATACATATGTGTAATTTTTAGCCAAATTGAGATGATACTGGATATGCTGTTTTGTAAACTGCTTTCTAAAATTAAAATAATGATCTAAGGTAGTTAATTTTTATTATCTGATTCTTTTGTTTCACTTTGCAGCTCTTTTCTGGCTTATTTACTGTGGTTTTTAGCCATTATATTAGAAATGTAACCTTCTAATGTTTTTTGGAATTGCTCAGCATATTTTCTGATTATTAAGGAAACTTGGTGGGTTCCCTGTGAGGATAAAAAAGAAAATGATTTGAAGACCTCATATTAGTGTGTGCAATCCATGTAAGCATGTCTTCTGGATGTTTCTGCTCTAATTGACAGTCAGAAATTGAAGGCCAGGCTGAGTTTCCACTCTATTCCATTGGAGGGGGGCTGAGGTCAAGGGTGACCCTCACTTGAATCTCTCTGATCAGATTCAAAGAGCTGTGTGTCTAATGAAAAGTTTCATCTAAAGGTTCATTTGTTCAGAGGAACTTTTTCTTAACCTTTCTTTTCCTCTACCTAAGGCAGAGTTCTGCAAGGAAAATACAAAAGAAGGGAAGCTTTGCTGCTTAAGTGTAATCTAGATAATCACTCAAGTGAACTAAAATAAAATGAGACATGTTAGAAAAGAGAGGTATTATCTAATCTTTATTCATTCATTCATTCTCTCTCTCTTCCTTTTCCCCTTTTACAGCTGACCCTGGTGCTTTTCAGAAATAGGAACATGTTTTCTGCCTTAAAAAAAAAAGAAAGAAAAGAATACATAATGCTTGTGATGGCAGTCATGACTGAATGGGAGTTGTCCAGCTGGACTAATGGAAAATTGATCTCCCAGTGATCAGCACGTAATCCCTCTGAGACAGGGTTTTACGGAGAGAATGTTTTACAGAGAGAAAGTGGCAACCACCAATGTGCGAGGATTTATGAGATATTGGGAATAAACTCCCTGTCCACAAATATTTTTTCCTACTGACCCACCAAGAAGCCTGCCATGATGACATGATGCACTTCTGGTGGTGATGTAACAAAGGGACAAGTTTAAAACAGATTATTTGCGCCTAAACCATTGTCTTCAGTCATATAATAACTGTGTGAACCTGGGACCATCAGAGTCAGCCAATGCAAAACAGGACAAAGGAGTGTCATGTTTTGTTGACACCAAGAGTACATGGGTATTTAATTGCAAACTGCTCCAGATGAGTGGGTGTCCTTGAGGAAGCAGGAGTTGAGGGGGCATAGATAGAGTGAGCGGGACAATATGACTGCAAGAAAGCAGACATAGTACCATTGATGACAAACTACAGCAACATCTTTCAGATTATTTGGGTTCAAGTATGAGCTCCTCCACTTACCGTGTTGAGAATTTGGTCAAGTTATGGCCTCAGTTTCTTCATCTTAGGTGGGGGGTCACAGCAGAACTCTCTGAAAGGGTTGTTGTAAGGACTAAATGAAATAATATAATATGCTTCACATACATCTTGGAATAGTGTAAATGCTCAATAAATATTAGCTAGTGTTATAATGTTAATTAATTATTGTTTATTACTAATGGTGAAATAGTAAAGGAAATGTGTTCAACACTAGCACAAAGACTTGGATAAAGTGATGCTTTTAGCAGTGGTATGACTTTTAATTCTTACATCAGTACTTCACTAGTTCCTCCTTTTAGAGATGAGGAAATTGGATTTATAGTTAAATAATTCAGTCAATTTTAGGTAGCTAGCAAATCCTAGAACGGATTTGAATCTAACTCCCTCTAAGCCTCGCTACAAGCAGTGAGGACCTTGCCAGCAGCTAAACTGCAGACCAGGTACCTTAGGTTGAGTTCACCAGAGGCAAAGTCCAAGATGAGGATGCGGAGGTGAGTGATTAAATGAGGGAGATCCCTGTAGGAAAAAAATGTAAGAGAGTGAGGAGAGTTAGTTTCGGAAAGGGAGGTGCCCCCTGTGGGAATGTTGCCTCAGGGAATCATGGTGGGAGAGAAGAGCCAGAAAAATACCACCAACATTCCACGGCTGTTCATCCTTGAGACAAATGGGCTGGCCTCACGTGCTCACTGAATCCGCCCCTGGCTTGGGTCTGCCTCCCCTTCCTTTCCCTTCAGCTCCTGGGCTAAGTGACCCTCATTCTTGGGGGAGGGGCGACTGTGATCTATTAACTTCTGACACTCTCAGCAGCTTGAGGTGTGTATTAGCTGACGGTAAGTGATCCAAGTGGGGTATAGTAGGGAAAATAGGGTGACTTAGGCTCTTTTTTGCCACACCCCGTTAGTCTCTGTGGCCTCCACTTGCCATTACCCACACATGATGTGTTATTGCAAAAGGCTCTCAGGAGAGAGAGCCCGGCCACGGGCACATGTAATTATGGACATCTGGGCTGAGAAGCCAGCGAGCACGGGGCCTGCTTACCTGTAAGTATGGAACCCCGGTAGGAGCTGGAGTTCTCGAGAGACAGAAGCTGGAGCGCTGCCGGCCTCCCGGCCTCCCAGCTTCCCTGCTTGCTGGTCTGCCTGTGTACCTGGTTCTGCTTCAGGATTAAAGGCCTGTCAAATCTACCGAGGTCTCAAAGGTGCTCTTCCACCTGCCTGAATCAGCTGCCCAGTCTGGGACTGGTTGCCTATACAGGTACCAACAGCACATGCTACACCAGGAAAGTCAGGCAGATGAGCCCTACACAGGGCCATTCCGGAGGAGTGTTGTTTGAGGTGACCTGCAGAAACCTACTCTCCTTGTGGAATCAAGTCCTAATTAGGAAAAAGACTCATAGTCGTTGAATCCCAGCGTCAAGGCAGTGAAAGAAGAATACAAGAAGATACAGCTAAATCACTATGTTGTGAACAGCGTGGTGAGGCCAGGTGAGGAGTGGGGGCTCAGGAATGGCCCTTTGGGTTTTTCAGCTTCTAGGCACCTCCCTGCAGTCTTAAGGAAACACAACTATGGGAATGGAGGGAGAAAATGGACCCTGAATAGGGTGTCCAGGAGATCCCACAGGGCAGGGTGGAGTTCCTGAGAAGTTTGTTCACTGTCTCAGCTAGATGGTAAATCTAAACGAAGAACAGTGGAGCCAGACTATAATGGTGGTGGGAATTTAGGGGTGAAGGCTCTATAAATTGAAGTTCCAGTTCGACTTTCGCAGTGCACTCATTGCCTGAGCCTCTTTGCCCCTGTGGAGCACAGGTTTCTCATCTGTAAAACGAGGCTGCCCCTGTTAGTGCTAAACATTCCATTTTGTTGGCACTGAAGCCACATACTACTGAAGAGTGGCTTTCACCCAAATCAGATGTGACATTCCCTATATGCTTCACCAGTGATGAATGATGGGTTTACTGCTTATTCTTTGTGTTTCACTTTGAAAATCAATGAAGAGCTCTGAAAAATTGGTTTTAAATAACACTCAGAGAGCACATGTTTGGAGGAGATAGATGGTCATGGCGTGGAAGTATTCTAGGCTGGGAAGTGGGGGTCTGCGAATCCCACCAGCCTGTTTCAGGGTACAGGCACAGACATCTCTCCAGATGTAAAAACCTCTTAGTGTAGGTGGAGGGCCATTTCAGGGGGCTCTTGATTCAAAGCAAAAGGGTGACCCCCAGTGGTGACTGAAGGCTTAGTGGTCTGAGCACAGTCTCAGAAGTTGGTATGTTAATGGACTGCTTAGAGCTGCCATGATTTTCATCTCTGGTGTTGCCTTGTTCATGTAAACTTTTGCTTTCAGGGGGACTATATTCCCTTGGTTCTCTTTCTGCTCACAGTATCCTGCTGGTCTGTCCACCTGACTCCAATCTGCTTAGTCTCCCCTGAAGAAATTGAAAAGTAGCACCTGGATAGAGTGGTTTAAATGATAAATAGTTTCCAGGTATCTACTGACAATAACTCAGGGAGACTCAGTGACATTCAGAGGACAGCCTTGAGTTTAGGTTCCCCGGTATCCTTGAATATAAATATGTCTTTTGAATTTATAGCACTAAACAGCTAGACATAGACAGTGGGAGTGCTTTTTTAATCACCTACTATATCTGAGTTCCTCTTCAGTAATGGGTATAGTGCCACGTTTATGTCATTCAATTAAAACAAAATCTGTCATAGCTATATGTTTAGACAATATTTGAAATACTCTAAGCCATAAGGATTTCTTGATTGAGTTGACCTTTGATGGTTCCTAGGATTCTTCCCTGAGAGTGTTGGGTCTGACTCTCAGTCAGAGGGAAGCAGATCTTTTCATTCCCAGCTACCATTGCAAAATGGTTTTGGGTCTGCAGTGCAGGGCTGCGTGAACTGTTTATTCAATAAAAATATATGGAGAATCTATTATTACTTTCTTAAATAGTAGAAACTGAACAAATAAGCATACCTGTTGAACTTACATGACAGGCATGATCTAGATTGGAATTTTAAAGAGGAAACAGATCACCCTACAAGCTGGATTGTTTTATACTACACAATATATAGTCTGCCTATATCTGAATAAAAATGACTCTATACAACCCCTGTAATACCTGCCCTGATCTGCTAATCACTCACCACTTCAATTCTTTTCAACTCAAAAGTTGAAATGCTAAAAAAAGACCTCTGTCTTCTAAAATACCATGAATGTCTTGTAAGAGTGGTTTTTAGGTTTGGGAAAATAAATACAATTCATACTTCTCCAAATGAGCTTTGTCTCATGTACCCCAGGTTCTAGGGGTTGGGGTGGAACCTTGATTCCAGTACAACACCCTCTGCAGGTGAGTTGTTATTGCTCAACCAATAACAGCATTAAAAAAAATGGGCGGATGTTTTTGGTAATCTAATAAATGGGAAATGGAATTTATAAGGAAGAAAATAAACTGGGGATGGTTTCTTTTATAAAATTTCATATGGGATTCCATTTAATCACAACCACAAATGTATGTACTTGATTCATAATTAAATTAACTAGACTTCAGAAAAGCTGTATACTTTCAATAGTGAAAGAATCTCAGTAGAACTCAGAACAAAGTTTCTGTTGTTGCTTTTTAATAAAGGCAGAAATAGCCATCAGTGGAATCAAGTGGTTTGTTAATTATTAGTGGGACACCAATGGCCCATTATTGCCTCCCATAAAAAGCTGAAACACCCCCCAAAGAAAAGCAGCACAAGCAGCATTATTAACTACTTATACAGAACATTGTAAAATGTCAGTGTATCTGTTAAACAGCTGTCAGAAACCTGACTACTTATTGAGTTGAAGAAAGCTAAAGAAACTAAAGAAAAAATTTTATTCTAAAGCAGAACCAAAGTTAATCATGTTTTAACACCTGGACTAGTGTCTCACACTCCAAGGAGGTAAGGTCCATGATGATGGTGTAAATACCAATGAATGTTCATTATTCATTTCTGATGGTTTCAAATATTAATTTTGGTGGTTTGGTTTATTATGACAGGACCAGAAATGGAAGATGGGACACGGTTGTTTTACACATTGTTTACAGTCTTAGAATATCCATTATCACATGAAAAATATGGTCATGTAGAGAGCCTAGTTCTTAGAGAATGTTAGAACTGGAATGTTCAAATGGAAAGGTAAGAATAGTGGACTTATCGAAGAGTCTGACTTAGGAAGGGAATAGAGATGAAATACTTTTATTTTTCTCTAATAAGTACTTTCAGCCATGCTCAGCTGAGTCTCCCTCTATGCCAGCTTGGGTTTATTCCATCGCATTCCAGTCATTTTCAGTTATCAGCATCGCCCCATGCAGTCTAGGCCAATTTAAAACAATCTCAGTGGCGTTAAACTGTTCATCTTCTCCCTTCCTGGCATGGTCCAGGTTTGGTTCTGGAGGACTTGAAAAGGAACAAGCATGGTCCATTGCTGCTCTTACTCCTTCCTCCCTCTCCTGGGTCACTAGCTCCTCTGGGGTTGGAGTTGGCAGGAGGAAATTAACCTGTTTTGTTGTTGTTGATGCTCTCAGTATTCTCTCCATGGCAGATGTCCAAATGCTAGTTCCCTTGGGGAAAATATGTGAGTTCTTTGGAGACTTTAGTGAGGCTTGGTCAACCAGTACTCTCAGGGCTGGTGGTCCACTCCATAGGGTCTTTTGGTGGGATCTCTGTGCTTGACAACTGCCCACTTGGGTGGGATACTGAGAAGGTTGTTCCAGTCAATTACCATGTGAAGTGTCCGCTTTGCCCATTCATTATCCTTGTTCAACTAAACCTTAGGAGGGCTGTTTGCTCTGTAGTAGGCTTGTCTCTATCCTGCAGTCTAAATTGTTCATCCTATCAACCAGTCTGTTACTTAAGCACATGTCTAACTGGGGCACCAGGACAGAAACTTCTTGAAAGTCCTTCTGACTGTTTCCTGGCTCTAGTACTCCTTTCAAGGACAGTAAGTCATGACTCCAGATTTCCTCTTCCCATCTTCCAGGCTGTTTGTAGGTACACTGGACGGTGTAACACAAACCCACATGATAAAACCACGGTTGGGACTATCAGGAACAAAAGCTCTGCTGTGCAGAGCTTGTCTTGATCAAAGCTTGTGCTGAAACTTGCCATTGCATCTATTTCAGAGGCCGGATTTCCCTGCGCTTCTCAGTGATTTATTACTCTTAGTAATAAATGCACTGCAGTAATGAACAAAATGTAATGGACTGTGTTGGCAAATGGTATGGCTTGTGACTGTCCCACTTAAGCTTTTCTAAATTCAATGCAATGGTGTGCTGACCATTTGAGAAGCTTTAATTTCACTTAAAATGATAAATTGTAATATCCTCTTGAATTTGTACATGTAAAGCCATACCAGAGCGCACATTTTCTCAGGTACTTTTTAATCAGTTGTCAAGCATAAAAAACTCAAAGTGGTCCCTAGCTTTCTGTCCCCCCCACCAATAAAAGGGTGTATGTTAAGTTCACCGTGGTTTCCATGAATCTCCATGAAGAGTTTTGCAAATAAGAAGATGCGTTTACGTATGTGGAGCTTGTGATTGGAATTTATAAAAAATTTCTCTGCTTTTCAAGCTTATTTATTTTTTTAAAGATTTATTTATTTATACATACAAGCTGGGGTACAGGCCAGAGGCGTGGGGTGGCAAGAGCGTTCACCAGAGACGGAGCGGGTAGCAGAACAGGCAGATCAGAAATACACTGCTGAGGGGAGCAGCGGGCGAGGCAGGAGAGATCTGCCGCACCATGTGGGATTCTCCCCGGCCAGGCGTTGAACTCGCGTCACCGCTGCCGACAGCTCCAGAGCACAGCGCTTAACCGCTGCGCCATCGGGGAGGCCCTCAAGCTTATTTTTAATGTTAAATATTATGCTTTTAAGTAGCTTTTTCTGAAGTCCAAATTAGAAAAAAAAAATTGGATTCAGAAATGCTTGTGTTTAAATTAGGAGCTACTGTTTATGGCTTCATAATTAATTTGCCTACATAATCAACATAGGCTACGTAATGAGTCTCTCAAATTCTCAGTTTCTTACCGTAAGAAAGGGGATGGTGTAGTAATCACTGCCTCACAGAGTGAGAGACGATACGAGGTGTTCATACTAGCACCCTGCACAGGGCAAACGCTCATTCTGTCAGACATCGGGGTACTTGTAGTAGATGGATGACACCACTGGCCTCGCTCTTGATCCTCCTGGTAGCTGTGCCCTTTGTCACATGACTTTGTACCCTTCAGAACAGATGTGGAGTGCTTTTCCCCACTTTGCAGCTAAACTCAGTTGCACGACTGGCTTTGGCAATGGGCTATTCACAGAGCCTTGAAAAAGCATAGGGTATGGCTGTCACTTGTCTTGATGCTCTACCACACTCTTCCCCCACCCACTAGGAGAACTTCAGGAAGATGGTACACCTAGAGGGACCAGGTTGCCCCAGATACCCTAACCTTCCTAGGAGGGAGGCACTGCAAACAGCTGTCAGCCGAGGGAGTCAGCCCAGGTGGGATGAGTCTAGCTCTGACCAGCACACCGGTGAGCTTTAACTCACCACATTTTGGGGTTGCTTATCCAGCGTTATTGTGGCAAAGGTAATGGATACATCCATTAATAATGATTGGTTTGAATTTTGGGAGCAATCTTAGAGGTACATGGCTTCTCCAACTACAGTAATACTTTTTTTTTTTTAAACAAGGCAAAGCTTCTTTGCATAAAACTTTGTGATAGTAAGTAATGTTTCTAGTAACAGAAACTATAATCCCAGGCAAAATTAGGGATACGGTATCTTGTTCAATAATGGCATGAATTAAGGACTAGTAAAACACATTTGGGCTTAATTCTCAGCTCTGTTCTCTTCTAATTGGGTAATGTTGAATAGGTTTTCTTAACCTCTTGGTAATGTTGAATAGGTTTTCTTAACCTCTTGGATCTTGTTTCCTTACCTACAGTGGAAATAATAGTGAGCTAAGGTATAAAAGCACGGACTAGGCACTTACAAAAGCACACTGTGACCTTCAAAACATTCAACAAATGGGCTTGAAAGTTTATTTGAAAATCTTGGCCAGAGTTCTCTTGTCTCATATTTTTGTTTGAAGAATGATATTTCCACATTAAAAATTGATTTTTATGGCCTTGATCAGAACATACATGAAGAAGAATGAAGAGGACCTCAGCCAGGTCAACGTAATAGATGCCCCAGTCCATTCACCCCCATAATCCCCTAGCCACTTCCTTTCCACTTTCTCATGCAACACTCTGCTCAGCTGGCTGCCCTGCACTCTCCATGACCCATGCATCCACTCTCTCTCTCTTTCCCACCCAGTCCCCTTCCATTCATGTGTGGGTCTTACCCCTGCTCCCTCTGGAATTTGCCAAAGAATACTGGTGCTTTAAACTTGAAGGAATGATACTAGTGATGAGCAGAAATTTAATTCATAGTGACACGTCCGTGGGGTTGTCTGGTTGATCAGGTGGGTCTTTTGTTAGCCCCTCTCAGCTCATCCTCTGTAAGTGACTGCTGACGATGCCTTTATATCCAGCAGGCTCTGCTTAGAAACATTAGAGAACTGATGAACTTTTTTCTCCATAACCGCATGGAAAATAACCAGTGCCCAAATCTTTGATCTGAATATGGGGTTACTGAGGTGAAGATGCTCATATAAAGGTAATTTAGCTTCCTGATCCTGCTGTGGTGAAGTGTTTTTGAGTCCAGGCATGGAACAAGAATAGCTGCTTTTGCTTTTCTCTTTTCATTCTTGCATATTATCATCACTGTTTTGTCTCTTGTAGTGTGTATTCTCTTTTCCAGCTTTTCAGCTCCTACTCAAGTTCTGAGTGCCAGTTCTTTGCTCTCCTAATGTAAGCAAAGATAAAAATAACAACCAGTCTGTAATATGTGCCAGGCACTGTATTTGGCACATATATTAACATATCTAATTACTGACAAGTAATACCAACAAAGCTGGTATTATTGTTCCATTTTTTTTTTTAGAGAAGGAAATGAAACAGCAATATGTTATATAATTTTTGTAAAGTTTGCTCTCAAATTTTGACTCAATACTTCGGAAAGTGACTCGTCTAAAACTTGGAATGTGATTGTGGTCACAGACGCCATTCTCTAGAGAGTGTTCAGTGGAGTCCCAGCCCTCTGAGATGCTTGGTAAAGGATCCAACCATCAATGAAACATGCTCAGTGTATGGGAAGTCAGAGTGAGCTGGCCTAGAGAAGACCAGGGAAAGAACTCCAGGAAAGAGACTTTACTAAACTCATTATGTCCCCACTAACAAACCACAGAATCATTTTTGCAGAACACAGTGAACTTTATGCTCTGCAGTGACTGTGCTAGGAAAAAAAAAATCCTACTGGTCACGTGACTGATCTTTAAACACTGAAATGTGGACCCAAATCTGTCTCATTGGGAAGATGTCACATAGGAGACTGTTCATTTACTCCTGTGATGTTGTTCTACATCTCCAGATGCTTCGATGAGGGGAATTTTTTTTTGACATTCCTTTTACAGTCAGAGCCACAGAGGAAAATCAGTCTTATTATTTTAGAATCACACTTTGTTTCTGACCCAAAAGAGTGTCTGTGAACTTGATCACCCATCTCATTCACCAGACTTGGTACTGAATAAAATTGTTGTAAAAAAAATAATAAAGCTTCAAAGGGTGAGACATTTCCAAGGGTGAAGCTGATCGTATGGAAGGTAATTTAGCTTCCTGGATGCTTCATGATGAAGTTTCATGATGTGGGGCAGGGTGTTCTGCTCTGAGCCACCACCTCTAAAAGAGCCGTTGGCCAAGTCCTCCCATCCGCATTCTGATTCTTGGCTAAGCACAGTTCCCAGCTCTGTCCTGCGCTTGGTCTGTGCCCTCTGTGTTGGCCCAGGTCACCCTTCCAGGTTGGCACCTTCCCTTGGCCTCTGTCTTTTTGTTTGTCACTTATCTGCTGTTTTAACTTGCTTTGTTGTTTGGTTTTCTGTCTGGCAAAATCCTTCATCATTTCTGAGATTTTGTCCTGAGTTGAAATCTCTCAGTTGTTATACGTGGCTGTGCTAGCTCCTGACTGAGGGTCCCTGGCTGATCGTCTCCATTGAGGCTAATGTGACCCCTTTTGATGTTCCCGGTTGGCATTAGTGCCACTTTGAAAACATCTCAATTGGACTTTGAGATCAAGGACTTATTTATTTGGCATATATGTGTTGAATAACTAATATATGCTAGATACTGTTACACATTAAAAAGTGTTGCTAAGACAGTGCTACCTTCTAAGTACAATAATGTAAAAAGACGATATATTACAAAACTGGGCAAGTGGACCGGGGCTGGTGATGAGGATTACAAATGTTTGTGTCCCTGCATCATTCATATGTTGAAAAATAATTTTTTTTAAAAGATTTATTTATTTATACATACAAGCTGGGGTACAGGCCAGAGGCGTGGGGCAGCGAGAGGGCTCACCAGAGACAGAGCAGGGAGCAGAACAGGCAGATCAGAAATACACTGCTGAGGGGAGCAGCGGGCGAGGCAGGAGAGGTCTGCCGCACCATGTGGGATTCTCCCAGGCTGGGCGTCGAACTCACATTGCACGCTGCCAACAGCTCACAGCGCAGTGCTCAACTGCTGCGCTACCAGGGAGGCCCATATGTTGAAATCTTAAGCCCCAGTGTGATAGTAATAGGAGGTGGGACCTTTGGGAAGGAGTTGGTCATGAGGATGGGGTCCTCCTGAGTGGGGTTAGTGTCTTCGTGAAAAGGACACCAGATTGCTCCTTCATCCCATTCTGCCATGTGAGGTTATGACAAAGGTTTTCACCAGAACCTAACCATGTTGGCCTCCTGATCTTGGACTTTCAGCCTCCAGAATGGGAGAAATAAATTTGTTTTTCTTAGAAGCCAACCAGGCTGTGGTACTTTATTATAGCAAATTAAACTTTGACAAAGAGTAAAGAAAGTTTTCAATGTAGAGAGAGTTACATAGGCATGGAAGTAGAGCATATTCAGGGAAAAGCAAGATGTTCACTATGGCTGAAGTCCAAGTATAGGATATTAAGGTTTTATATACAGCAAAGACCAGGATTGGAAAGGGAAATGGAAATTAAATTAGATCAGAAGGAGTGTATAGTTTGAAGGGAAAGGAGTCCTTAAAATGTTTAACTAATGGACTGATTGTCCACCACAAATCTGACATGAGTGCGGAGGGTGGTAAGACCTTTGGAAGGGAGATGAGACACATGGCCAATGTAGGGGTGAAAGGAGGGTCTGGGCCAAGTTAGCAGGGAAGAAAGAAGAGGGAATGGAGGGGAGATCAGGGTCAACAGCAATTAGCCTTTTAAAATATGGCTATGGGAAGGAGGAAGAAAATCATTTGGCTTCTGTGGGTTTTGTTTTTTAAAGATTTATTTATTCATGCATACAAGCTGGGGTACAGGCCAGAGGCGTGGAGTGGCGAGAGGGTTCACCAGAGACAGAGCGGGGAGCAGAACAGGCAGAGCGACGGAAATACACTGCTGAGGGGAGCAGCGAGCAAGGGAGGAGAGGTCTGCCGCGCCATGTGGGAATCTCCCCCGCCAGACATTGAACCCATGTCACCGCTGCCACAGCTCCATAGTGCAGCGTCCACCCGCTGCGCCATCAGGGAGGCCTGGCTTCTGTGTGTTTTTTATTTTTAATGGGAAAATGACTGGAAAAATTGCTGCTAATGGGGTCATCAGAGAAGCAGAATATTTGGGGGCATGGAAACTTCAGCATGTGTTAAATGCCATAAAAGTATTAAATGTTACCAGCTCAAGAATTACAACAAAGACAATGACAAAATGGAATACTCCCAGCTGAGATGCTATTCTAGTGAACAACAATTATATACACATTCTTTAGGATATGCTATGATGTGAAATTTATAGACGTGATCTACAGACATAGGGACACAAGAAAGAGAGCAGGATTTAAAAGGTCGATCAAATAAATATTTATCAATTGCATCTGTGACCCAGTGTGTTAACATCTCTATTTATGCAGAATTCCCAAGACGGTGATTTGTGTTGTTGCTTGGTGCATAAAGATGTATGATTGGGAAAGGTTGTAAAAAAATTTTTTTTGAGGAAAGTTACTACATTACAAGTCATAATAAACCTATATTTTGGCAAGCAGAATGAACAAATTTGTCTACATGATTAGGAGAAAACTAGCAAATCATGAAGATATACAGGAGTTGGCAGCATGTGCATTTTTGGGCTGTTTTTCAGAAACGTATTTATTTCTCCTTAAAGGGAAAGAAAAATCTAAATGATAACTTTGCCAAAAATGAAAGATTAGGTGGTTTCTCTGCCTACAGTGAAAGTGACTTCTCCATCTGTATGCAGTGTGCTTCGTGGTCTGCTACAAAATTAAACTGTTAATGAGGGGAGAATGTGTGAAAGAAAAATTTCTTCCAAATTATGATTCACAGTTGGAAAGGATAAGCATTTAAATATTAATGACAATAATACAGTTACTGTCCTGCCTGAAAAATATGTCTAGGTATTAAGAGATCAATGCATGAGTAAAAGAAATTGCATTTGCATTAGGTCCCTGCGCAAAACTCAAACCTCCTATGAAATGTCAAGGTCGCACACCAACCCTGTCTCTGAAAGTGACTTTCAACAGATTCAGGTCCAGAATAGGGCCATCTAATTTGGAGTGAATTGGAGATTAATATTTTTATTTCTGTCAATTTTCTGGGCTGTTTTGATGTTTTTAAAGAATTTCAAACAGGAATGTTGCAAAAAACTCTCATTCAGACTTTCAACTGTTGTCATTTTCACCACATTTTCTTTATAATTGTGGTTCGTATGTGATGCCAATTTGAATTCTGTGGTGTAGTACTACATCACTGTATATACCTTTGGATCCCTACTTTATTCAGTGTGTTCTAATCAGTTGCTATCATTTATTTCGAGTCTCAAATTGACCCAGATTTAACTAGAGGAAGTTCTTCGAGCTGGCTTCTGTGCTCATGTATCATGCCCCCATTAAAAGTTAGTGTGAAGCCACTTTGCATCTACAAAAGACCTACATTAGTGCCTACTTTAGCTAATGAAAGAAATTTGAAGAGAATTTTTGATGAAAAATTTTTATGATGAAAAACGAGAAGCAAAATAGTGTTCAGGGTCTGTTTTGCAGCAGCATTTCAAGGCACTCTGAGCCTCCCTCTCCCCACCCCCCCACCGCTCCATTCCAGGAACTAGTACATGCAGATAGTGTATTTATCATATCATTTCTGCTTTTATTGTATGCTAATGCTATTTTAGTCTTTATATACTATTTGGTAGGTTATTTATTGAATCTACGAAGTCTCAAAAACCTTTCCATATAAATTAATGCTAATTTTTTCTCTCTTTAAGTTGTTTTGGCTTACAGAATGTCTCACAGGAATGCTCTGCTTTTAGATAGTAAATGAAGAAGTACATCATAGAACTGATGGATAGAAGTTGAGATTGTTTTGAGTTAGGTGATTAGTTGCAGAACTTCTTAAAAGAGCATTCAGTGCTTGGATCTGGGTGTGGTCAAGGATCCTTGTGTTCATTCAGGGTTGGAGATTTGCCAGACAAATGCAATGAAAAGAAAAAGGAGCAGAGCACTTAGGGTCATCTCAAGGGTATTCTCTAAGTCATGGAAAATGTTGTCTAAGCTAGGTAAGGAGGGAAATGACAAAAATAGAGGTTTATGGACTGGGGAAAGGCAGAAAACTCAATGCTCTGGAGGCTGAAGTGGGAGCAGCTCCATGGGGAAGAGGTGAGTTCAGAGAGTGGTTAATCTGAGTTAGATACTTTGGTCCTGGAGCTGTTATGGATATGACCTTGCAAATGGATGGTGGAGGCGGTCACTGGGGAGTGAGATGTTAACAGACAAGACATGGGGTCTTGTATTTGGACAACGAAATCATCTAGGATCATGGCTGGGCATGAGTTACTTAAGCAAGATATCCAAGTCTTCCCTGAATGAGGGAGAATGATCATAGTTCTCAAGATGCATACATTTTAGTTCACATTTTGATGTTAGCTATAGATGCAGCTTATAGTTATTGATATGTTTATTTACTGTGGTCATTTCTGTTACCCTTCTCCTTTTTCTCTTAAGCATTTACTTAAAGGACTCATGAAGCTTGTAACTAATGGTTTCTCTAAATTGAGGAAGTGTGATTTTCTGCATTTATGTACATATGTCTATTTGTGTTTATATACGTGTATATAATATACATAATGCATACCATAAATGGAGCAGTTAAATCACAACAAGCTCTTAGTATTTAATTTGACAAATAGTAAGTGCTTGATAAATGGTAGCTATTTTTATTTTGTATTGGAACTTTCCACGTTGCCCATAACAAATGAAGCGCTAGTAGATTTTGCTGCTGTTGTTACAGGGCAACCCCGATATACAATGGGGTGCCTGACTGTGGGTTCTCACCCGCGCGCTTAAAAAGGACTTACAATAAGAACAATTGCAGGCACTCACAAAAAGGTTAATAAAAGGGTTTATTTACAAAAGGAAGGGAAATGAAAAAATGAATAACTCGGGGACAAAAGAGAAAGTGAGGGAGAGAGATAAATCTCCAAATATGTCCTACCAGATCCGAAGAGCTGGAAACCCCAATGGCACGCTGTAGCCCGGCGAGAAGTAAGAGACCCCCAAGGTCAAAAGCCCTCGTTATATAGCCAACATGTCTGCTTAACTCCACCCCTCAGTTTCCGGTAATCTTCTCTTCTGGATGATGATGGAATTCTGGGATTCGTAGCCCTAGGGGTCTTGGATCTCTCTGGCTGGAGGTGGGGGTCCATAAACCTTCCTGTGGAGTTTGTTGCAGATGTCCTTTTCTTCTCCCCAACATTGTGTCTTGATAACTAATGAAATACACCCTTCATTTGCATGTTAAGGTTCTAAAGACACCTGTTTCATGACACCACAATATCTAATAGAAAAAAAAAAATCTGCACAAGGACCCCTGAATTAGCTGTTTAGGATTCTGTATTTTTGATTTTGTATTTTTGGCTAAACACATTTTCAGACCTGAGAGTTACTATGTTATTGTGATATTTTAAAGTATTTAATTAAAAAACTTAAATTCCATCTCTTTATAAGTTTACCCAGGAAATAAAATGGTTGCGACTCCAACCTTAGATGTCAGGAAGTTCAGATTTACACTCCTTGTTTTCTTACAAGCCTAAGCTGCTCCTGAATTTAAGGTTTACTTTGGCAATCATTCACAATTACCTCCAGAGGATATATGGTATCTCTCCATGTACAAAAAACCAGATATTTCTAATACCACCTCCAGAAGGTATAAAGTACTTGAGTTCCAGGTGTTGTTGGAGCTACTGTTTCATGCTGTTCTTTTTTTTTTTCTCTTTGCTTTTCACTGACAACTTTATATTAATATAAGGTTTTGTGCAGGATGCTTTTTAGGTCATTTTTCTCAGTTGCAGAACATGAGTAGTGCTATAAATATTGGTGTGTTTGGAGAACAATAACTTAGGCAGATTCGGTCTCCTCCAGAAACAAATCTTACTTGCAAACAGTCTTGGCCACAACTTTGTCCCCACATTTACCCATACTTTTCTTCATAAATAAGGAGCTTTTTTAGAATTATAGAATGTATCTGGTGCTAAACTCTAATTTAAGGAGCCAACCCATTATAAATTCTGTGTTTTATTTGCTATGCTGTGTATTTGGGTGCCAGATTGTTTGACACTTAATGTCCGGGGTTTTGATTTGAAGTGTGTGGTAAGAGACGTGTCAGGGCATTAAGGTCAGTCTTTAGGCATTTGACAATGTGTCCATTTGCAGGTGTAACCTGCATTAGATAAGTTTATGAAGCAGGTAAAATTCATCTCATTATTCCTCCAGACTTTCAATTGTTTTCCATTCATACAGGCCTCATTTCTCCCTTTGTAGGAACTCAGAAACTCCATGTACTTTCCTCTCCATCAAAACTGTCAAGAATGGGTCCATATTTCCATGGCTTCTCAAAATGCAGTCCATGACAATCTACATTATTGTTATTTGGGAGGTTTGTTAAAAATACAGATTCCCAGCCTTACTCCACTAGGACATCTGGAGATAAAGCTGGAGAATCTGTAGGTTGTCAGATTTCTCAGGTAACTGTTAGGTATGATTACTTTTGAAAATGGTAATTCAAATAATGGTCTTCCCTGAAACATTTGTCTTTTTTTTTTTTTTAAAGATTTATTTATTTATGCATACAAGCTGGGGTATGCAGAGGTGTGGGGTGGCAAGAGTGTTCACCAGAGACAGAGAGGGGAGCAGAGCAGACAAATGGGCGGAAATACACTGCTGAGGGGAGCAATAGGTGAGGCAGGAGAGGTCTGCTGTGCCATGTGGGAATCTCCCCAGTTAGGCATTGAACTCCTGTCGCCGCTGCCGCTGCAGACAACTCCATAGTGCAGCGCTGAACCGCTGCACCACCAGGGAGGCCCCCTGAAACATTTGTCTTTTAATAGGTTTTTTAAGCAGAAGGACATGACTGTATACTTGGGCACATGTGTACTGCTGGTAGTTTTTATTGCCCTGGGAATCAGATCTTATAGAAGGCATGGGCACTCCTGGATAAAGAATTCTGGGGGAGAAAAAAAGAATTTTTAGGATCTGAACAAACCAGCCTAAACTGAACACTTGAGCTATTGTGACAGGATAATGAATTGATTGACTAATTCCTTAGAAATCTGATATACAAAAGTTATTCTCACAGTTAAATGTTTGGAAATAGCATTATTCCCTAAGGAGAGGAGAAAACAGATCACAGTAGGATGAATTGAATGGATGCTAGCATGAACTGCTGTATCTTTTTGAAAATCAAAATACAACTTTGAAGTAATTATCAAGATAATTTAAACTTAAAACTAGTTTACTTGAAATACCCAAAGAGTCATGTC
Organism: Scalopus aquaticus; assembly: GCA_004024925.1. Lineage (NCBI taxonomy): Eukaryota > Metazoa > Chordata > Mammalia > Eulipotyphla > Talpidae > Scalopus > Scalopus aquaticus. Next base: position 284,879 of record PVIJ01000244.1, read on the forward strand.
TACCATAGTTTTCAGGGAACTTGTATTATCTGGTAACTCCTTCAATGAACCCAAACTGCCTTCGGATTTTATGCGGGATTGATATGTAGAGTTAGAGACAAGAGAACTTGAAATGTTTCTTAACCTTCCTTGAAGTTCTGAGGTAAGTATATCAAGAGTGCATCTAAGAATGTGCAAAATTTATGAGTTCAATTTAATTATTAGAAGGTGGTTGAATTCAGTTGTTTTGCATGGCAGGGGAAGGGATGTATTTGTTTGTATATCAAATAACAAATATGATTTTAAGAATTTGCAATGGGTTATTCTGGCACTAAGGGGCTGTCTTGACAAGGTGAGAAACATCACCTTGGCTCATCCCAAGTTTTACCTAACTCAGAATTCTGCCTCAGGCAATGGAAACAAGGAATTGATTTAGGGATAGCACAGGAATTTCCCCCCCCTGATTTTTATCCAAGATTGTTGTGTTTGAAACAAAAAATTAGCTTTAATTGACCTAAATAAAGCTTCAGGCCCTGGTGAAAACGTTACATATCTTCGTCAACAATGATAAAAGGAAAATAACAAGAAATTGTATTTTAGTTGCATTTAGAAAAGTCTCCTGGATTTCTCTGTCTTTTTTTCCCTCAACTTTGACCTCAAATCTTCACTTTCTTGTTACCATTACCTTAAAGTAAATTCATTTTCTAGGTCAGTGTGTCTTTTTGCTCTCGTTCCTTCTCTGTCCATTTTCTCCTGGAATTTGTTCCAGTTCAGTTGTCATTTTGGCACATTTCTGGGTTATGGCGGGGTATTTAAAGATAACCAAGACTGAGATTTTTAAAGAAGACTGAGATACAAACCTTGATTTTACATATTCTAGTTGGTGAAGCACAATAAGTGAAAATAGTATTTTAAACTGCTGTTTAAGATCCTATTATATCCCAGACCTTTGATCAGACATTTTACACTTATTACCCGAGGGACCCTAAGAATGAATTTGGAAGTTTGATATTTTTCTAAGACAAATTCAGTTAGTCAGAATTAAGATTCAGTCCTATGTTTGGCTCACTCTGTAGGTCTTACCTTCTATTATGCCAAAACACAGAGAAGGCACAGAAAAAATGTCTTAATAGCTGCTGAATGGTGGAAGTTTGAGTTTCATACCTGTCCCCTTAACTTGTCAAGGAATAGGATTTCATAACAACTCCTTTTCTGTGTTATGCAGCTTTTTACATTGTATGATGTTTTCCCTTTGAATAAGCATTTAACATCGAACACTTGGTGAATTAGATCAGATATTGCTATTTACAGATGGACTAAATAACTTATCAGAGTTAAATAGTTGGTACATAGTTGAGGAGCTGGAATTAATCTGTGTGTGGACATGTTTAGAATGAGTTAGGTCAACATCTTTATAAAATGAAATTTTGAGCAGTAAGTGCAGACCTTCCCTGGATCTTCGACCTGACGGTACAGTTGATGCTCTTTGTGCTACCACAAAGTTTTGTAGTCTTAGCCTACAAAATAAAAAAAATATTCTTGGCTTGACATGTGTTATTATTGAACAAAAACATTTGTGGAAGGACTTGGGACACTGTGGAAAGGAGAGGGAGAGGAGGAGTGACAAAAACAGAGGAAAGAAAGTGACAGAAAAAAAGATGAGCTTGAAAATAGTTTGCCTTAGGCTGGCTCTGTTGCCATCCGTTAGAATGCTGTCATCATGGTTCTCTCAGCTTTGGAGAGACTAAGAAATATTTAATGAAACTGAAAAGTAGAACATATGAATCAATTTCACAATTTCATTCTTTACTTTTTATTTAATCATCTTCATTCACATGTCTGAAAGTAATTATACATGAAGAAAAGGAATTGGTGAATTTAAATAATAACTAATGGGGGGGCTGGGTACATTAATTTTATGGTAAGTCATTTGCTTCTGATAATTAGTTTGATGATCCTGATGCTCTTAACAAATCATATAAAATAAATGGGGTTGAAAGATACATTATTCCATATTAAAAAAAAAGATAGGCTAGTATAAAACATCAGCGATTGTATATTAGGTTCATGAAAGGATTTAAAAGATGTTTTATTTAGAGACTTCCATTCGCATAGCAATGACACTTTTAATTTAGGGATTGGTAAAAAAACAAAAACAAAAACAGGTTTTACTGCAGTTATTAAAGCCAGGCAGTTGTTTTTTTAAACCCATTTTTTTTCATCTTAAAGCACTCAAGTCATTTCTGCACGAGGTTGCTAGAGATCTTTCACAGAGAAACTCACCTGCTCTGCTCAAGCAATGAGTAGACTATTTTAATATTCTTTCTCTATTTTAAATACTTTGATATTTTACTTGCATAATAAGGCACTATAGTATCAGAACTTCATAAAAGCTGGCAGATTTTACAGTAAGTACAAATATGGTTAAACTTTCAATAGGTCAAAAATTAAGTAAGCACCTATGTACAATGGATTTGCGTATTACTTTTCTTTAGTTTTGTTAAATTTGTTTCGTGTCTTTTGAAACTCTGTTATCTGATACATGTACATTTAGAAATGATGTCTTCCTTAATGAACTTATTCTTTTATGATTATGAAATGTCTCTTTTTATCTGTTAGTATTCCTTGTTTTGAAGTCTACTTTATTTGATCTTAACAGAACCATAGGAGATTATTTATACTTGGTATTTACATGGTATGTTCTTTCCTTATTTTACTTTCTACCTGTCTATATCTTACACTTAAGGTGCATATTTTATAAATAGCACATAGATGTGTAACATTTCAAAAAATCTAATCTCATCTGCCTTTTAAATGGAGTGTTTATTGTATTTATATTTAATGTAATTATAAACGTAATTTATCTTGTTTTCTATTTAGTACATATACTCCTTGTTTTGGGTTACATATTTCAGTCTTTCATTCCAAGCTTTTTTTTTTTCCATTCTCATTTGAATTATGTTTTAGTGATTGTTCTAGGAATTATATCTTTGCTGATGGTTTACCTTGAATGGATATTATATCACTTATACATGTGATGTATAATGTATGACAATATAGTATAATATGATAGTATACTATATGTGATGAAGGCCTCAATGAGTAAGTGGAAAGAAGGGAAGTAGGTATTTGCTAAATGTTGCAGGTTACTGTATGTGTGGAGTAAAAGCAAGGATAGGAAATAAAAACTGGTAACAGGTTTTGTTTATCTTTCCTGAAATTCCCCTGTTTATTTATCAACTTTTTCTGTAAAGTTAAATTATTTCTTAGAGAAAAGAGGTGATCAGTTTTACATAGGTTTATTTTAAGGGATCAGAGGGAAAACTAGATGACAATGTCTAGTAGGGTATGTATATATGAATGTGAATGTCAAGAGAATGGTTTGGGTTGAAATATAGATCTAATAGTTACCAGTAAGTTGATGATAATTAAAATTCATGATGTCATCTAGTGAGGAGATTGCTTCTCAAAATATGACCTGGGGAATACTTGTGACAGAATCAATTCCCTGTTAAAAATGTAGATTTCCTTATTAATAAAGCAGATTCTTTGTACCTACCACAAACTTAAAGAACCCCACAACCTTTGGACATGGGGCCAGGGGATTGCATTTTAAACAAATCTTCAAGAAATTATTTTGTGCAGTAAAATTTAAATCCACTGGAACATAGTGATAGGAGAAATAAGTAATGGGCAGAATTCTAAAGACAATCAAATACTGTAAATATATCAAATATGCCGCTGGTTGATAAGCACTTATCCAGTTTGCTAACAGATAGTTTCTGGTGACCCTGGAAAGTTGAAAAAAAGGGAAATTTACATTGTAATTAATGAGTCTATTAGACTTAATTTATTTTTCTGAACAATATAACTTAGAGAATTTTAGAAAGTTTTCTGCCTTACCAAATAATTCACAGTAATAGGTCAATTATAACTAGATCAATAAGATCACAGCCAGAAGATTAATTTTCACAAGACTGGTGAACAAATGTAATGTTCCATGACAAATATATACATTCCCTACTATTGGTATGTTGAGAAATGCTATTCATAGTCTTAATGCTATAGGTTTTAGTACTCTGTTCTTCTGAACAACTGCATAGAGAATAAATACAAATCTAACTTAAACAATAACATAAACCCAAAAGGGTAATATTTATCATGGTAATTTACATGTAACTAGTCTTCAAACTTCTTATCTTTGAAAACTACTATGAAATATTTAGTCCATAAATAACGTCTGGAGATCGTTTCCTTATCTTTTTAAACAAAGGGTGATTATCCAGGAGTTTTTTTTTTTTTCCCCAAAGTGAGTCCAGTGGCGAGAGAACAAGATAAGGGAGTGCTCATGTTGTCCAGAGTGGTTATGGGGAATTACATGGACTGCCTGTGTCGGGGGGAAATGAGGGCTGGGGGCCTAAGGTACTTGGGAATGGGGATGTCCTAAGGGAGCTTATGGTGAATTCAGAGAATAGCTTTAGTGGGAGAAAAGGATGAGAAATTGGATGAATTAGAACTAAATGTCAGAGAGATAATTGCTAGCATTTAAGATTAATGCAGTAGAACAATTCTGTGGCTGACAAGATCCAAGCTGTGGTCATGGGGATGCATAGCAGAGGAGCAAAAACAAAATCATTAGAACAGAGAAGTTCAAGAGACTGAGTTCCCAGAAAGTCATTTATATACATGTCTGTCCCCTAAGCTGTTGGAGGAGTTAGGGTGGAAAGGCAGTTGGATGATGAATGAATTGGGTACTAATTCGGCAATCAGTCTGGGTTTTGGGATGTCTGTAGATATTGGAGATGTGACAGATCTTGCATGGAATGTATGTCAGATGATGTGAGGGTTGTTCAGAAAGCTGATGGGTAATGACCTCGTAATAGGAACAATCAGCTAGGAGAATGCTGAATCTAGCAGAATGTGAGGTGGGAAAAAATCAGTCTCTACTTCTGAGATCTTCAAGGGAGGTGAAAATCTTGGGAAAGTCATAACTCAGTTAAAACTGAGTGCAGAATGTGTCTTTCACAGAGGTTGAGGGCATAAAGGAATTTATTGGCAATAGATAGTAATTCCTATTCAAGTACTTACTGGGCCTGACCTTGTGTGGCTTCCATGATTAGATGAGATTGGGCATGTTCAGGGTGGTATGGCCACAGGTTGGAATACTGGTTCAAAGGATACAGTGAAAGAATAGGAAGAGAGGACGGCCATTGAGAGGTCTGAACCACAGGTAAGCATGAGAGATGAGACTACAGAGCATGGAACTCTAGTTGTAGTCATTGGAGCAATGCCAACTCCAGGGCAGGAAGGATGGGATTAACTGGCATACAGTATCCAATGAGCATCATAATAAGAGTTGTTCAGTTATCAAAATGAATATAGTTGCAGTGAGAGGAGTAGCACAAATCAGATTTTGTCTGAGAATGAGTAAAAACAGAAGGAGGGCTTATTCTTCTTAATAGTCTCCTCCAGTTCCATACATCTTTTTAAAAAGTAGCTGAGTAGTATTCCATGAGGGAAATGACCAATACTGGATGACTTTACTCATATGTGAAATACAAAGAAACAAAGCAAAGGAACAGACGAAACTAAATCAAAGCAAATCCTTGTAGAATGACTGCAGAACTGAGGCTACTACTGGGGGTAGGTCTGAGGGTATGTGGTGGCAGATGCGAGAGGGCCCAAGAAACTTGGGTGGAGAATTTTTATTTCTTTGATGGTGGACATGGTGTGATAACATACATTTGAACTGATGTGAATCTTAACTCCTAAGACACAGTGTTGTGGGCCTCCCTGGTGGTGCAACGGGTTAAGCGCAGCTTTATGGACCTGTTGGCTGCTGTGGCTTGAGTTTGATGCCCGGCCGGGGAGATTCCCACATGGCGCAACATACCTCTCCTGCCTCGCCCACTGCTCCCCTCAGCAGTGTATTTCGGTTGATCTGCCTGTTCTGCTCCCCACTCTGTCTCCGGTGAACCCTCTCACTGCCCCAAACCTCTGGCCTGCACCCCAGCTTGTATGCAAAAATAAGTAAATCTTTAAAAAAAAAGCGTTGTCAGTCAATGTGAACATGATAAAGATAGTTAAATTTTAAAAATTAAAGAAAATGGAAGAGATACTGAATTTATTGCCTTAAATACTAAAGAAGATCTAAAGAGTATGAAAGAAGATACAGAAAGAGGACTAGATACAAAGGATTCCTCATTCAGTCTGCTTTCCCATTCTGAGTCCACTTGCCTGGGTCCTAGAGTGTTGGAAGGAGGGGCTCAATCTCCCCCCTCCCCCAAAGTTACTATCCCTTAACTTTGGCCAACCCTTAATATGTCAGGTATCTTTATATAGGTAGAAATATAGTCTCTCAATGAAGATATAATATATATATATGAAACAAACTATGTAAAATATATATATTGTAAACATTTAGAAATTAATTTATTAATTTAATGTTCCTGGCTCAGGGAGAAGAAGAATCTTGAACTAGTTCCACTCAGTTCCTCTGTTCTGGTGGAAGGAGGACTCCCTTCGACACCTACATCAGTTTCCTGGGGCTCTACACACTTCTGGAAAGAACACAAGATCTTGATTGTCCACACGGGGTAAGTCAGATGGGCATCCAACGAATCATAGTGAGCAGACCGGGGCAGTTTCTATTGACTGTGAGTGTGCAAACATTCTGACTGGAGGCCTTCTGGAAGACTCATGCACAGAGCAAGGATGGGAACCGGGGGGTAATGGGTGTCCCTGGAGAGTCATGGATGCTGATTCTGGTCTTGTCTTCCTGGCTCCATCTACCTTCAATCTGGCATCTGTGTCAGGGTTGGTGATGGTGGGGTTGGCAGTCATTGGGGAGATTTATTTGTATTTTCTACTAAATATTTTAGTACTGCCAAGAGATTTTTTTTTTTTTTGTTATTGTTGGTGCTCTTGTTTCCCTAAGCCAAAGAATTTGAAATTCAAAAACTAATAAGACACTCCTTTCCCTCTATGTTTTCTGCCTTTAAATTCCTTCCCAGAGGCAAAAAGCACAGAATAACCAGTTAAGGCAAGGAGATAAAAAAATGCTGGGCAAAATCACATGGGCTAACACTGATTATAAAGCCAGAAAATCAATTTTAAATATTCTACAAGTAATAAAAATAAGCTAAAGAAAGTACTGTGCCTTAAAGAAAACTAGAACTTCTCTGCCTCTTATAAATCCTTTTCAGTGGATATGTTAGTGTTTTATTGATATTAAAGTGTATTATCTAACATATAAACTATATGTGAAAAACACACACACAGTTGGTTGAATGGTAAAAAAATATTGAAAACAACCATTAAGTAATTGTTTGTTTGATATAACTCGCTTTTCCTTTTTTCCTTCAAAATACTTTTGAGATACATTTGTAGGTAAATTTTAAAGCCTTTGCTAGAAATTTATGGCTTAGTAGTTCCTATTTATAAATTTCCTAAATCATATTTCTGGAGTAAACTTAATGGGCTAAAAGGTTTTTTATGGTTTCCAGCTGCGTGTGTGTGTGTAGACTACTGGTGTATCTATAATGATCCCTCAGTCATGAAATCCATGAATAAAAATGAGAATCCAAAGACATTTATTAGGATATAATTGGAGTAGAAAACACTATATTTTACTACATGTATGTTTAAATTCTGTTCTTTACTTTGTTTGCAAGATTTAAGACTATGCTCACTTCTAAAAACACTGGGCAAAGTCTTCCCATTAGAGGCATAACTCATGTCTGAGAGGAGGGTTCTGTGATACCTGGTGTGATTACTTATAGGAAAACCAAGGTGACTCCATCTTGCATTGATGCCATCTTGGGTCCATGACTGGTAATTGCCCAACAAGGTCCTCATTATTCCTTTCATGCATATCAACCTGCACTCATAATCTATACACAACTCTATTAATCCTAGTAGAATAAAGATAAGTGTAACATGTACCCCTGTTCTCCCCCATACCTGGTGTCTTTAGTCTTACACAAGAAAAATGACATATAAGCAGGATATATGCAGACCCCTGCCAAGGGGCTAGTGTGGATTCTGCCTTGACTTGAAGTCCTGTACACTGGCTTTGGCTTGGAGGACCCCTGATTATAAGAGACCCTTAAAAACCTTTAAGTGTGATCAATGGACATGCCTTCTTTGTTGTTCAGATTCAATTTCCCTTCTCAATTTTGGGGAAATTATTTGTTTTTGCAGCTGCACATTGCTATACATGCTAAACTCTTTGTTCAGGTGTAAGAATTCTCCTTGGAATCTAGGTGTCTTAGCATCATCTCAAAGTAATATACTCAAATTGGCTTGGGGTCATTGAGGCCAAAAATGTGGACTTGATGAGCTTCAGGAAACCTTGGGCCATGTGCATTGCTCAAGTCAGTTCATTTGGTTGGGCTTCTATCTCCTTTGCATAACATGAAAGATTATAGTGATGATCTCTAATGCCCCCTCTATCTCTGAAAACCAACAATTCTATCTCATTTTGTATAAATATAATAGAAAGAATTAGAGAGAAGGATGATGTCATAAAACACCGTGCATTTCATTTTTACTTCTAGGAAAGGGTTCTAGCTAAATGACTTTGGACAGATGCTTCTTCTAAACTTCTCTAAAAAGATCTCCAGGGTACATACTTGATAACTCCTTGTGCCTTTTAACTCTACCAGAAATTTTATAGCTACACGACGTCTTGAATGCTGTAGTTATTCAGTAACTCTTGCCTGATGATGATAGTTATAATCTATCTGTTGGCCTTTGTGCTGCCATCAAACTCCATTTTGTTATGTTTTGTTTTCAGCAGATCCAGAAAGTTAAGATGGTTACTAATAGTAGGTGAGCCTAATTGTATACATGAATCGGAGAAAATGATTGAACTTTTTTCCACCTCTGGTCCATGGTTCTTGGAGAGGATTTGGTTGTGTTTATGTATCTCAAAAACACTCATACGAGCAAGGTAATACAAATGCTGTGTGAAGGAATGCTCAGGGACAACATGTGAAACTGTGGTTTTCTCATTCTAAAAATGGTTTTTAATACCTTTGTAATTTAATGAGCAAATTATGTGAGAGCTATTATGATCTGTCAAGGGATCTGCAGATAGACACATTATTGCTTTATTTTCAGTTGTGCTGATAAATCTGAGCTGGTTTCCTCGGTGCTCTTCCCCAACCACCATTTGACAATTATATATTTTCCATAGAAGATGTCATCATTTTGTTCCATAAATTCAAATTCTAACTGAGCATTTATGCCTGAGAATGGGACATAATAGTGATATAGGACATTATGTCCTGAATATAGGACCAAAAAAAGAATGTATATATCATCCTGTCTTCAGGGAATTTGCAGTCTTTTGGAATTAGGAGAATTACGGCTCATTCATGAAAACAATGACAAGCAAGGCAGTACCAAGAAAGACTGCTTTTTGCCTGTTCCCTTGAGTTCCCAGGTCAAGTTTGCAAAGCTCCTCATGCTTCCGTGAACCATAGCATATTCTTCTATGATCACATTTCTAACTTTAAGTTGTAATTGTTTATTATCTCTTTCCCCAACTGGATGATAAATTCCTGGAGTAAAGTGCATGTTTATTCATCTGTCATCAGTATCCAACCCAACATCTATTGCACTTAAGTTGCTCTCTTTGTATGTATTTTCTGAATTAATGAATAAAAGGTGATTCAGAAGGGGGAGTATGTTCCCTTTAGGACATATACAAATGATCCAAAGACCACTGGAAGACCATATCACAGTTTTTTTTATATTGATTTGTTTGTAACCTGAACATTTTCCATGTGGTGTATGTGTTGCAATGTTCATGTTATATAAATTCTATAGTACAAGTATATATTTATAATACAGCAGATTAAAAGTTGGATTTAACCTTCATGGTACTTCGTCCCATTGCCAGTGAATCTATGCTGACTCCATGGCTGTGTGTCCAATAGAATATTACAAAATTGACACTGAGTTTGTATGACCAATCCTTAAGAGGCTTCCTCTGTCAGAGAACATTCATACATGAAATCTGGAGTTGCCATGTAAGAAATGGGATTACCCTGTTGTCATGCCCAGAATGAATTATAATTTTAACTAGACAAATGGTTAAAAAGCTCTGAGGTCTTTGGTGAGAGAGAGCGGTACAAGTGATTCAGCTTTCTAGACATCCCCTCCAAGGCACCAGACTTGAGAGCAAAGTGGTCTTGGAGCCCCTAGACCTTCATGTCTGAGTACTACTGAGAGACTCCAGTCAAAGGGGAAGAATTGCCCAGCGGAGTCCTTCCCTAAATCAGGACTAACACATTCGTGAGCAATAATAATATGGTGGTTGTTTTAGGGTACTAAGTTTAGAAGTAGTTTGCTATTTATTCAGATAACAGCACTATATATAGGTACCTCCTTTAAAAAAAAAAACACAAAACAAAGATATGTGTGAACAAAAGTGTTTGGTGACTTGGATGTGAAAGTAATAGTGTATTAATGTGGTGAACATATTTGAGAAAAACTTGGTGTTACTATTTACTGTAGGTTTAGCAAAGATAGATCTAGATGAAAACTAAGCTATGTAGTCAATCTTAGGACTATTACATCTGCAATTTATGATACTGTTAATTGCTTTTAAGCTCTGTGTCATCAGGGCTGAGAAATGGAAAGAGAATAGCCTTCAAAATTAGCAGATCTAGGTTTCTGTTTAAGATCTATAGTCTCTAGGCTGTATGACTTGATTAAGTTACTTAAACCCACTGAACTTCCATTTCCTTCAGCAAAATAGGGTAGATATCTAAAATACTTACATTGAAGAATTATTTGGACCTTATTAAATGGCCAATAAATTATAACTTCTATAATTTTTTTGATATTTCATTGACATATCAAGGTTGCAAAAGCAAAGGACTTAAATTCAGCAAACAGAAGGCTATAACTAGAAAAGGAGCATGGGTTATTACTATATTCTTATCTCACAAATATTTTTGGATTAGTGCCTGAACATATTTGAAACATAGCCACGAGTATTTTTCAACCAAGGCATCTGCTTCAAATAGGAAAGAGGTATTTGAGTTAATTAGTTTAGAGTGGTTTCTCATTTCAGTCCAACTTCAACCAGTTGCCCAGGATGAATTATAATTTTAACTAGACAAATGGTTAAAAAGGATTTTAAAAGTGTGATCTTTTGTGTGTCCAGTGGGCAGGACTGTCTATCAAATATCACATATCTGATATCAGTAAATATCTGGTCACACTTTTTTTTTTAAGATTTATTTATTTATGCATACAAGCTGGGGTATAGGCCAGAGGCCTGGGGCAGCAAGAGGGTTCACCAGAGATGGAGTTGGGAGCAGAACAGGCAGAGCGACGGAAATACACTGCTGAGGGGAGCAGCAGGTGAGGCAGGAGAGATGTGGCGCGCCATGTGGGAATCTCCCCGGCCTGGTGTTGAACTCGTGTCGCTGCTGCTGACAGCTCCACAGCATAGTGCTTACCCGCTGCGCCACCAGGGAGGGCCCTGATCACACTTCTGTGGCTGCTAAATATATTTGTGAATAATGAGGATGAATTAATTTTTCTGTGTTTCTGTCAGATCATAAAATTATAAAATTGTCTACCTTTTTTCAGAGCTGTATTATGAATTTGAGATGGTAACTTTTGAGTACTAACTTGTGATATGAGAAAGACTAAATCAAGGGAAGACCTTGTAGGCAACACCTTATCCCTAAGCCAATCAGTATAAACTTATTATCTTTTATTGTGGTGAGAAGTATATAGCATAAAATTTAATATCTTAATAATCTTTATGTGTACAATACAGTCATGTTAAATGCACATTGTTGTGCAATAGAACTGCAGAACTTTATCATCTTGCAAAACTGAAATTTTATTCCTATTGAATTATGCAGCCCTCTTTCCCCTTCCTCCTTAGCCCCTGGCAGCCATCATCTCATTCTACTTCCTGTTTCTGAACAAATTTATTATTTTTATACCCAAGCCTTCAGCTTTTGATTATTTTCTTGTGTCTGTAGATGCTCCCTCTTTTCATATAGTTTCTTGACTCATCTCTACAGCTTATCTTTAGCTCCTATGTTGATTTTATCATGCATGTCAATAACTGTCCAGTTACATGTTTTGGATAGTTTCATGATTTTCCAGAACAATATTTTTAATTCTGTCTATAACCTCACTCTTGATGGCAATGTGTCTCAGAGATTCAGAGTATTTTACCACATTATCTTTGAAGACTGTCCATTTGGAGCTCTGGGCTATCAGCTACCTGCAGGCATAGTCTGAGGCCATTTCTTGCAGCCACATATTAACAGATAGATTGGTCTCTTCAGAAGTTAGAAGTAGTTAAACCTAGTAGAAGGTTAAACATATGGAATTCTGTCTGACTATCTGCTTTATAGAGAATAATATGATCTCAGCACCATTTCAGGGTTTTCAATCATTTAAAATAGATGCTAGGTTTGATACGGTAGTCAATCTCCATCAGAAAACCTTGAATCGTTCAATTCCGCAAAGCTCTGCTTATAATCATTCAATTCAACAAACCACTGCTCATGTGGCACTCATGATAGCAATTTGAGTGATGAGCAAGCTTGGGAATGGCTTTGTTCCTATTGAGAACATTTCCCTTGAATGTTTGAAGGTTGATGAACTTGGCCCAAATCGTTCAGAAGCATGTCAGGTGCCTGTGGTCAAGCTGCTGATAATTTATGGTGCATTTTTATCTTATGGAATTTATACTTCTTCCATGATTCATTATAAACTCTTCAAGATATAGAAAATATGTACAGAATGTTCTTTTATAAAAGGATTATTTTTTGAGGGTTTTTATGAGTTCATATTCTAGACAGGAGGGGTACTTTTTTCTTGGGTCTTTACTTCGCCTCACAGCCATTTGATTTTGGTAGTCCCCATTGTATATAATCTAAGTGTAGATTAGAGTCCCATTAGTCACACAAGAAATGGTTTGGTATTTATTGGTTGTCTAATGCTACAGTTTTTCAAATCAGATTGCATAAAATATACCTGGTGAACTATAAAAAGTGTTGTTCCTTCAGGGTCTTATTTGTGGATCCATTGAGCCCAATAATCTGCTTTTTAAACTAGGCACCCCACGATCTCGTCACTTTGACATATCTAATAATCATCATAGATATTTGGTGGTTTCCTTTTTTTGAATTGTTATTACTAACACTGTGACTTGTTTAGATAATGGTTTTCAAAACATTTAAGTAGCCATATCCTTTCCTAGAAAGCCTTTCTGTGTCTTTCAACTAGCTCTGGCTCTTTCAGTCAATGGCATCTCATCAGATTGGAACAACTATGTAACTACATGAGTACAAAAAGAACATTCTAGTTATAAAAGACAAATTTAATTTTTCTTAAAGTGACTTGTTAAAAGAATAAGGTTTGAGTAAATTTGAAGATGGAATGAGTTTTAATGAATGGATCACAGTTAATTTTGTTGGTTGTGGTAATCATTGAGATCACATTAAAAAAATGTCCTTATCAGCTTGATATGCTCCAGAAGTATGGGTGGCAAGTCATATGGGGAAAGTATATACCAGAATTGGCAAGGTACTGATAATTATTGAAACCAAATAATAGGTAAAAGAACATTCATTCTAACATTCTATTTTTGTGTATGTTTCACATTTCAGTTAATATAACATGAGTGCTTTTGAATTCCTTTAAATTATCACATCTTTTGAAGGAAACTGAAATTGAAAATTACAGATGATTATTATCTGGGTTTATTTTTTGTAAGAAAACAGAAGTGCAGGTCAGTCAGCAGATTCCTGTTTGAAGAAAGCACCTTAGCTTTGTTCCTAAAAATAGACCAGAAATGTACATTTCTATATTTCAGAGGAAATAACATTTAAGAATGTATGCATTCCTTTTGGAGATTTCACTTTAGTTTTTAAAAAATAACATTTAAAAATTTTAGAATAATCTTAGACATACAGACAACATTCTTGTTTGCTTCTAACCCATTCCCCCTCCTGTTACCAATGTACATTACTATGCAACCTCATCAAAATCCAGAAACCAACACCTGTCCATTACTAACTAAACTCTCCACTTTCCTATTTTCACATTTCACTGGATTTGCCATTAATGACCCTTTTCTGTGGCATTATCCAATCAAGCACCCACATTACATTTGATCTGACAGTTTCTCAGTCTTCCTAATTTTCATAACCTTGGTAATTTTAAAGAGTACTGGTCATGTAGTTTATGGAATGTCCTCCATTTCTATTGATCTGATGTTTTTCATGATTAGACAGAGAAGTGGCAGAGGGAGGGCAGGATAAGTGGTATCTGAAGCCATCTGGGAGCTGTGCAGTTGGAGGGGATACCCCAACACCCAGGGGCCATTATGGGGGGGGGGAAACTGCCTTAGCACCTCCATGTGGGACAGTGCGTGAGGGCAAGTGGGTGCTTGAGCAGGACCCTACCTGCAGCTACTAGAACCTTAAATCCAGCCTGCATAGCAGAGAGCTTGGTTTTAAAGTGAGTATAGAATTTTAATATGAAAAGGGCAGGGTCCTTGACCTGTAATCAGCATGTGACTGATGACTGTTATGGGAGTCGGCTGTTACGGCTGAGATCTCTACTACCCAGTGGTTATGAGTATGGAGACTGCAATAGAGCTTAATGGGGACAGTTACTGCAGCTATTGCAGAAAATCAAAGAAGTCCCTCTTGATACCTAACCCCACCCAACCCCATCCAACTGACTGACCCCTACCACTATTCTCTTTCTTCTGGGGTCTCTTCTTTACATGTACATTCTATTAAGCCATAAACTATAAATAAACAGGGGCCTGTTTATTTTCTTCAATGCAGGGACTTGCCTGGGAGGCTGTGTTTGAGGGGAGGTGCAAGGCAATCACAGGTGGTGTGTCCCCTGGGAGACCTTAGAGTGGTTCCATCCCTGCAGTGTAGGGTTCTGGGCAGTTTTCCTGGGGAGAGTTGAGCTCCTAGCTTTAGTGCAAACCCACAGCCTCACATGATACCATATATGAAGGTAGTGAAACTGGAAGTTAACTTCCCATTTCAAATGGGAATGCTCTAATGCAGTCCAAAAGAAAATATGATGAGAGCTGTCTTTGAGAACCATCATGCCATTGATTACTGTTAAGGAAGTAAGGGGGGTAAGACACATCTTGGTGAGATTCTCTACCACCCTACAGGTACCGGGAAGAGCCAACAAAAGGTCAGTGCTTGCATTTGGTTAATATGTTAAAAGCTGGTGTTGAGTTGTATAGGCGGTTTGTCCTCTGTGATACAGGTAATGAACATTATCATCTGGCAGCTAAACAGAAGAGAAAGGAAGAAACTGTTAGATTCTGTTTATCCTTGCCCAAGAGGAGACCGTGATAGGGTTGTCTTATCCCAGAATGGTTTTTGTCTGTTGCATTGTCTAAGCTTCTGAAATGTTAATAGTTTCTGGGAATAGTGACAAGAAACAAAACAGAAAACAAAATGAAAATAATTGAGACAAAAGGATTCTCGGAAAGAGCAAGCTAGAATGTAAATCTAATCTGCTTGAGACAAAGATAAATTTAATTCCAGGGATTAGGGAATTGATGTTGGATCCAATGTTCTAAGTCTAAATTCTGGAGCTTTCAGTAAAACATGTCAGAATATTCCTCCCCTCCCTTATTAAATGCCCATCTCCATCAACACACATCCATGAGTGTCAGTGGCATACGGGTCCTACCTGTGCCAGATGCTTTGGGAAGTGCCTAAGAAAAGCACAGCATTGGTGCCTACCCTCAAGAGCATACCTGCGAAGGAAAGGAGCAAAAGAATTTTTGGATATTAGCTATAAGAACAGGTAGTATTCCAAAGATGTGAAATATCAGCATGACAGGTAAATGAAAGGAAGGCAGATATAAATATTCATACTGAATGGATCCATATACAAGTGGAAAATATCAGTCTAACAGGTAAGTCATGGGAGATGGAAATAAATATATTTTACTGAATGTACCCAGCAAGAAATATCAGGTAATTGGATATGTTCATACAAAGGACGTACCAGAAAAAAAATCGTGCTTGAAATGGTAGGAAAGAGATGCAATAGTAGATTCTAGAGCGGTTGGTATAGCTGTTGGGAATGAAGAACAACTGACTGACCCCTACCAGAACATGTCTCTTTCTTCTGGGGTCTCTTCTTTACATGTACATTCTATTCAGCCATTTTCAGTCATTATCATTTTAGCTGAAACTGCTCTTAACTATCTGAGGGTTTTTTTCTGGGGCTCACTTAGGGCCCTCTAACCCTGAATCCTGAAGACCTGCTCTCACATGTCTAGATTCTCAAGTTGCTTTTACATTATTTTAACCATGGTCTCATCTGAACTTAAGCCATCTCTTCTCATGGCTCAGGGGTCCCCCATTTTAAATAGGGGCCAGTCTGTGTCATTTGATCTTGTGAGGAACAACAGGGGGAGAGGGAAACAATGACCTTTGGCCACATTGCCTCCCACAGGATACAGTCAGTGCTTAGTAAATGATACTTGCTCTGACCTGTTTTAAAGAAGTGTCTTAAAGAAGCATTTTATTATGAGTGGATACTGAGATATTCATCACTCTGTCCTCTCTATTCTTTTTCTACAAAAACTGAGAATATATGTAACTCTCAATACTCTTTCCTCTAAAAATAACAGTGGAGTTAGTTCCAGCTGGGGGGGTGGGGTGGCTAGAGGAACTTCTGTGTCTTTTTGTTCCCTTCCACCTGCTTCTGACAGGTTCACACCCTCGCAGACTAGAGGTGCTTGGCTTGAGAGCAGAAAGAAGGTCTGCAGCTCCAGTCTTGCCTAGTGAGGCAAATCACTCTGGCTCTTTGGTCTGCACCTCCCCCATGTAAAATATATGGGGGTGGAATGACTTTTAACTTTGTTCCTCTGGGTTAAGGGGTTTCACAGAGATCCCTTCATGACAGTTGTGGGAACCAGGAGATGAGGGGATCCCAAGAGGGGAGGAGTTCATGTCATCCTGAGTTTATCTATTGTGTGTTGGGGTCTTACATGGAATTTTTTACATTTCCACACTTTAAACGTCTGAAAGCTTCTGATCTGGGTGAGTTATAAAGTTGTGTGGTCCAGTACTTTGGCCACTGGCACATGTGGATATTGAGCACTTGAAAGATGCTGTCAATCTAAATTACCATGCTGACTTTCAAAGATTTACTATGACAAAAATATAAGGTAGCTCATTAATTTTTTAAATTATTCATTATATTTGACGTAATATCTGGAATATATTAGGATAAATAAACTGTTGTCAAAATGTTACCTACCCTTGTGCACTCTTGTTGAGAATGCAAATCAGTGCAACCACTTTGGAAAACAGTATGGAGATTCCTCAAAACAAAAAAAAAAAATCAAAAATAGAACTGCCATATGATCTAGTAAGGCCACTTCAGGATATTTACCCAAGGAATATGAAAACACTATTTGAAAAAGATGTAAGTACACCTGCATTTACTGCAATACTATTTACAATAGTCAAGATATAAAACAATCCCAAGTGCCAATGAATAGATTAAGAAGATATGGTATATATACACAATAGAATACTACTCAGCCACAAAAAAGATGAAATCTTGCCATTTGTGATAACATGGGTGGAACTTGAAGGGATTATCCTAAGTGTAAAAGGTCAGAAGGAGAAAGATAAATACTGTGATTCCACTCATTTGTGGACTAAAAAGAATAAAAAAGTAAACAAACACAAAATAAAAACAAACCCTTTTACTCTAACAAAATGGTGTTTACCAGAGGGAAAAGTGTGGGAAGGGAATAGTTTGGTGATATATGGTGACTGGACATTTAATTGTGGATTTGGTGTGATATACTCAGAGGTGAGAAACTATATAACTGAAACCAATACAGTGTTGTAAACTAATGTTGCCTCAAAAAAAGAAAAAATAATTCAAACCAAAAAAATTCATAGTATCATTTTTTTTTTGTATAGAAGAACTGGGGTGTAGTATTCTATTGTGCATATATACCATCTTGAACAGGATTCACTAGAGACAGAGTGGGGAGCAGAACAGGCGGATCTACTGAAATACACTGCTGAGGGGAGCAGCCGGTGAGACAGGAGAGGTCTGCTGTGCCATGTGCGTCAGCTCCCTGGCTGGGGATCATACTCAGGCTATAGTGGTGATAGTGCTGAGACTTAACCCCTAGGTCACCAGCGAAGCCCTCTTACTAAATGTGGCTTTTGGAAAAATGTAAATTATGTGTCTAAGTTCCCTTGCTTATTAAAACGCACTACGATCTGGAGGGGTTTGCCTTTTTCTTCCATCTCCACTTGCCCTACATATATGGGGGCTGGCTTGTGAACTGACGTTTGTCTATATTGAAAGTGAAAAAACTGTGTGTGAAAAACATGATTTTGCCTCTCCTCTCACTACTGTGATACTTCAGACTATTCACCTGATGCCAAACTGTTCTTTGTGCCACTTTACTTGAGAAAGACAATCAGCGTCTTGCCAAGGTGTCCTGTCTCCCTATTTAGCATGAGAGAGAGTAAAATGATAAATTTCTTTGCCTTCAGAGGAAGACCTGATTGATATTAATAGAAATAGCCACTAAATGACTCAGTTAAACTGTAGGAACTCCTCTGTTTTCTTCAGGACTATGAAGTCAGAATGTTTTTTGAAGGCTAGTTGCAAGGCAAGTTGCCAGGTAAGAGCCACATTATTTATTCAGAAGTTTTTGGATGAGAAATTGCTGGTTTTGACATAGTCAGTGACACAGGGCTGTTATCAGATAGTGTGAGGGCATATCAAAGGTTAGGAAACCTTGCCCTCCTCATCTAACCTTATAACCTGTGAAGAACTCTTCCTTTTCTAAATCCCAATGCCTTGTGTGGAAAACTCTCCTTCAAGGTTCATAAACATATATATATATATATATATATATATATTTTTTTTTTTTTTTTTTTTTTGAGGAAAGGATACAGTTAGCAGAGTAGGATAACTTTCTGATTTTTTTTTTAAAGGAAGTTCAATTTTATGCTCTAGTAGTTGAACAAGCTTCAAGCAAGGGTAACCTAACTAAGTGTTCGTGGATTCTGCTGATTAATAGCTACATGACTGTTCTTTTTGGATATAGGTTTACTCATCTGTAAAATGGATGGACGAATATTTACCTTGCCCTGCCTATTGTTCATATTAAAAAGTACTTATGACTGAATGTGTCCCCCCATGCCAATTCACATGTGATACTCTTAACACCCAATAAGATAGTATATAGAGGTGGGGCTTTGGAATGCCTGCTGTGGGGGCTCAAACCCTTTGCACCTTAGGCATTTTTTGACTAGATTTTGACTTTCTTCCTTGTTGTGGGTCCCCAATTTGTGGCGGCATTTTTGGAGAGATTGTGTCTCAGCTTCTCCTACCTATTTGAGGTGATTTCTTTCTTGCTTGACTGATGTGCAGGAGTTTTAAGTTTTTTTTTTTAAGATGAAATTATTTAATATGTACTTGTAGATTTGGTGTGACAGTGAAAAGACGTGAGTTCAGGACCTTCCTTTGCTGCTATCTTGAACAGGAATCAACAGCCTTTGGAGTTTTTTGGACATAGGTTTACTCGGCTGTAAAATGCATGGAGGGATATTTTCCATGCCCTGCCTATGGTTCCTATAAAATGACCTGTGGGAGGGAATTAGGTTTAAATGAGGTCATGAGGATGAGGCCTCCGTGATGGGATTAATACCCTAGTAAGAAGAGGAAGAGTCCCTCTCTGCTATGTGGGGAGGTCTCCAAGTGTGGTTCCCAGACCAGGAGCAACAGGATCGCCTAGGATCTTATTAGAGATGCAGATCATCAGGTTACTGCAGACCCACTAG
Organism: Scalopus aquaticus; assembly: GCA_004024925.1. Taxonomy (NCBI): domain Eukaryota; kingdom Metazoa; phylum Chordata; class Mammalia; order Eulipotyphla; family Talpidae; genus Scalopus; species Scalopus aquaticus. The sequence goes on from PVIJ01000244.1 coordinate 304,723, forward strand.
ATCAGAAACATTGGGATCAGGGCTAGCAATTTGGATTTAATGTACTCGCCAAGAGATTCTGATGCATGCTCATTTGAGAACTGCTGTAGATTAAGTAGCTTCCTGTTAATGAATTTGAGATAACTGGCATTTATGTAAGTAAGAACTAGTGAAATATGAGTTAAAAAAATAAATAAAAACAAACACAAAACCCCTGTATAAATCAGCCCTAATTTTCTTTCAAACTCCTGTGGAAGAACTTTTATATTTTTTATTACATTCAAGAATGTTAATTCACAAGTTCCTATAGGCTTGACTTTTTGCTTAGAGTTTGAGCTACATTTTCTGAATTTTCCCATCCACTAAAATTAGCTGCTATTTTTATTTCTATTTTATAGATGAAAAGACAGAAGGATTAAGAATCTCATTAAAGGTTTTAGAGCTAATAAGTGGCAAAACTGAAATTTGAACCCAGGGAATTTCACAAAAATGATCTTGGCTTTCTTAACTACTAAGCTGTGCTATGCAGATTCTTAATTTCCCATTATGCTCTCCCTGTGTGAAGGACTGTGGACCATGAATGGCTTGATAATGTATATTGATTAGTGTTTTTCTGCTATGAGTATAATGTAAAACTGATATTTTGCCTGTCATTGCTAACTCATTGCTCTTGAATCTCCATAGAATCAACAATTTTACATAGTTTTGTAAGTGGCTGAGTTCAGAGTTTAATGCTAAGTGGACTTCTCACATACCATGTTTTAATCTTGCACTTCTAAATTTATGCTTTTCCCTCACACTGTAAATCTTTCCTTGTCATAATATGAATGATTTACCATCTTCCTCTCAAGGATTTCCTGTGTCATGTTGGTGCCTCATATTATATTTTAGGACAAGGGTAAAAATAATGAGACTTGGTGATTTTAAATCAGCCCCAAATATTGTTTCAGGATAACTAACCAGTTTTTTTTCCTTGTCTTAAATTTTCTATAATTGGAAATGCTAAGGTAATGATATTTTAAATTCCAAGTGTGAAAATATTTCAATAGCATTAAAGTCCTCTCTTTGGTGTGTATGAGTGATTGGGTGTGGGTCAAAGAGACTTGGAACATTAATTTTAATTCAGAAGTGGTTCCAGAGAGACAAGTTAATTTTCTAAATCATCCTGGTGAGTGTTGGAGCTTGGAAAATGCATTCAAAGAAAAATGTCTTATACTCTGCTAGAACAATTTTGGAGTAATAGACTCAGCAGTAAACTAGACACACCCTTTTGTGATGTTTCTAGAGTTGTGGCTGATTTGCCTGAAAATTCCAAATACCACACCTTTCTGATTCTAAGAAAAATCACTTTTTCACATTTTAATACTGATGAAATTAGAATATACCTTGTTATTGATATATATATATATATGTATATATCTGTGTGTGTGTGTGTGTGTGTGTGAGAGTGTGATAGGATGTTAACATGGTGCTTTTAGCTGAGACTCGATAGAACATACATTCTTTGTTTTTAAAGAATATGGTAGCAGAGGGAATCATGACTATTTTTACCTTTTTAATTTTATTTTTAATTGTGGTAAAGTAGATATAACATTTGTCATCTTATCATCTGTGCATGTGCAGGTCAGAGGCATTAAGTACATTCACATTATTGTGCAACCATCACCTCCTCCATCTCCAGAACATTTTCATCATCCCAAACTCAACTTCTGTGCCCATTAAGCAGTAACCCCCCATTCTTCCTTCCAGCCTCTTGCAACTGCCACTTTATTTTCTGTCTCCATGAATTTGCCTATTATTTTAATAAGTAACTTCTCTTCCTTTCTGTTCCATTCCATTCCATTCCATTCCATTCCACTCCATTCCATTCCTCTATCTAGTCATTAACCCCGTCATTGTTATATTTAGTTCTGTTTTGTATTCCGACAATCTTAGTTGAATTTTGACAGTGGTTAGTGCAAATACATCAAGTTGGCCTAAACAGTGAGAAAACTTATTTTCTTTTAAAACTTATTTTTCTTTTACAACAACCACCAACAAATCCAGAAGTAGCATGGGCTTCCCATGTACTTCAGAGCCAGTTCTGCTTCTCTGCTCTTCTCCTGGGTTGGCTTCATCCTCAGGCTAGTACAATTCTAGTAACATCCTCAGGCAGGAATTCTAGTAACATAGTCAGTCATGACAATTGCTAGAAAAAGAAGAGGGTTTTTTGTACTTTCGAGAGACAAAGATATCTTCAAGATGTCTCTTTCCTTCCCAACACTGCTAACACATTTCATTGCCAATATTTGGGATACATTCTCAAACCGAGGGCAGGCAATGCCTAACCTGACTTGGAAAGTCAGAGTTCACTTTCTGGATTACTGATAGGGCAGTTTCTCTAGAAGCAGAGGGCCAAGAAGGAAGGGCCAACACAGTCAGAACGCTATGAGGAAAGAGAGGGAGGGGCATGGATTCTGTGTAAGGAAACTATACTGTCTATCCAGTCCAAACTTATTTGAGAGTTGAGCTTCAGAGAATGTAGGTCACGTTCCCCAAATCCCAATTAGTAGAATCTACAACTTCAAACCTATAAACAACTCTAGCAAAGTTCTAAAGCACGCACTATTGCCTCACTCTACAGTGATGCTTCTCTTGATTTCGCAGATGGTCAGACATTATGAATCGAAGCCAAAGGATAGAGCAAGAGTTTTTGAGGTTCTGACTTCTCTGTGGTATAGACTGTGGAAGATATGGACTTTGGGTTGCTACCAACTTTTACTGCAAAGGATCAGATAGTAAATACTTCAGGTTTGTGGCCACATGGCTTCAGTGCAACTATTCAGCTCCACCATTGATGTGTGAAAGCAGCTGTAAGCAATGTATAATAAAAGGGTGTGAAGGTCTGCCAGTAAATTTTTGTTTACCAAGACAGGAAGTGGGCAGAATTTGACCTGCAGTCTGTTGTTTGCCAACTCCTTGTTATATGCTTCCAAAACATTGACTTTCTAATTGCAGTTATGGTAGAAAAATGATGCTGAGGTGAACCAAATAGGTTTCAGACCAGACTCAAGGATGTGTTTCCCCTGCATCAACAGTCAAAGGCAAGTGGCCTCCACTTTGTTTACATGAGATGGAAACTATTCTTTTTCCAGTCAATTTATTACAATTGATGCATTCAGTATACTAAGCAGACTCCTGTTTATTTCACTGAACTGAGGGGTCAAGCAGTCAAAATTGCATGCTCTTTCTAAGGCATAACCTTGCTGTACTTTAGACAATCCTCTAGGAACCAATCTACCTGAAACTTAGTTTACCAGTACTGTATATTTCTAATAGCCTAGTGTGAGAACATCTAATTAAATTACACTGAATAAGGGCAGTTTGCCTTAGAATTAATTTAACCAAATAATTAGGGAACTTCTAAAGTTGTTGCAAAAACTGGTAACAGGAAGTCATTTGCAAATTGCCTAGGCATTCATTCATATTCTAGGAGACACAGGTCAACTGTTTTTGGCTGAGAAGTCACATGGTGGGTGCATGACCTGAAGTCTCAAGGAGAGAAGTAGTGATTTGTATTCAGGGAAATTACTTGTTAAAACTCAGAAGGGAGGGCCAACCCCTGTTCTACTTCTCAGAGCTATCACTGAGATTGTGCAGAATCATTTAGACTGAGCTGTGTCGACTGGCCAGATAGAACCATGAAATGACTTTATCTTTCCAATTTCAGTTTGTGTCAGTCTAGCTTCTCTCCTGTTGGGGAGCTGACTCCCTTAATGTCAGTTTGGGTTGTTTCCCTAATTTTCAGTCACTTTTGGAAGTTAAAATATTCTAATCCCAATTCTTTTTTTTTTTTTTTTTTTAAAGATTTATTTATTTATACATACAAGCTGGGGTACAGACCAGAGTTGTGGGGCGGCGAGAGGGTTCACCAGAGACAGAGCAGGGAGCAGAACAGGCAGATCAGAAATACACTGCTGAGGGGAGCAGCGGGCGAGGCAGGAGAGGTCTGCCGCACCATGTGGGATTCTCCCGGGCTGGGCGTCGAACTCGCATCACTGCTGCTGCCACTCGCATCGCTGCTGCTGCCGACAGCTCCACAGCGCAGCGCTTAACCGCTGCGCCACCAGGGAGGCCCCTAATCCCAATTCTTAAAGCTGATTCCTGATCATTTTAAAACCTCAGTTACATCTTAATTTCAGAACTTCCCCACTTTCTCCCAGTTCCCTGCAAAACCAGTCAAGATTGGGTTTCTGTCTGGAAAGCAGGAATATTTTGGGGGATGTGGTCTACCCTCTCAACACCCCCTTCTCCAGGATTTTCCCTCTGGTGTCTGGGTGTCAAGTGGTTGGAAGATGAGCCACCTTCTTATATAACTGCTGGTGGAAACTTGACCGTCCTCAGCGTGGCTGTGTAGTCACCCTTCGTGTGTGAAAGGCACCACACAGGAGGTGGCAGGGAACTTTCCCCTCTGGCTGGTGGCTCCATCTCAGCTGTCAATTCCCTAAGGGTGTCTCCACATGCTGGTTCTCTCAGGGGTGCCCTTTTGTTCTTTATTTTTTATATAATACTTTTTTTTTCTTAAAGATTTATTTTTTATTTATGCATACAAGCTGGGGTACAGGCCAGAGGCGTGGGGTGGCGAGAGGGTTCACCAGAGACAGAGTAGGGAGCAGAACGGCAGATCAGAAATACACTGCTGAGGGGAGCAGCGGGCGAGGCAGGAGAGGTCTGCCGCACCATGCGGGATTCTCCCCGGCCAGGCGTCGAACTCACATCGCCGCTGCCGCTGCCGACAGCTCCACAGCGCAGCGCCCAACCGCTGCGCCACCGGGGAGGCCCACCCTTTTGTTCTTAAGGCTGCATGAGGCCACCTCCTGGTGTGAGAGAGCCCACTGGTCTTTGGTCCTCACTGTGGGTGGCCACTTTGCAGTCTTGCTGCTGGGTCTCTCAAGCCCAGCAAGAAGGGCCTGCTTCATGGACGTGTGAGCAGCGAGGTCATACAGGGCCTGCTCTTCGAAGGGCCCCATACTTGGAGTGTAATGCTCTGCCAGTGCCCTCTTGAAATTCTTAATATTCTCTCTTAATCTGTGTTTTGGAAGTGAAGACAGATGGGAAAGTGGTGCACATTCCAGGACGTTGGTGCCTTGGCCCCCACGTGAATCTCTATCTTGCTGCCTCCTCGTTCCCTGGGATGCGGCTTCCCCAGCGTTCTAGACCTGACCTTGCTTGGACTCCCGGGCCTCATCCCTGTGCTCACACTCTGCTTTCACCCCTGTTGTTTCCCAGAACCTCCTGGGGCAGAAACACACCCCATCTGTCTATTCTGTTAAGCGGTGTTCACACTTGGTGTTACAAGGATTCTTGGTGGAGCCCAGCTGATAGGCTGTTTGCTGAGATGAGTCTCCCAGATAACTTCATTTCGGTGCTGTGGTCGATCTTGTATTCAATTTCACCTTTTCTGGAACAGCTGGGACACTTCTGATACAGGGCAAAAGGGGCTTTAAAATTGGCCAAAGGCACTGCCCCAATTGTTTACCAGTTGCTATCTTGGTTCTGTACCTGAGCACAATTACAAGACTACTCAGGCTTAGGAAACAATGGTTTTTATTTAGCAAACAGGGAAAAACAAAGAGTTATTGAGGCCAGAATATGGCCTTTTACCTTACTTAAAGCAATGTCCAATCCCTTTAAGTCCCAAAGAAGTAACAATGAAGGTGGCGTCTTCCTGTCACTGCTGACGTGAAGCTCCTCTTCCAAACAACAGGCCAAATTTCCACAATGGCGTCTTCCTGCTTCTGCAGACGCGCAACAGCCAGAGTGTAGGCCAGGTTCCTACTCACGAGGACAACACAGGACACAACTGGAGATGCTCCTGGAGCTGCCCTGGTGCCCAGCACAGCACCAGGCCAGCAACACTGCAAACAGCAACTACAGCGGCCAGATGGCCCATCAGACTGCACGCACGCATTTTAGGAAGGCGCCCGCTTCAGGCCTCTGCCTTCTTCCTTTGTCTGCAATGAGACCAAAACTGGGTGCAGTTTCCGTCGCTCGGCTACTTGCAAAGCCTCCAAAGTCACTGGCCCCAAAGTCACTGAAAATTCCAAAAATGCCTAATCCAAAACTCTACATCCTGGTGGCTGCTGCTGCTTTTCCTACATCATGGTGACTCCTTTTTCTTTTCTTACATCATGGTGACTGCCTCTTCCATCCCTACATCATGGTGACTGAATTCCCCTTCTTCAGTCCCTTTTATTTCTCCTCAGATTCTACACCCCAAACTGCAAACTTAGCATTTTCCCTGGGGCTATTCATTCTCATCAGCAAACCCCCTCCAGGGGGCACCACTTTTACTGGACTTTGGGCTCAGCCTGGTTACACTTCCTCCCCCTCTGTAGTATTCAGCTTAAAATTTCTACACATTTTCTCTTTACATTTTGTGTATTGGGAATAGTCAAAGATTTTTCTAAGAGCTTCTAAGACTTTCATGAACACTTAAACTAAGCTTCAGTTGTCTTGTGGACAAGCCAGAAAAAAATCAGCCCTGTTTATGTTATACTGGTGAGAAATCAATAGGATGAGGATGGTAAAACTCTGAAAGGTCGAGAGATACGCGCGTGAGTCTAAGTAAACATGAGCCTCAACCCAGGACTTTTCCTCGGGGCAGCAGCTGTTTGAGGATGGGGGCAAAAGAGCAAAGTCAAACCCCACCAAGCCGATTTTAGCTCAAGATTATAAAGTGGAGTTTTTGGAAACGTGCCACCTGGGTGGCCTGTGGTTATCTGGACGCGAGGCCTTGGCCCTGCTCAGGGTGCTTTGTGGCTATACCTGCAGCGGGGAGAATTCACCTTGGAGAGATGAGGCTGATGTATATAGATCAGGTAAACGTGTTGGAGAACATAGAATTGGCTGCTTTTATGTTGTGAAAACCTTGGTGTGATTTAAATTTGGTGACTTTGAAGTCCACCTGGTGTTTCTGTTGGCAAATATTTTAGTGCTTTGATCCTCTCTCAAGTTGCCTCTTGAAGGAGTTCATTCATCCTCCTCCTTTCTCTAATCATTCTTCTGTTTTATCTCCTCTACTTTAAAAAAAAACACCCTCCCCTGACTCCACGGACTGCCCCCTCCATGTGCGCTCAGACTTTTGGATTCAGGGGCTTGCAGCTTGGACGGCTGCCCAGCCGCCGCGCTGGAGGGTCTGGGAAGGCAGATGATGACAACATCGGGCTGACTTCTAGGGACCCTGCTCCTCTGCTGTTGTTTACCAGCTTCAAATTCCATCTGGTCTTGCTGACAGGAACCTTGACACCATCTGCAAAAATTGGAATAAAGCAATTTTGGTCTGAAGGAAAGGAAAATAACAAGTTGAAGCCCAATTGGGATATGTCATGTTTACTGCTTCAAAAGGAAAAATGGAAGGGGACATGTGTTAATGTATGTCTGTGTGTTCGGTGGGCTTCCTGAGGGGACCCATCTAGAGCTATAACCTTTGTGTGAGTTGATTCTTTCCCCCTCAAATGGGTACACAGACTGAAGGAAATTCACGAGCCGTGGCAGTACCCCGGGGCGGGTTTTGATGAGGAATTCGGAGAGTTTATACGTGTTAAGTTCACCGCCCTCCAACAGTACAGCTGGGGTTGTTGTGTTTTGCTTGTGTAAATGGCATGTAAAAATTATAGTTATGTGCTTTTCTTATTACCCAGAGGGTTCACTTATGTATGACATGAACCTCCACAAATACCTCTGATCCCACTCCGGGACAAGGGACAATAATAACAGGTAGAATTTACACTGTGCTAACCAAGTGCCCGGTACTGCTGTGAAGACTATAAATATTAACTCACTTAATTCCCACTGCCCTAGAGGGTAAGTACTGCTATTATGCCAGTGTTACATGTGAGGAGGCTGGAGCACAGAGACGATAAGTCAGAAACCTCGAGGATGCCCAGGGAGCAAGTGGAAGCGTCAGATTCCAATGCAGACTGCCCTGCGGCAGCCGCAGCGCTAACCAGGGGTTACTAGATACTCGAATGTTTCATGTTTGTCCTCATTTAGGACTATGGCTGGTCCTCCACCATTAGCTGTACCAATCTGTTCTCTTTCCAACACTGGCTCAGAGAGGCTTGCCCTTTATGAACTGCCTTTTATGAACTGAATCTCTGAGCTTCCTGGCCTCCCATTTCCATTTGGGTTTGGCCAATGGGAGGCACGAGGAAGACAGGAGAGACTGGCCTTTGTTGGCGGTGGGGCCCCTCTGATTGCTGTAGCTGTCTGCTGGGCGCGTGAGCCCAGTTCCCAGGCCTGTAGTGCCGCTGTCTGTACCTGGATTCAGGCCGAGGGAGCTGAAACCTTCCAGCCTGTGCAAGCCCTGGTGCTTCACCGTCAGTGGGACTTCCGGGAGTCCTCCCACACCTTTGTAGAAAGCTCTTCATTAAAATTTAACACTTCTAGTATGTCGTCTGTTTCTACAGGAACGCTGACAGATCTAGGCTTCCTTGGAGATGCACCTATTTCCCCTTACTTGGGTATCCAGTTCTCAAAAACACTAGCTATTTTTAGAATGACTTAGTAAAAAGAAAAATGAAAAGAAAAGTGAAAATCTATGTAGGGCCAGGCAGGACCTTGCAGTTTGGCTTTGTGTAGGTAATAATAAGGATGATGTCATCCTTGCAAAAAATGCTTAGGTCTTTCCAGTTGCTTCTCAGTACATACGCTAACTAGCAGCTCTAGGTGACGTGTGTTCTGTGTTCCAGGCAGCCTCCTGAGAACTTTATATAAATTATCTCACTTAATCCCCAGAACAATCCTGGGGTAGGCTTTCTCCCTACTATGCTCATGCTGAAGATGAAGAAACACAAGTTCAGAAAGATCAAACAACTTGTTTCAGCCTATGTCGTTAATAAGTTGTGCAAGTGGGATTTAAACCCAAGAGCTGCTGACTCTGGAGTCCGTACTCTTTTAAGCAACACACTGTCACTCCTGCATCTGATTTTGCTCTTCAAGCAACTTGGGAAGTAGGCCAGACAGGTATAATTTTCTCTCCTTTATTACAGTGGGGTAAACAGAAGCACAGTGGGTTGAAGTGACTTTTCTAAGATCACAGAAGTAATTAGTCTCTGCTTCAAAATGGCAGAACTGGAGATTAGCAGGAAATCTTGCAGCAGAAATCAGCCTTCCAAGCTGCTCTAGTTCCCGCAAAGAGCAACGGGCTGAGGGTTAAGAGATACAGGTTTAAATCCTGATGGAGATGTCCTAAGCACTTGACCTTGAGTAATTCAGCCTGGAGGTCTTCCTTTCTTCATTGATGAAATGGGAGAATTAATTCCTTTTCACAGGGTAGGTGAGGATGAGATGAAGTAATTACATATAGTTGCCTACCACAGTAGTTATATGTTATGTGTGATACATATGTGATAAGTGGTCGCATAATGCTTTTTAAAATGTCCATGCAAACCATCGGAAGGTAGGGCCTTGGACCTGGGATAGACACAGAAGCAAAGGGTGCTTAACTCCTGTCACCCTTCTTGGCAGGAGAAGGTGATTCCTGCACATGCGCAGCACCTTCCAGGAGGGAGGCCTGTGTGGGCAGGGGCGCTTTCCCCACCCCTAAGCATGGACTGAAATCTGCTCTATGGTGTTGAAGACTCTGGGTTTTGTATCAACATGAAGGCTTTATTTTCCTGATGTGCTTTATAGCAAAAACCAACTTAGAATGACAAGGCCAGTCCACCCAGAGGCCAGGCCCCCTTTGGTGTACTTTAGATACATTTATGGAAAGACAGTGATTTTACAAGCAGAATGACCATCCGAGTGGTGCCTTGATCTGAGTGGGGTTAGAGTCTATGCTCAAGTGAATTTGCAATGGGTGGCTTTTTTTAAAAAAAAGATTTATTTATTCATGCATACAATCTGGGGTATAGGCCAGAGGCATGGGGTGGCGAGAAGTTTCACCAGAGACAAAGTGGGGAGCAGAACAGGCAGATTGATGGAAATACACTGCTGAGGGGAGCAGCGGGCAAGGCAGGAGAGGTCTGCAGCGCCATGTGGGAATCTCCCCGGTATGGGGGTGAACTTACATCACCGCTGTCGACAGCTCCACAGCACAGCACTTAACCACTGCTCCACATGGGAGGCCCATCTTTTGTCATCATTCTAGTGGGAGATAATTTCTCACCCTCTGAACTGTGGCAGAATGTATAGTCTGTACCATTTCTCTGAATATAATCTTTCTGGTTTGAAAGTTGTTATTTGGGTATCTTTTCCCCCTCTCTAAATGGAGAGGTTAGTTTTTCAAAGCCCTGTATCCTTTACTACAACATATGAACATGCTATGAATGAATGAAATGAGTTTCCTGCAGGCCTGTGCTATGCTATGGGGAATCTGTCTTGCTTTCTGAACACTGAACATGCTCTGTGAGCTGGGGCCTGTGGCCCAGGGGCCCTGGTGTGAGGTCCTCAGGTTGGTCCACATAAGTACAATACAGTGCATTAAGTCCTATGGGAGACTGTGTACAAGGTACACTGAGTTCTTTGGAAGTAACATTGAAAACAGATGTATTCCCAAAACATGAATATTTGATCTACATAAATTATTTTCCTTGCTACAAACCAGAATAAATAAATTTAGAAAAAAAAAAAAACCCTATAGCCTATAGCCAGGGAGGGAAGTATTTTGTCTACTGGGATTTTCTAGTCAACTGAGAGCTTATCTGACATTTGTGGTTGTGAAAATGCAACGTCAACATCGTCACCACTAAAAAAATATCCTGAAATTCCACTAGATGGCGCTATATCTCTAGGACAGCAGCATTCAAATCAAATTTTAAACCAATTTGAATTCGTGGCATTCTCGTAATCATGACACTTCCCTCACTTTTTAGGGCAGATGTATCTGGAACATATTAGTCATTCAACACACATTCGTTGCCGAAATGTTAGATGAGAAAGTTAGTTTTCAAGGTTTTGGGATCATCAAGAATTTGCTCAAACTAAAACTGAAATTTCCAAGGTAGTATTCAACATAATTTTTTAATGCTTAAGTTATTTTCAGAAGAGAGGAAAAAAAAAAGAAAAAAATAACAGGGTTAGTAGTTCAACACATAGTCTTTTTTAGATGAATTTTGCCAACATCAGAGGAGGTCGTGTGACTGGCAGTTGCCTTTGCTGGATTATACTCCTGGATTTAATTTTTCTAAATTATAAGTAATACCAGCTAATAGTAAAACTAAAGACTACATCTACTTCTCCATATAAAATAAAAGTGACTCCCTCCTCATCTCCTTGTCCGGGTACAGCTTGTCCAGTTCTTTTCTCCCTATTTACAATCATATTTATATACTTTACCTCACTTTATAGTGAGAGACTAAACATAAAACGGATGGTGCCAGGCTGTATATAAAACTAGAACTCTGACCTATCTGCGGCAGCCAGCCCAGGGAGCCAGCCTGTTACCGCTCAGTCAGGCGTGCAGGTGGCCAGACCGTTACCTCTAGCGAGCAGCCCAGTAAGCAAAATAACGTCTCATCGCCCAAATAGGTAGGGCTTGATTAACAACCGACAGCCTTCCTAATTTTTATCCCATCTTCTCACTTTGCACCAATCAGAGAAAGTCAAATATGAACCCCAAACAATGGCACTGGATTCCCCCCTTCTTGGTTGGGCTGCCTGCAGCTTTGCTTAGCTAACAGTCTCGAGTCAGGGCACCCCGAAGCCCTCCCTTACTCTGCAGTGTTTCTGTTCTCCTGCCCTGAGTCTGCCAAACACGAGTGATGGGGCCTGACTCCGCTGCTCCAGCGATTTCTGAATAAATGGGCTTTGCTTGTTCTCTTGCTGGCTGGCTTTCATTTCTTTTCACACTGATACGACTGACAGCGTTCTTTAGCACCAAGTGTCTCAGTGCTTCCTGCTTGAGTGGGTGGGGATACGGACGCAGCCCCCGCCCACAAGACGCTTCCATCTTAGGGAAGGCGGGAAAAAGTAAATACGTTTGTAAAGTAATAGCAGGAAATGCTATGTGTTCTGAAGAAAGAACAGAGTTGAAGGGCTGGGAGTGACAGAAATCTGAGTCCCCTCTAGGGAGCTGACATCTGAGTATGACGTGGGAGAATGAGGTGGGTGAGCTCAGGGCTTCCTGGGGGGTGTCTCCAGGGCCCAGAAAAGAGCTGGTGGAAGGACCCTGCCTGGGAGCGGGCTTGCTTGCTTTGGGGAAATGCAAAACGTTCCTGAATTGCTGAAGCAACATGAGCTGAGGCAGCGTTTTCAGGCTTTTGGTTGTGACCCACAGTCACATTTTACTTTATGACCCAAATATACAACACACATTCTGGTTCTTGACTGAATTGTGTCCCCACCCCACCCCCCAAAACAAAACAAAACAAAACGTGGGCCTTCTAACCCACAGTACCTTGAAATGTGCTGTTATTTGGGAAAGGGTTGGTTGTTGCAGCGGTAACAGATGTTAGGACAAAATCCTACTGGAGTAGGGTGGGCCCTTCATCCAAACTACTGGCACCTTTATGGAAGAGACAGAGGCACAGACACACGTGAGGGAAGAGAAGGGCGGGTAAGATGACGCAGACATGGCAGGGCTGCTACAAGCTAAGCAATGCCAGAGATTTCAGGAACCACCAGAAAGAAGCTAGAAAGAGGCAAGGAAGGATTCTCCTGCATTTCAGAGGGAGCATATGTCACTCTCTGATTGTGCTGCTAGTTTCCTGGGTGCATACCTAGGAAATTTGGTTATAGTTCACCAGATTGTACATTTTTATTGTTTTTTATTTTTTTACTTTTATTTTTTTTTCTTACATCATTGTTGTCCCCACAGTTCTCCTGCCACCATATCATTGGTGAACCATCGTCATATTCCCCTGTGTTCATCTCTCCCCTGTTTATTCCCCAGCCCCTCCTTTGCTGTATGCCTCAGTTCCATGGTCAGCTTGCTAGTTTTTACTTTTTCTTGACTTTTAGTTTGGTTTCTTTATATTCCACATATAAGTGAGACCATCCGGTATTTATCTTTTTCCTTCTGATTAATTTTAGCCAGATTGTAGATTTTAAATGCGTGTGATAAATTGTTCATTGTGTTTCAACTATCCCAATTATATTCATTAAGTAATGTGACAGAAATGACATGATGTCTTTCACCAGCTCTAAAATATTTCTTGGTGGAGAAGTGGAACTAGAGAATTAGGGTTGGTCAATCGTTGCTAAAAATTGAGGGCTGGGTGCAGGGATTCGTTATCCTATTCTGCCGACTTTTATATTAGAAAGTTTTCATAATATATGAAAAATATCGTAGTTGAGCTCTGTACATACTAAATTTGTGCCTCTGCATTAGCTCATCTCGTTTGGGCACTGAAAGTGGAAAACGGAATATAAGAATTTGCGACTATTTTGATGTGTGCTATCAACTTGTTTTAAAAGTTTCTTTTGGATTTCTTTTGAGAATGGAACATGATAGCTTGTGATTTGTTGTCTAGTTTTTTAATTGGAATAGAGATAACATTCAAGGAAAGTTTATGCTGAAAAGTTACAGCATTTCATGTTAATGTCCCTAAATATCTGTAATTAACTAAAATGAGTCAAAGTTTTCTGAAGCTTTTTATTCTTGTTGTCAGAGTCTTTATGCAGGCAGCTTTGAAGCAGAGTTTATGTCATTTGCTCACTGTTCCTTTCATTTCTCCTCTAAAAAATGTCATTTATTTGAAAACCCTGGTTATTCAAGTTTTGAGTATTCAATTGAGCATCTAAATAACCTCTACATTATCAAGCATTTAGTATTCTAAATTCTTTACATAAATATATTTAATCTCTCTGAAACTATGTGGTGCATACTGTTATTATTCTATTTATATTTGATTAAACTGAAGGACCTAAAATTGAACTAACTTACCCAAAGTTATGCTGTTGGAACACAGGCTTGGCAGCTGGTTCCAGAGTCCACCGTCTTCTATCACTGAGCTTTACTTATTCTGTACTTAATTCTCAATCAGTGGAACAAAGGATATAGAACTTTGGAATCTCCTTTTGTTGATTTAATACTGTATATCCATAGCTAGTATATTTTCCTCAGCTAAACAGTTTTTCACAAAGCTTTACACACAGGAAGCATTATTAAGGAGTGTTGCTTTTCTGTTGTTTTCTGATGATGCTTACCAGTGAAATGAAAGGCTACTTATTTTGGAGTCAGGTTACTGTTTAGAAGGTGGGGTTTAATAGGGCAGTGTCTTTATGAACTAGGAAAAGATGTATTAGGGTAGATGAATTAAGAAAGGCACCTCTCGGGGTGCTGAGCACAATGGCATGAAATCTTTGTGGGTTCTTGCCCTGGGAGGGGAGCAGAGAAGTGGCCATCTGCTGGGACACATAGGCCCTTCTGCACAGGCCAGCACACTGGCCAGCAGGTGGTGGTCTGGGTTTCACCCTCTACTTGACCTCTTGGTTGGGAGCTTCTGTGCGATGTTCACATTGTGTCACCTTAGATGCCTTTCAGGAACTTACCCTTCTAGGTAAACAAAGAGTTAAAAAAATAACATTGCAGGGGGCCTCCCTGGTAGCTCAAAGGGTTAAGTTGAAGCACTATGAAGCTATGGAGAGCCACTGCAGCATTAGTTTGATACCTGGCCAGAGAGATTCCCACATGGCGCAGCAGACCTCTCCTGCCTTGTCCGATACTCCCCTCAGCAGTGTATTTTAGCCGATCTGCCTGTTCTGCTCCCCACTCTGTCTCTGGTGCGTCCTCTCCCCTCCCACCCCCCACCTCTGGCTTATATCCCAATTTGTATGCATAAATAAATAAATCTTTAAAAAAATTACATTGCATTATCACACAAATTTTAGGTGTGTATACACTACATTATGTTCACCAGTAAAAGTTCAATTCTATCCTTCACCATACCCCTTTGTCCCATTTTTGTCTCCCCCTTTTCCATGCTCTTCTGATAACTACTGATTGGTCTCAAAAGTCCAAAAGTTTCTTTTGTTTATTTTAGTTCAGCTGTTTGTTTTCTCTCTGTATTTCATGTAAGTGAAATCATGTGGTGTTTGTCTTCTATCTGGTTTATTTCACTAAACATAATAGGTTGGTTTTGATCTTAGAGGAAAAACTTTGACTTTTTATTTATTGCGTAGGTTATTAACTGGGTTCTCATATATGGCCTTATTATGTTGAGGTATAGTCATCCTATACCCATTTTGTTGAGGGTTTTCAATCATAAAAGGATGTTGAATCTTGTCACATGCTTTTTCTGCATCTATTGTGATCAAAATAAACATGGTTTTTGTCCTTTTGTTGATGTGCTTTTTCACTTTTATTGATTTGTGTATGTTGAGCCATCTTTGCATCCCTATAATAAGTTCCACTTGATCAAGGTATGTATGATTTTTTAAAATGTATTGTTGAATTAAGTGTGCTAATTTTTGAGGATTTTGCATGTATGTTCAGATAGATATTGGGTTAGAGATATTGGTCTGTAGTTTGGTTTTGATTTTGGTCCTTGTCTAGTTTTGGAATCAGGGTAATTAGGTTCTTAGAATGTGTTTGAAAGTTTTCCCTTCTTTTCAATTTTATGGAAGATAGTTATTTAAACTGTAACTTTTTGTGGCAGAAATGCTAATTGTTGCTCAATATACAAGCTTCCTTTTCTCTGTGTTGACAGAGGTTCTAATTTTTGACCAGACATAGAATAAAGATCCAAGCATCTCTTACAGCTCTTGTAGTCATGCAACTGGTGGAGTTTTACAGAATTGTTTTGTGATGGCACTGAAAACATTTCTTTAAAGACTGCTGGTACATGTCCGTTGCCTCCCCCACCCACCCATGTTCTTCCTTGATCCTGCTGCTTGCAACATTGATTTGAGGCTGAATCACTATGTTGGACTGTGAGGATAAGAACCGCATACTAGGGACCGACAGCAGAACACTGGAAGCACTGCTGTCACTGACTGTTAAACCATAACACAAGCCCGAGGTTCTTTTTATTTATAGTTTTTAATTGGAATCATTTTTTCTGGGCTTTTGTATGATACTTTACATTAAAATGAATTTATTAATTTTAATATTATTTCCTTTTATCAGGCTTGATCTTGTTTTTCTTTGCAAAGTTTCAGAATGTTTCTGTGACATAGTGAAGGTGATTACATTTTATTCTTAGGTGATTGTAGGACTGAGGTTTGTGGCTGCATGTCTATTGGCTGACTGCTTTGGTACCAAAAAAACCCAGAGATGCACAACTTTAAAGCACAGCTTTAAAATCCATTTTTTAAAAAAGATTTTATTTTTATGTAGAAGAACTAGGGTATAAGTAGGAGGTTCCGGGGGTGGGGGGCAGTGAGAGGATTCACCAGAGAGAGAGTGGGTAGTAAAATAGGTGGATCTACTGAAATACACTGCTGAGGGGAGCAGCAGGCGAGGCAGGAGAGGGCTGCTGTGCCATATGTGGGTTAGCTCCCTGGCCGGGGATCGAACTCGGGCCACTGTGGTGGTGATAGTGCTGAAACTTAATGCCTAGGCCACCAGCGAGGCCCTAAAATCCATTTTTAACAGCATTTATAATCCATTATTCTTGGAGTTGTACTCAGTGGTCTTGAAATGCACTGAACCAACACATGATTGCAGAGTTGAAAGGAAAACAACACTGGTCAACACATTTTTACAAAAGTCATATTATTAAAATAAAATTAGTCATTTCCTGTCAATTTGTATGTGCTCAACATGAATATGACAGTCAAATTCTAATTTTGGCTCTTGTTTTTTGTAATCTGCATTAAATGGATGTTTACATCCTGAATGCATGCCAATAGTAATAGGCCTATGGTTAATACGTGTAAAAAAATCAACTCATATACTACTTCATAGATTTCTTCACTTGTCTCTTGTACAGCTGTTCAGGAGCATCTCTGGGGAGTGTCCAGCAGTAGTCAACCAGCATTGTAGTGGACCATTTTCCCTGGTATCTTTGTTCCATTGATGCAATATCTTGATGAAAACATTGCCATGTTCATCACTAACCATACCACAGTTTTCAGGGAAGAAATCCAGCTGGGAATGAAGGAAATGGATCTTTAGAGGCATGTTGCAGCCAAGTTTCTGATACTGCATTGTCATGTCATCTACTAGTTCCTTGTAGTTTTCTGCCCTAACATTCCCAAGAAAGTTTGTAGACACTAGGCGAAAAGCATTCCATGCTTGTTTCGCATCACCCTGCAGCAAGTTGTTGAACCGGTCATCTCAATGCAGACGGAATGTTTGGGCAGACTGTTCTCAACTTCTTTTGCTTCGTTATTCCACCGGAAAGAGGAACCAAGCAGAAGGAATAGTCTTTTATGTGGTTGTTTGACTCTCTCCACACCATGGGGATTGCAAACGGCATGGATGGTCTTTTGCCATTGAACCACTGTGAAAGCTGTGTTGTACATGGAGCACAGCATATATGCGGATCCCAAGGCTTGTCTTGCTCACCAACTTTGCATCCCAAATAAAGATGATAAACCTCCTTCACTTGAGAAGTGATACTTTTCTTCTTGTTGGCAAAGGTCACTTCCCCACAAATAGAGCAGAAATTGGCCACGTTATGAATGCACTTTGGAGGCATGACTGTTCTGTATTGTGCCTAAATGAATAAAATAATAACAGTTCTATGGAACAGTAGCTTCAACTGTCTCATACAAAGTCTGAAATATTTTTAATGCTCAACTTTTCCGACAGGGTTTTCTATAGTGCACTGCTGACGTCAGCTTACTTCAGCAGCCGCCTGGCGGTAGTATTGCATTGCATCAGAAAATGATGCAGTCAACTCTGGATGATGTGTGCATGATGGTATTATGCAATGCGATGCAAGATTACATCATTCTAGGCTGATTGAGGATGTTGTTGCAGTCCTAGTGGATAAGTTTACATGGTGAAACATATACAATGAATTATATGAAATATCTTCAAAACGAGAGCTAATAAAAAAATTTCAGGGTGATATTCCTGTTTAGCACACCAAGATACTACAGATTAGGGCATTTTAAAGTCAGTAACGATCTCACTGTTGACCAGTGTAATCATCAATGTATATTCTAAAAAAAAAAATCCCCATCAAGTTAGGGTCAGGATTATTGTTAGGCAGTTGCAACTACTGGTTTTTACTTCTAATGGATTCAGAATAGACATATACAATTTACGTTTTGTTCATTCCCTCTGAGAGCCTGAATTTTCTAGTCAGAAAAGTACCATAGTGTTTCTTCCACTTCACATTTTTCCTCCTTGGAAATTCCTCTATGTTTCAAAGAGCTAGTGCACAATTGACCTTTTCAAATCAGCATGGTCCTTGTAAGGTGGCATCTGCCTGTGTGACCAATTTCCCTGCCATATTGAAAAACCCTGAAAGCATATTTTATATTTAAAACCTCTTCACCCAAATACCAGGATAGTGCCTTACACCTAACATGCAGATATGTGTCAAATGATAGGAAATTCTCTTTCTCATGAATGTGAAAAGTCACTAAATGGGAGAGTAAATAATTTTTTTTGCCATTCTCTAGAAAAATGACTTATTTAGTTCTAATTGGCTGCTTTTTTGTCTTATTTCACTGTTTCTTCCTTCTTAAGTGTTTATTTTTAGGTCCTGAGCTATTTTCATATTTCCCATCATGCCCCTCTTTTCCCCCCACATATTAAATGTGCTCTTTATTGCTAGTTTCTATTTACAAGTTTCTCCAATTCAAAACTCTAATGTTAATATTGGAACAGGTCAGTCACTGATGTTGCCATTTTTTCAGAATAGTATTAATGTGCCCAGGGGAAGCCCAATGGCCAGATGACAGCTCCCTCCAGCCATTTCACTTTCTTGGATTAATTTGGAATAATACAGGGTGACTTTGACAATACAGGTGACTTAGGAAAAGTCACCAAAGGTGAATAAAGTTATTTCTCATTCTTGCTCTTAGGAAACAGTTTTGTCACCTTCCTGTTATTTTTTATTTCCCCACTGTGAAGTTCAGTGTAAGTGTTTAGCTAAGTTGTAGTCAATTACCCTGATCTGAGGCTTCTCAAATAGTCAGTAAATAAGGATTTTCTGATAGATTCCCAAGCTACTTTTTTTTTTTTCTTTTTTGGTGTGGTCTCTCTTCCACCATTTTCCCCTACTGCAAGTAGTCAGTGCTCCTTTATGCATGGTGCTTTTGCTTGTATATTTTGTCCGTGTATATTCTTATGCCCTAGAATTGCCTTCTGAGGCAATGTAGAATTTTCTATATTATTTTACTTTTCCTCCTCCTTTCTCTCAAATGTATGAGTATGTTGATTTGCCTTCACATAGATACACAGATGCATCCTGTTTGTTGCCTGATGTCTTAGGCCTTTGAAGGAATGTGTTTCTATGTTGAAGATTTAATATGACTTCATGGATGGGCAGTTAACTTGAGACTGTATAAAAGAATTTGTAAACATGAAGGAAGATACCAGAGATGAGGAAAATTTTTTTATACATGGAACAAGTGGAAAGACACTTGTGCTGTCTTACATATAGAGCTGGTGGTCCTTGTCCTCATAAGTGTATAATTTACATACAATTCCTTTGCGTAACCAATCTCTAATTTTCCTTTGAGAACTAATCTATGCTGTATAGGACCAGTATTAGAACAGTTCTTAAAAATGTGGGTCTAATTTTAACTTCCTGAATTGGTACACACTTAACCATTTTATTCTGGCTCATTAGCACTTTGTGTGCCGGTGCCCTTTAAATTTACCAGCTCTTGGGGCCGGCCATTTTCTGTGCCACCACCTGAGTGGTATAAGCAGTCAATAAAACACACACAACTCCTGAACTACTGGATATTAAAAAAACTGTAATATCTCTCATAAAACACCTTACACTTTCACCAAAACAATGTGTAAAGCTTCTAGACTGAGTATGATCAAAGAAATAGCTCCTAATAGTTCCAAATAAATCCACCGTGGCGTGAAAAACCGGAGACTAGATGAACACATATTAATATGTGAGTGGCCACCTGATACTGTTGACAAAAACACGTACTAATATGTGAGCGGACCACAAAGTGTTAAGTAACATTAACACCAATTCCCTAAAAGATGTTGACTCAGAGACTGTTTTCTGTGTTTTTATTCTGGAAGGATTTGTTGCACTCAGAATTTGCTACCTGGGCTTTTCATCCAATTGAAAGGTATCCATTGTGAATAATTTTATCCCTGTGAATGATTCTATCCTTGTGCCTGAAATTATAAATGAATGTCAGTTAATGGATGGTGATTTATTGGATATAGCTCAGTAACATCACTCTTTTTACTTTATTGAAGTCAAGTTTGTTAAACTCTGCCAAGGCTCATGGAGGCCCTCTGGGGCATAGCTGCAGCCTAATTAGAAATTCACAGGTAAACCCACTGAGCTGAGCCACAGTGCAGTGGTTTACCATTCAGGTACAGGGACAATGGTGAAAAGGAGCATTTTCTCCACCCTCTGACATTTAACAGAGAATTTTACGAGACAAGCAGCAAAATACCATATCCAAGTCTTGGGTAAGCCCTGTGATGCCCTGGGCTTCTCAGGTACAGAATATAAATCCTCATGAATAGAATGAGGCTTCTTTATATTCACCCTACGTGATATTTTTACTTCTGGTTTAGTTATTGGATATTTATCCATCACCCACTATGTGTCCAAGAGAGTTAAAAAGGGGTGTGTGGGGGGGGTGGGGTGGGGGGAAGTATTGATCAAGACTAGAGGTGTTCTTATCGTAAGCAATTTGATGTCTACTAAGAATGCAAACTCCATCAAGGTAGGGGTTGTTCTATTTCGTCCTCCAGAGTCTAGAACATGCTGGATATGTCATAAGCTCCCAGTAAGAAATTGTAAAATAAATGAATAAGAAATTATTATTTTGGTTCAGGAGAGGTTATGGAGTATCTCCAAACCTAAAAAACATAAAGATACTTTATCATTGTTCCACAGGATCTGAGAGCAGAGCATGCAGTGGGGGTGGAGTGGAAGTAACTTGGGGATTGCTGCTTTTGTTAATCACTGGCACATGGGTTTGTAGACAAGGGCGCTTGTTTGTCCTGGACTTTGGGAGTTGATGGAGAATTTGGGTAATGTGTAGGATGTGAGCCTCATCCATGTTGGTCAAAGTGTGCTTCAGAGATAGACAATGGGAGCTCAAGGATGGAGAGGACTGCCTTATACACGATGTCTACTACAAACTCTTTGACAAGACACTGACCAGCTTTTCCTGGCAGTTTGCACAGTGGGGAATTTTATTCATGCTTCATCTTAGGACTATTCCAGTTTTACACAATTCTTATATCAAGATACATTTTCTGCTTATTTATCCTAATTGTATACCCTGAAAAGCACTTGACTATTTCTCTTTCTCTATGGTGGAATGGGATCATTTAGACATGAATTTCATGTTCTCTTTTATCTTCATATACCTGGACTTCGTGCTAATAAAGTAAACCTTTGCAAGTAATATATCCTGCATTGTGTGTTTCACATAAGACATGATTTCCTGATCCTTCACTCTCTGCGTGTGTTTATCCACAGTCTCTAGCTAGTGTGTATTATGTTTTCTTTCAATTGAGATATATTTTCTATATTATAAAATGCACAGGTCTTAAGTATATAATTTGATGAGTTTTGACAATAGTACGCACACCTCAATAGCATAACCACTATCCAGTCAAGATATAAAACGTTTTCATCCTCCCAGAAAATTCCCGTGTGCCCTACCCTAGGCAGTCCTCCCCAGAGCAGCTGCTCCTCTGATTGTTGTCATCATGGACTTTCTTGAGCTTCATATTAATGGAATAAAGCAGCATGCACTTTTGTTTGGGTTTGGCTTCCTTTACTCAACATGATGTCTTTTGAGGTTCATCTATGTTATTGCATGCATTGACAATTTGCTCCTTGTTGTTGCTGAGTAGTATTTCATCGTGCGAATATACCCCATCTGTTTTTTTTCTTCTTTCTATGAATGTTGGGCATATGAATTACTCTTTACCTTAGATTACCATCAGTGATATGACACATCTGTACTAGAAAAGGACTACTGCCTCTTTGTTCTGGTGTTTTATTTCTGTTACTCTGATATTAGATTACATTAGTTTTCACAAAATCTTTATTACACTGTTTATATCAAGATGAGTTGAAAAGAGAAGGGCTTTACTAGAGAATTGCCATAGGTTCAAGCATCAGCTTAGTGTCTTAAAATCTATGAGGCAGAGGGGAAATTATTTTATTTATCAATTTCTCTGTAAAATGGAAACAATAATAGTTCATATGTCACTTTGATACACAGAAGATTAAGGCTCTTAAAAATGTTAGTTCCTACCTCCACCTGCTTACCTATTTTCATCCTGGAATTTCAATCTATGGGAACATACTATAGTTTTGTCACACATCTCTCTCCTATGCTCATGAATTTTCATAAACCTATTGCCAGACAGTCACACTTATCCCATTTGTTTTCATGTAAATCCAATCCATCATTCTACTCCATTGAGGCCAACTGGTTTTTACTTGATCAACCAACAGAATTGCTCTCTGCCCCAACTCTGTGTCATCTGTGGATTTGATAAACATCATCCATGTCCTCATCCAAGTCATTCTTAATATTTGAACAGAACAGAAGCAAGCAAGGACAGATTCCTTTAGCATAAAATTAACAACTGCCTTTTGGTTTGAAATTGATACTCTTTGGGTACTGTCCTGGTGGCAGCTTCAAATCCACCAAAGTCTATTGGTTTTCAGTAACAGTTTCAAAAGAGATAGAAACCTATAGGATTGAAAGGTTTTGGAAATTCCACAAACATAGCAAGTAAATTATAACTGCCCTTTTGAATATGCCTTTAATTCATTAAAATTTCCTGGAGTAATTGTTTTACTAGTTGACCTCATAATTTCAAATTTTCAAAAGATTGCCCCTGATCTACTGTATAACAGATGTTACATATCTTGTTTAGAAGGATTCCTCAGGAACTCTGCTCCCCAGAAATGTAGTGATATTTAATACTCTATTTTAACCAAATTTGTTGTTTCTGTGTACTTTTATGAAATCTTTAATTTGCAAAATTAATAGCTTTCTTGAGAATCTTTTAACTAATAAATTGCATCATATTCTTTCCTTGCTTTATTTTGAATAATTCCAAATACATTCTAGATCCAACTAAAAGTAATGATTGAACTAAATCATAACCTTTCCTCACTTGATTTTTTTAAAGTATCATTTTGTTAGGTCTAGACAACGCCACACACAGGTGTACATTTACCTAAGAAATGAATTTTATTTTCAGTGTTTATCATTTTTTTATTTTTAAAATTAATTTTTAATTGAGGTAATATTGGGGACCCCCATCATAGTTCATCCACCACTCTCTGACCTATTCATTTTCTCATTTTTAAACATAAGAACTGATCATGTGATTTCTCAATGTTGTGACACATAAACTATTCAAAATTTCTACTTTGAAAATTAGAGACCATTTAGTTCGTATAAAGACAAGTTGATTTGGAAGATCCTTGAGTGCAGGGGATACACCATATTTTTGCCTCTTGATATCTAACAATTATACTTTACTAAATTGTATCAAAGGGGAATTAAGCTAATTCTGATAGGCTTTTCACACATATCATTTGAATTTCACATCTAGAAATATTAGTAGCTTATAATCATTCTTTTTTTTTAAAGATTTATTTTTATTTATTTACACATACAGCTGGGGTACAGGCCAGAGGTGTGGAATGGTGAGAGGCTTCACCAGAGACAGAGTGGGGAGCAGAACAGGCAGATCAGAAATACACTGCTGAGGGGAGCAGCGGGCGAAGCAGGAGAGGTCTGCCGCACCATGTGGGATTCTCCCGGGCTGGGCGTCAAACTCGCATTGCTGCCGATAGCTCCACAGTGCAGTGCTTAACCGCTGCGCCACCAGGGAGGCCCAGCTTATAATCATTCTTATTAAACCTCATCTGCCTAAATATTTAGTGTTTTAGAAATGTCAAAGGACAGAAGGTTTCTTGTCTTTTTTAGTTTGGTAGTTGGTGGCACTATAGGATTTAAAATCATTAAAAGGAGAATAGGGAGAAGATTATACCTTTAAAAAATTCTGGAATAACATGCATGTCATCAGATTCTCTCAAAAGATACCTGAATGATTAAAAGCATTCTCTATACAAATCGCCACCAGAACAATTTTATGTAGCAGTTAGGAAAAAGTGATTGCATAAACGTAGAAATTTCTTTATATTTGTACCTTGTAGAAAAGTGAGAATCTAAAAGGAGGAATGTTCTTGGGCTGAGTCTTTAGTTTGCATTCATTAAATGATCATTATTTATTGCCTTGTCTATTGGACTTCATAGTCACTTCCTGTTGATTGATTCCTCCCTTCATTTTAAGATTACTGTATTCACATAGAAAGCCTGCACTTGTTTTTTTTAAAGCTTTACAAAATTGCTCTATTTTTGTTTTATTTTCTGTGTAAGGGAAAGTTAGCAAAATGACAAGAGAACCAACAGAAAACATCCTTATCATCTTCATCCCTATCATTTTCAATAATGGAATTGCAATGAACTCAAAGGCTAGAACTTTAGCATGAATTTGCTTTTTTTTTTTTTTTTTGAGCTCTTGGACTTGAAGTAGATAGTTTTAGAAAGAAGTCTGTTAGCATGAGAGTTAACCTGGTAGATAAATCAGACATCTTAATACCATATTTATATCCAAGAGTATAATAAGGATTTGTGATGCTTCCTACAGGACTCGAGGTCTATAAAGCAATGAACGGTTTACAATGAGACATAAATATAGCATATAAAATGCGTCGCCTTTTTGTAGTGGAAAATCTTGATGTATTTGAGGTTTGGCAGTGATGAAGGAAAAATACTTGGCTTTACGAAGTTCATATGCAGAGGCTTTATTTTTCAAATGTTTACATTTGTGTTTACGGCCTTGATTGGACTGAAGGTATTACTGACTTAGAGAGGGGGCAACAAATGAGGACCAGCAAAATTCCCATTAAGGGGAACCCCCTGGATCCCTGCTTAAGATCTTGTTCCTTAGTGAAAATTGTCTGCATTTGGAAGTGATAGGATCAGGGAGAAATTCACTTAACAAATGACCAGGAGAATATTCTGAAATAAAATGAAAAAGTCCCCAAATGAATAATTTATGACTGAGTCTTGTCCTAAATTCTCATTTTCTTAAGGAACACATGAGCAATCTGTCAGAGACGAGCCACTCTTCTCGAGGTGCCAATCTCAGCTTGTGTTGACGTGACAGAAGCATTTGCAAGCCCAGTGCATTTTTCAGACTCAACTTTATTCATTCATTTTCCTGCAGATCTGCATAGTAAGTTATGGCTGATTTGCTCAGCAATAGAAATGCTTTACACATGCCTCTCTCTCCCAAGAGCCCTGACTGCAACAGAGTTGCTTCAATAATAGCTTCTTAACATGGCCTGAGAATCTCAGTTTGAACCTGTAACCCCAACGGTCTGCTGTCTACCTCCTCCCTGCGTACCCCTGAGTTCCCCACTGGAGTCCCGACTAATTGACATGTCTGGCCAAGCCCATCTCTTCATGAGGCTCTAATGGTTTTTATATTTAACTGAGAGTGGGTGTAGGGGGACAGAGAACTTGCCATGATTTTTGTTAGAATCAGGAAATTACTCTCTAGTTGAAAGAATGACTTACTAACAGCTGTCAGCCTAAACCTTTCTGGGTCGGCTTAAAAATGCATACAGATTTGGTGGAATGATCCTGGGGGTACCAGTGATTTCTATGGGACACCCCTCGGCAAAGTAGGAAAAAGGATTATAAGAAGGGCATCTCCATTTTTTGCAGTTGAGAAGAGAGGGATTATGATTTGTATTTTTTCCTAATCTCCCAGAAAACAAATAGGACAAAAAAAGAACCCCCTCTAAGGGAGGGTCTAGTTAGACTCCTTGGGTTCACAGAGACCCTCTTAGAGCTTTGCCCCCTAAGACCGAAATGTATTTGCAGTGGTTAACTGAGAATTTTGTGATAAGTTGGGGGGGGAAAAGATGAAGGAAGAAGAAGTGCATATACTTTTTGAATGATACATTTTAGTTTAAGAAATCTTACTCTTTAACACAGAAAACACATGAATACCTATGTCCAAGGATATTTACTGCAGCATTTTGGGTAATGGCATAGAACCTGAAAGCACCTAATTTTTAACCAATAAGAGAATGATACATACACAAGGTTGAATATTATATAGCAACTCAAAAGAATGAGCGAGGGCTATACATATGGATCTGAAAGAACATTCACAATATATTGCTGGTTAAAATAAGGCTATGTTACAGACTGCCATAGCATATTGTTACAATAAAAATAAATCAGTAAAAATAATGTATGTGTGTATAAGAATATGTGAGTATGAAAAAAAGTATGAGAAGATCCATCCCAGAATATTGCTTTTAGTTACTGAAAGGCAGGAGGCTCCAGAGATAGAGAATGTTATATTTTTCTGAATGATGTGCTGGTGTGTATGTTTGCAAATGCTGTAATAACAACATGAAACAAACTGGGTGGCTTGAGCAGTGGAAATTATCACAGAGGTCAGAAATCTGAAGACAGGGTGTCCACAGGATTGGTTTCTTCTGAGGGCTCTGGGGGAAGTGTGTCTCCCAAGCCTTTCTCTGGCTTGCCCAGGGTGGTCTAACTCTTTGTCTTCACATTGTCTTCTATCTGTGCAAGTCTGTCTCCACATCCAAATTTCAACTTTATAGGACGATAACAGTGATATTTGATTAAGCCTCCCCCCCCAGAGAAATGATATTTGATTAAGAGCCCCCTACTCCAGAGTGACCTCATCTTTACTACGTACATCTGTAACAACCCTATTTCCAAACAAGGTCACACACTGAGGTGCTGGGGGAAGGACTTCAACACATGAATTTGGGAGAGGAGATACAACTGAATCTATAAGAGCAGGTATTGTTTTTGCAATTTTTTAAAGGGAAAAATGAGGCAGCTACAAATAAAAGGTTGGCATTAGGGAGGTGTGGATGTTTTAAATTTGGTCTTGTTGTTCTGTGACTTCTCTTGGGCAAAGTCATTTCTCACTGCCCAGGTGCGATTTCATGTGTAAAAGGAAGGTTTGATTTAGCTGATACGTGAAGCCTGTCAGATTTCCAAGCAGTCTATAGCTCTCTACCACCTGACCAGTTTTTCCTGGGCTCTGGAATCTTCATTCTTTGCTACTAGTAAACCACTAGGAGTCTGAGCATCTGCCCCCCTCATTTTCTCCTGTGGGTAGCACAGCTCTGATCTCAGATTGTTTTTAGAGTGGGGCAGAAGCACTTGCCTCTTTCAGGGACAGGGCCTGATGTTCCTGACGGAGCTTCATCGCAACAGTAATTCCCTGGGAGTAGGTGCATGTGTTCATTAGTCTCCTATCTCCCTCTAACTTCATACAACACTTGGCTTTTTATGTCCTGAGATCTTTGGGTGCTTATTTAGTACCTAGGATTCTCTGAAAAAGGATTTCCTGTCCCCTGCCCAAGGCTCCTCAAATTCCTGACCCAATTTAGAAGGCAGATTTTCTAGAAAGCCTGTGGCCTCTATCCAGGTGATTTTAGAGGAGAGTGAACATCCTTCGACAGAATCGCTGCAGGACCCAGTTTATCTTAGAAGAGCAAAATCAACCATGGCCTTTCTCTGGCTCGTTGGGCTTCATGTTCATTTCTTATGAAATGCCACATGTCACATTTCACGGTTCCCTCTTGACTGTGGTTTAATAAAGTGCTCAGAGGTCATTTAAACTGTTGTGCCAATCTCTCCCTTTTGGGCTATGAAAATCCCACCTGCTGGTAACTGCAGTGTCAGAGAGGTGACAGGGATGTGTTCTTTACCAAACAACTCAAGCCTCTTCAGGTCTTTGGATGAAGAGGATCATTTCAAACAAGCCAAAGTAACAGAGTCTTCAGGTTTTTCCTACCCATTCATTCTGTTGGTGCTTATCACAACAGTTCTGACATTCAGGTTTTCCAAGATCTAACTTAAGGCACAGACACGGGGTCACAAATAGTTTTAAGGGACTGCCACTGAGTGTTATCAAGTACATTTGAGTGGCCTTGCTTTTTATATCGTACTTTAATCAAAACACAGTGACCTGGATGCTATAGTTGTAAAAGTGTGTTAAAATGCAGGGGTGGGGATAGAGTCACAATGAGGATAAGTTTAATGTGTTTTGCTCATATAATAATATTATATGTTTATAGTGTTTTTGCCAGGGACACTTTAATGTGGTTTTATTTTTATTTCTAGATGTGTATAAGCAATCCGAATTGAGCGGAAATTAAAATTAAGTTAAATTTTTCTCTTAATTTTAGGAGTTAAGGTAATTTTGATTCCGATTAAGCTGCACCTTTTGTTTTGAGGGCAATTCACTCCAAATGGGTGAAGCATTAGTGTCAAGAGGGACACCTGGGTGGATCAGGGAGCCGTTAAGTGTCCTCACTCTGCAGGAGGGCCATCTGTTTAGTGTGGTTGATTTGTCTACTGGAATAGCTGAGCTGAGGTTAAGATCACGGTCTTGCTTACTTACTGTATTACTATGAGGAGACAAGCCCTACCATTGGGTTTGGCTATTCGGTGATAGTGCTTTTGTGTCTCACATGAGAGGTTTTAGCTGGATAAACAATCTCTTTATGACTGCAGTGTGGAAATAGAAAAGTTTAAGTGTTTCTTCTGTTTATGCTCTCTCTACAAACTGATAATATCTGTAAAGCCTCCAGTCGGCATTTGAATAGTAATAGAGCATGTGCTCATAGTGTTCTTATCTAGGACATCCCTAAAATGGAAAACTGCATGTAAATATATGCCATAAAAACTGCTGCTTCAGAGTTATGTGGCCAGTTCATTGTGGCTCTATCCTTGTGATTTCTCTGACTTTCATAATTTTTTGATCTTTTTATCTTTCTCTGACTTTATGTCATGGGACCACACTGGACATTATGACTGGTCCCATTTAGGAAGAGGAATTACTCCAGGGGAGGACAAGTCTGTTTGGCTCCTAGGGGCCATCTTTTCAGTCTCTATGCACCCTCTGTTCCAGTTACTTACCTTAGTTAAGATCCACATTCTCATTGAGGAAAGGGAAATTGACAGAATCCTCTTGGCATTTTTCATAGTACTTGTGTTAGATGTCTGGTGAGTACTTGTGGAATGAATGAATTCGGTCGAATAAATGATTATTTTAAAGATGAACTTATTTTAGAAATAATAGAGTTGAATTTATCTTTTAAAAGGTTTTACGTTTTGATGAAAACTTTATCCTGATCATATATAAAAGGGTTCTTTAGCTGGGTCACTAGAAAGTCTGAAATCATCAGTCTCAATGAGAGGAGGCCCAGAATTAGTTTTGATTTCTCTCCATTGAATTATACCCCATATATAGGCTAGATATTAACAAGATCCTACTCTAAACATTTTCAGGTTATGGAGGTTTTCCAGTAAAGTCCCAATTACCTCACATTGTGTTAGTTCCCTACATTATGCTGTTTTCAGAATGCTTTCTAGTTCTAGCGAGGCTTAACGACACAGAGGCCAAAGTACTGCCCTCTAACAAGGAGCTAGAGGAATCCCCTCTCATCCGTGGTTTCACTTCCATGGTTTCACTATCTGTGATTTCAGCTCCCTGTGGTTAATTGAAGTCCAAGAGTATTGTGTACAGTAAAATTTTGTGTGTGTCTGTGTCTGTGTATGTGTGAGAGAAAGCGTACTCATTTGCATGCAAGACCATATCCACATAATTTTTGTTAAACTATATTGTTAAAATTGTTCAATCTTATTATGAAATATTAATTCCTTACTGTGTCTAATTTATAAATTAAATCTATCAGAGATACATATGTATAGGAAAAAACAGAGTATATGTAGGGTTTGGTACTATCCACCGTTTTAGGCATCCATTGGCAGTGGGGGGACTTGAACACCACCCTGTGAATGCAGGGGGTGGAAGGAGGCTGCTATATGCAGAAAACCAAGACTCTTTCAATGTGAAAAAACGCCTGAGAGACAGTTGCTCTGATTGCATAAGGGAAAAGGGCTTTGTTGACTAGTGGGGAATGAATAATGCTTCTCTCACAGACGGTGGGCTTTGTTTCATCCATTGCTTTATTTCTGTTGCTTACAACAGGGCATCCGGTAGCTCTCAATTAATATTTATTGAATGGTTGAGTGAATCGGTGAGTAATAATTTGATTCAGTTTTCACTTCCAATTTACCTATCAAGTGAAGAAAGATATTTTGTTTTAACTTCCAGAAAATTGCCATCACTATCCTTCCTGGTGTTGCTTGGTAGTAGACCTACACTTTCATACTAGAATGCAAAAGACAACTATAATTAATCTGCTGATCCCTCATGTTGCTCTTTTGTTTTCACTTATTTTTTTTCTTTTTAATTAAATTATTTTTATATTTATTTTCTTACACCATTGTTCATTTTTGACAGTATTTGATTTCTCCCCTCAGGTGTGTAGTCCCTGTAGTTCTCCCCACCCCCCAGCCCCCATGATCCATCACTACAATCCCTTGTGCTCTTCCCTCCCCTGATTGAGCCGCATCTGTCTTCCTGCCCTGCTGTGGGACTCAGATCTATGGTGGGCTTGCAGGTATGTTGCTCTTTTATAGCCAAATTATCTCCTACTTTCTGGTGCCCCTCCCCCCATCTGATCAGGTCTCCACGTCTACACTTGAATCATTTTAAGAATGTTACATACATGCAGCCATGTGGTTGCATGTATATTTTCTGTCACCATTCATTATATCCTGTATTTGAGACAAGTATCTGCATTACATTCTTTAAAATAAGACTTTCATCAGGGTATTTAAGAATGATTTTTTTAAAGATTTATTTATTTATACACACAAACTGGGGTACAGGCCAGAGGTGTGGGGTGGCGAGAGGGTTCACCAGAGACAGAGTGGGGAGCAGAATAGGCAGATCAGAAATACACTGCTGACGGGAGCAGCGGGCAAGGCAGGAGAGGTCTGCCGCACCATGTGGGATTCTCCCCGGCTGGGTGTCGAACTCGCATCGCGTGCTGCTGACAACTCCACAGCGCAGCACTGAACCACTGTGCCACCAGGGAGGCCCGGTATTTAAGAATGATTTGATAGGTCAACTTAAGGGAAAAAGATAGGTATGTAGTTCTTTCTGAAATTTTCTCAAAATTTACAAGTCTTACTTCACATATTTCTTTTTCAAACTTAACTTCCAGACAATTTTCTGATAGAAATTCTTCATTTCCGCACTCTGAAGACTTACAAAAAAGAATTATGATTTTAGAACAATTTTGTGATACTTCTAAGATGAAGCGGTTAAGAAATTTTATGATCCTCAAAATTATCTACAATAATTAGTCTAAAAATCTTTTTGATAATCATATCATATATATTACTTTATATTATTTTACATTTTATATACATATATATTTATCTACCCACTCCTTAGTTTTTATTATATTCTTGTTCTTTGACTCTTCTTTCTCCTTATACCTATTTCTTCCAACTAACACACAGTAACTTACTGATTTTTTTGTGGAGTTGGAATAATTTCCAGTGTTTGCCTCTTAAAGACAGAGGTTAGTGAAGGGACCAATAAAATTATGCTAAAGAAAACTGGACAGCCACATGCAAAAAAATGAAGCTAGACTACTACCTCACACCCTGCACAAAAGTCAACTCAAAATGGATAAAAGACCTGGATGTAAGACCTGAAATCATAAAATGTATAGAAGAAAATATAGGCAAAACTCTACATGACATACATCTCAGCAAAATCTTGAAAGACACATCCCTCAAAGCGAAGGAAGTGAAAGACAAGATAAACAGATGGGATTACATCAAAATAAAAAGCTTCTGTACAGCAAAAGAGACATTAACCAAAACTA
>PVIJ01000245.1:0-336269 GCA_004024925.1 Scalopus aquaticus
GGGCACAAAACAGAATAGAAAAGAACACAAGGGACCATGGAGATGGATCACGGGTGAATTGGTGGTGGGCTACCCAAGGGGAATGCAAAATGTAAAAGACATAAATAACAAAAAATAAAAAAATTTAAAAAATAAAATAAAATTCAGAGTAGCACAAAAAAATAAATCTTTTTTCAAAAAGTAGATTAGAAAGAAGCAAATTGAATTCACAATTACAGCTCATGATGTCTTTGTTCAGTTCATACACAAGTAAACAGACACTGAAGTGTGAAGTGGACCACAATGCACACATTTTTAATATGGATCTTGTTCAAAAGTAATAACCACTTTTTACTTCCAGTTTTATGCTGATAGAGCAGTAGAACTCATCAAGTTATAGAAGCCGCCTGGAAGGAGACACTAGTAGCCTCAGTGTGTTGTGAAAGTGTGATGAGGGTAAGTAGAAGTGAGCAAATATAAAGACCACCCACTCCTGAAGACCTACCTGGGGCCAGTGGTTGTTGGGAAGCAGCAGCAGCAGCAGTGTCACCTGGGGGTCCTGTCCAGCCCTCAAAATTAGAAGTTTGTAGGCCAACAAGGCCCAGAACAGGCTTCCTATGATCCGAGCAGACGCATAAAGGAGTCCATGAGCTCTAGGTGGCTTTTTCCGGCTTTTAACTATCTTTCTGCACAATTTGTAGTGAGATAACAGGTACAAGGAAGGCAGAGAGGCCTGGGGGCCAGGAAGCTGCAGGCCTCCCAGCCTGCGGCGAATCTTCATTCTTTCTGGGCCCTCTGGCGTCTCTCGTGGGCTCTTTGCTGTCTCTGCTATGCTCCGCCGCTGCCTCATGCTCTGCTGCCTCTCCTAGATTATAGACTCAGTCTCTCAGCTCAGGTGCGCCCACTTACACACGCCCATGCGTGCTCCAGCTGCTGCCATCAGGCACGCATGTAAGACCTCAGGTGTTGATCATTGATCGTTGTGGAAAAAACCTGATCACTTCCATTTATCCTGCAAAGTTTCATTTCCCTAAAGGCCCTAGTTGCTTCTGACGAACATCAATCCTTAAGAAGCCCTGGTGGCTGACGCTGCTCCTGCTGGACGCAATGTTTGCTGTGTGCAGAAGGGCTACCAGTGTGCTTCTCAGGCCAACCCTTAGTGCCTGTTCCGCCTTCCAGCTGCCTGAACAAGCTTCACCTGCGAGCAAGAAACACCCAGAGAGATTAAAAATACACCTGTCACCTGGGCACCCCTTAGCCAACATCACAAAGCTGAGGAGAATAAATACTCCACGCCCTCGTGCCCCAATTCTGAAGCATGACCTACATTTTCTCCACAGATCTCTTGTGGAATTCAGCCAAAGTTGCTTCTGGAGTTGTGGCTTGATGTCACATTCTTTGACCGGTGTTGGTCCCTTTACATCTCCAACATTTGCACCCAGTATTTACGGGAACACATTCCAATAAATCACGTTTTCCTGGATCCTTATTACAGCGTCTGCTGCTGCAGAACCCACTGAGATACAGGCAAAGTAGAGCCCATAAACCACGAGCTAATAAATGATGCCCCTTTATTTTTGCTCTGTCCTGTATGGGACGCATACTGTGTAAAATGCACTGGTTCATCTTAAACTCAGAAAGAGTGCAAGTGAATTTTTAAAAGCTACTGACAAGGAATTCTGCTTCTGACAGAGATGGAGTAACATGGACCAATGTACACTCCCCACAAAACACTACAACAATCCAGACAACCATGTTTGGAATAATGATGTCAAGACGTTTTACATCAGGTAACAATGGAGTAATCTCTGAGAGACAAAAAAAGAGTCCTGTGACAGCCTTTAGAGAGTTTCCAGGTTGCAGTGTGAGGAGCAGCAACCCAAGGGGAGCTTCCTGGAATCTCTGATTGGAGGAGAAGAGGCCCTGAGGAGACCAGAGCAGCTAGAGCTTTCAGGGAAGCCACCAGAGAGGAGAGAGCTGCACAGAGAGATGAGCATGACCCCAAATGGAAATATGGATCCACACCAAGGAATAAAGAGCCCTGAAAGTGGTAACTGCACCGATAAACATCTAAGATGGTTTCTTATTACTTAAAAGTATGTCAATTAAAAAAAAACTTTATTCAAGTGTGGAGTACAAGTACATATAACATTGTGTAGTTCCATTTAAATATTAAATTCTATTCATTTGAAGTGTCTGTTTTATTTTTTTCAGAAACTGATATCTATTGGAAATGAGATTCTATAATCCTTGGTTGATATTTGTAATTCTGACCAGTTTTGTATATTCCTTTAAAAGAATTACAGTCTTTGTTTCATCCCTACAGTGAATTATCATCTTATTTTAAAATTAATATCCCTTCCAATAAGAAAAATTATCAAAAGTATCTGAAAGAGTTGATTTTTAAGTCTTCGATATGATAAATGACTTGTCTGACTTTCTTTTAAACTTTCAAGATATATGAACATCTTTCCACAAGAAATTTGCAGCTGGAATGGTTCTCTGCTTAGTATCTATAAATATTTAGAAAGTTCAATTATCATGCTTAAAATTTCCAGAGCTGGATTATGCTTAGCTATGTGAAATATTGAATTACTTAGATGATCTTAGATAAAATGTTATCATTATAAATTGGATTTAATGGTATTTCACAATAGACTTTTAGCCATAAATAATGAATGAGCCTTAATATATATAAGCAGTTTTCTCAATCTTCATTATCTTTAACTAAAGCATTTGTTACCAGGGGTCTTTTTGTCTCTAGTTGTCCAAAAACACTTAGAAAACATTCAATTTGAGTATCTAGATAGGTACATAACAAAAATATATGTAGCAACTATGAAAATATTCTAGGACTTTTCCAATAACTATTCCAAATGAAATTAATAAAATATTTAATATGTAAAATACATCAGGGCCTGTGAGAATTTATGATTATTCATTAATCATCTGAGTTAAATGACATAGCAAAGAATTATTGCCTATACATACGATGTTTTCCAATTTTGTGTATGTCTTCCATAATTTAAGGATTTTTAGTAGAGAAAAAATTTAATTTTCAAAATTAGTTCGTTTTTCTTTCTCTCAGCAAGCACTTTATTTGTGGACTACACAAATAACTCTTCAATAGCCAGAAGAACCATATAGACAAAAATTTGAAATTTCTTCTAATCATTTTGGTAAAATAATCTCTACCTGTAATAAAAGTTCACATTGAGGGAGATATAGCAAGTATATAAAAATAAAATTTTGTCAGAAATGTAGGTTTTTGCATATTTCTGAAAAATAAAAGAAAATCCATGTGTAGTTAACAAAGTGACTTCAAAGGTCTAAAAATAAAATTTAAATTCGGGACACAAGTGTAGAGGACAAATTTGCAATTTCAATTATCATATAATTATTTTTCAGGTTTTAAAAATCATATGCCATTAAAATTAATTGTTTAATTAAAATTAGACTTTAAGTGTGAGAATATTTGTTATTGTGTATACAGAATTAAGATTATATAATAGTATAGTTTTTATAATAAAAAGATAACACCTTTTCAGATTCTCCATAATGAAATGTGTTGGTGGGACAATGGTGAAATGGTTAACATTCTAATAAATCATTCTTGTATACAATCTGATTAATAAAATTGATGAATAGCAATTTCTACTTAGCATTAAAACATTAATAAAAAGTGATAGATGTAAAATTCTAGTCATTCATCTTTGTTACTAAATTCACCAAACTTCCTAGAAGACTTTACGTTTTTTGTTTATACACACACACATATACATAAAGATATATACATACACAAACACACATATATGCATACATACACACACTGCCACATACTATAAAACATTTTGTTAGGTCCTATAAATGCAAAATTTTTCCCCTTAATGAGAATAGAGAAATTATTGTGCAATACCTCAGAATGAATAACATACAGAAGAAAATGGTAATTTGTACTTTCTTTTAATTTAAAACCATTACTCTTATTCAAGTATGAAATGAAAACATGTCTAAGACCTTATTTAGCTCATTAATTAATGACGTTAAAACTGGTATAAATTAGAATATATAGAACAGATAAATGTAGATGTAGGTGTAGATACAGGTGTAGTTGTAGGTATCGGCCTATGTGTAGATGTAAGTGTAGACATAGATGTAGAAGCAGATA
This sequence comes from Scalopus aquaticus, assembly GCA_004024925.1. Classification (NCBI taxonomy): domain Eukaryota; kingdom Metazoa; phylum Chordata; class Mammalia; order Eulipotyphla; family Talpidae; genus Scalopus; species Scalopus aquaticus. Next base: position 4,148 of record PVIJ01000245.1, read on the forward strand.
CATTGAAGAATGTTGGGATGATTGCTTAGAGAGGCAAAACTGGGGCTATAAGACAGTCTTTGGAATATACTTTTCTATGGGGCCATTGTGAATTGTGTCTCTACTAGAAAACTCAACATTTTAGTAGATGATAATAATTTATATTATCTGTTCTCTACTATTTGCAGAGTTGTAAAACTGCCCAAAGGTAAGCAAAGGCACAGACCTTATTCTATAAGTTCATAGCATCAGCTAGATAACCAAAGAACTGTTCATTGAAAATATCTTTTAAGATTCATTAAGAATTCATTAAAACCCCGAAGAAACAGTGAAGTATTATATAGTAATAGATTGAGAGGTCAAATTCTTTCTCAATTACAGGCACATCAATACATAGATACATATATATACATACATACGGATAGATAGATACATAAGGCAAATATAGAAACACAGAAGATCACAGGTTCAGCTCTATGTGAGTTGTTCCTGTTATCAGTTGACAGAAATTTCTTAATTGATTTGAGCACACACAGACAAAAGATAAGCACAGAAAGAAAAGACTTACACACCAGGTTCCCTGTCATTTCTAATTCATCAAAGAAAATATTTCCATCATCCACTTCATGGAAAAAGTCATGGCATGCAATCAATTTTCTTATTGTTGCCACCTATGTGGAGTAAGTTATTGTATTGCATAGATACCCCTACACACACACACACACACACACACACACACACACACACACACACACAGTAGAAAGGTAAAACATAGAGGAAGTAAAATATACATTTTGTTGCAATGGAATTCACTTTTGGAGTCAAGAAATTGAATACTTGATACTAAACAACCCATGAGGTACAAAGTTCGCCCCGAGGTGAATCTTTTGTGTATGTATGTGTATGGATTTTCCAAAATGATTTTTTAAAAAAATGTGTATCTATGACTCTCATACAGGTATAAAATATTTTATTTAGTTAATTTGTTAATGAGGGAGCCAGGTTCATAATCTATAGATTAGATTGATAGATTATATATAGATTATATGTATCTAGACTGATAGATTATAGATTGATAGATTATATATATATAAACACATATATTCTATATATAAATTTTCTAGTTTAAAATATATTGTTACATTTAACAATATGTAATCAAATATATGTTAATATTGTCAACAATGATGAAATGAACTTCCTTATAGATGCAAAATTGTTTAATAGCCTATAAAACAATAAAATCTAATGTCTGAAATAATCCATTCTCCAAGGCAGAAAACAATTGTATCTTTATTATACAAAGTTTATTTGTATTTCCATGGACAATGATCATTTGCATTCCTATAAGTTGTATGCAACTTGCAGAGTTCTCAAATATTCTCTTTAAAAACACTCAAAGTTGCCTTAGCGTGAGATTTCTTCAAAGCACCAGCTAGAAAATACCAACATTCCATTGAGAGACTTGAGAAATCTTTTGTTGCCCATTTTAAAGTCTTTCAATTTTTCTCCTAACAGAGTTCAAAAGAGGGGGCAAAACACTCACCCAGGGAAGGAAGCACATTAACAAAGACAGGTCAGGAGAAAACAGTAAAACACCAAGAAGGAAAAGATGGCAGAAAGGTAGCACTGAATAAGACAGCGTGTCACAAGAGCGTCCTGCATTCAGGGACTATGGAAAGTCCAGGATAGTTGGGTATGGGGTTGCAGTCCAGGAATATAACACCCAAGTCAGAGATTTTTTTTTCATTTAATCAATCAGTTTATTTATTTGAGGTGACATGGGTGTACCTCACTGCATATGATTCAGAGGAATAGATTCATGCCTCCTCAGATGGGCATCACTGTACCTCACTACTCCAGGGTACCCATATGCCTTCACCATATGCCATTGCAGATGATGTCATTTTGGAGGCTGATGAGTTTGAGGGCAGAGTCCTTGGCTTCACTCTGGGACAGGTTTCACCGGAACCCCCCTTCAATGGCATGCGGTGAGTTTCTCCACGAGACAGAGACTTAGTTATACTTGAAGAACCAGCTTAATAGGGAAAGGGGCAGGGAAGTAAAGGACACTTGCATGACACAAGCAGGCAGGAAGAGCTGCCCCGAACGAATGGACAGGTTTGCTAAGAGAGAGGCCTGCATAGTTGCAGGCAGGCGGGCAGCCCTGAGGAGAGCTGCTTCTGCTGATAGAGGTAAGTGAAGAGAAGACCCAGCATGGTACAGGCCTCAGGCAGGCAGACAGGCTGTTGCCCTGCAGTGGGATAGAGTTGGTGGAAAGGAAACCTGCATAGGCAGGGGTGGGCAGGACAGATACTGCCCCGAGCCAGGGCAGGGATTGCACTGAAGTAGTCCTCTTTCAGTCAGGAGGGGCTCAGCTCCATGGATGGCTTGTCTGTGGCTGACCCTGAATAACTAACCAGAACATGAAATGGAAACAGAGATTCCACAATGGGCTCAATCTCTATATTTTTGCCTTCCACTCAGCCTCAGGCACTGGTTCCTAAGGATTTTGGTTATCACTGCATTAATGGTTATGCTGATTCCTTCCAGCCAGGCTCCTTGGGTGAGTTAGGTTCTAGTCTTGTGATTCCTGCTTTTTTTTTTTTTTTAAGTTCTATCTCCCCATGGCACTTTCGTTCCATTGTATTTAAAAGTAGTGAAAAAAATTGTGGCTGCTGGGTTTTTCTTCCTCAAAGATACTCTGCTGGTGCTGTGGAGAGTAGAGTTGAGAGCTACTGGATTCAAGGGTATCACATTTGGGTTGAAAATGGTGAATTTCTGCAAAAATGCAGTGTTGGTGGCAATAAAGAACTGTCAATCCAAGAGTAATTCCAGATGCAGGGTCTGAGAATTTTCAGGATGAAGGGGAGGATGAAGTAACATACGCTGGGTTATCTATCTGCCTGCTTATACTTGGAGATGAGGTATATTCACCTTGGATATTGCCTTAGCCCATACCAAGTGTATAGGCAGGTGTTAATAGAGTGAGTTAAATCTGGGTTTCAGTATATATGTCCATATTCCTGATAACTTGTGTCTGATTTAAATGCATATATGAGAAACTACCATTAGGTAACATCTAAAGGAGGCTCATGATAGCCTGGGGTAGTATAGATGCAAGTAGCATACTTGCTAAACCAACTTTTTTTTTTTTAACACAGAATATTATTATCCAAATTTTAAAAGTAGCATAATATAAATTAATAGACTCCAGAATGGAATGAATACAATTTTATTTCAGACTAAAAAAAAGAAAAAAATATGACTCTATTTCATGACTCGATACCAAGATTATGAATTCAGAACCACTATTCTATTTTTTTCATCTTCTTTGTTTTAGAGATTTGGGCATTTTTTTCCATCTTAAAGAATCTTGGGATGGATGTTAGACACATCATAATTTATGATCATTACTTTTATAATAATAACTTCATAGTATAATATATTCCCATCTATTTTTTTAATTTGCTATAAATATGTGAGGTTATATATCAATCTTTTAAAAAATAATAGGCAACTATCGCAAACTGTATGCCTTTTTTTTCAGCAAGTGGAGAATTATGTTCTGACACAAATGACATTTTTCTACCTCCCCCAGAATATTTTTAACTGAGAACTCATGGGGGAGATTGTAGTAATAAAAACACAACCTAGCAATGAATTTATTATAGTAGCTTTTTATTATAAAGATGTTAAGTCAGGAGAAATGGTTTATGATACTGCTGATTCTTAAAATATGAACAGGTTTCCCCTCCCCAATTTTAGCAAAGTCTGATAAAAAATACAAGAGAACATACTGAAAATGTAGAACTGTAGCTATTCTTTTATTTCTGAAATCTTCAATCATGAATTTAGGATATGGCTTTGAAATGTAGAATGCATTTCATTAAAATATTTTTTGTCATTGAAATCACCCATCCCAAAGGTTTTCTCTTCAGTTCTTTATGATAAGGAAATAAATTTCCATTTTGGCAATTGGTGCAGGGAAGTGTTTTGCAATTTGTTCTGTCTTAACAGGTAAATTGATTTTACTTACTTAGAAAAGAAAGTACATAGGGTCATTTTACTGACAATCTGGATCATGAAGGCAAATAGGTGACCTGAAACCTACCACTCACTTAGCCCTTTCTCATGGCAGACATTACTAATCCAGCAATGCACCTTTCTTCTCTACAGATGGAAATGACCTCAGAGTCCTCTTCAAATCATTTGGAGTTGGGGCCTTCCCGGTGGCGCAGCGGTTAAGCGCTGCGCTTTGGAGCTGTCGGCAGCGGTGACGCGAGTTTGACGCCCGGCCGGGGAGAATCCCACATGGTGAGGCAGACCTCTCCTGCCTCGCCCGCTGCTCCCCTCAGCAGTGTATTTCTGATCTGCCTGTTCTGCTCCCTGCTCTGGCTCTGGTGAACCCTCTCGCCATCCCACGCCTCTGGCCTGTACCCCAGCTTGCATGTAAAAATAAAAATAAACCTTTAAAAAAAAAAATCATTTGGAGTTAATACTTAATTGAAAAGCTATAAGCCAGTTTTTGGCTTATAATGGTACAGCAAGAATCAACTAATTTAACTATGAATGTATTATTTCAAATACTATTAATCACCACTATATTTCACTATTTCAATGATGTTGTTACACGACTGCGAAAAATAAATGACAGTCAGAACAAGTATAAGAAATAAAATTTATATATATAATTATAATAGCAGTTTTCAATCATACACATTCTTTGTTACTGAATTTTCCTGTGATTTACTGAAGATATGGGTAATTTCTTTTTTAAATATTTCTAGTGGAGGTATTTATAGGTTGAAACAGTTGTACAGCTCCTAGCCTTTTTTTTTTGTGATTAGCTCAAAATGCAGAATTCCCAGATGTATTTACCATGAAATGAAATAAGAGCAAAAAATCACAACACTTTATATATTATACATATAAAAATATATTTGTACTATTTATATTCATGTTATAAATTTTGCACAGCAGAGACCAATTTTCCTTGCTCCTTAGACTTTTACATGGCTCTACATGTGAAAATAGTCAAAATAGTCAAAAGATAAAATAGATAAAAAATAAAAGATCTGATGAAACCAAGATGCCAATTTTAACATTGACCACTGAATTGTCATTCTTGCAACCTAGTGTTGTTGTAAGAACAATTCCAATTTTGGTTTATAATGTTTACTTCGTAGTATTTCAGTTTGGATAAAAGAGTATGTACAGTGGCAAAATAATTCAAGTTATTCAATAAATGTTATCTGCCATTCATTCCTCTTTCTGAAGGATCTTTAAAAAAAGAAAAGATTTATTTATTTTTGCATGGAAGAACTGGGGTTCTTCTATGGGGTGTAGGCCAGGAGGTGAGGAGGGTGAGAGGATTTACCAGAAACAAACTGGTGAGCAGAACAGGCGGATCTACTGAAATATACTGCTAAGGGGAGCAGTGGGCAGGACAGGAGAGGCATGCATGTGAGATAACTCCCTGGCCAGGGATGAAACTCAGGCTGCTGCATCTGTGATAGTGCTGAGGCTTAACACCTAGGCCACCAGGGAGGTCCCTTTCTGAGGGATTTTGACCATAGGTCTTGCAGAGCCAGAAGCATATCTTTATTTACACGTAAGTCCTCATGTTTTGGAGAGTGTTAGACAATACACATCTTAAGGTCTGAAGTGTCAATTATTTATTTCACTTAGTAGAATCATAGGAGTGTGCTGATTGGTTTCAAAGTCTTTGATAGAGTAGGGATAGGATTTTACCTTGATTTGATAGGAGGATCGCCTCTTCTTTCTTTCTAGTACATCTGGAAGTCTGCGGACAGGTGCATATTCCTAACATGTCCCAACCAATTTATCATACTCCTTGAATTTTAACAGTATATATTAATTAATTTAAAGAATTGAGTCTCTCTTTCTGACCTAGAACATTCTATAAAATTTAAGTTAAGTTTTCTTGCAGGGTTTGGGGGTACATGCTACAGATGGTGAGTGTTAAGGAGGGTAAGCTAAATTCAATAAGTGGATCATTTTATGTATTCCCAGGTGTATTTATTTCTAAAATCCTAATTGAGTGCCAATTACAAGTAAGACCTTTTGTGAGGGGCTGGAATAATCAAATTCAAGAAATGAAACAAGAACTCTGGGTTTTCTGAGTTACTGGTCTTTTAAGTGTGCCAAGGTCACTATTGTTAAGAGTAGTCAGGCATGAGCTTTGATTGCTTTAGGAAAGTTATATAAAGAAGCCAATTGTCAATCCATAGGCTTAAATTATAATGCAACCTCTATTTATATTAAAATATATTATAAAAATTAATTGAAGTGGTATTACTTTAAGAAATAATAGTAAAACAGAATTTTAAGTATGTCTGAGATTAAAAAGTTTAAAGGTATGGTCTCTGGACTTGAGTATTCTTCAGGCTTTTCTACCAACTTTTATTTCTTATCCAATTATTGTTTTCATAAATATAAAATCTAAAGGACCTCAACTCCATAGGGCCTTAGAATGGAGACTGGTGAGGGAAGAGATACAATATGTTTTTACATAAGTTCATAACATGATTCTAGAACAATGATGTATAGAAGCATCAATATCTCTAAAGATTTGAAGTGATACCTCAAGGATACTGCCGGATTTGTAAGACCTAAGGAAGTTGATAATGGATATTGTCCATCAGCTTGGAAAAGCAGAGTCCCTTTTCTGTTCGCTTCCCTGTATGGAAGTTACTTTTCCAAATTCTCCTAATTCTCTGTCCAGCTCCTGGGATGACCAGGGCTGACTGCCCTCTCTGTGTGGGGTGCCTCTTGCCTAGACCTGGACTCATGTATGCCCCACTTTCATTTTCTCTCATCAGATTGCAATCTAAACTGAGTTCCTTTCATCCCTAGGCACTTGGGCATGTACTCTCACACCTACATGTGTGCAAGCGGGATTGACCAGATGTTTGAAATTGCTCAAGTACTTGCAACTTCAGCATCATTCAAGGCTCTTGACTAGGCTGGCGGTGTCTTACCAGGGAGGCATGCACTTGTGTCCCCTTCTGGGAGCACCAGAGGTCTCCGACTGCATCTGCCGCTTGTGATTCAGGTCCATCTCAAGGGCTTGGGATCAGCAGCCCTGCAGAGGCTGTGTTGGAGGGTACTGACAGCGGGGGTGCTCCTGGTGGGGTGGCTGGAACTGAGGTCTAGGGGCAGATAAACGCATCGGACACACATACTTGGCCCAGAAGGATAGAGCCCCTCTTGTTCTGACCTAAGGAGACATGGTGAAGGCAGAGGTGGCAGATGATCTGTGATTTGCACCGACAGCCCGACAGCCCGTTTGCACCCACCCTCCTGCCTTTCATGTGCTGGGATGTGCAAGTCACAGCGCTGGCCTGGGATCAACAGGATTCACCAACTAGGAGGGGGAAGGGTAGGCAGGAAAAGTCATGGTGTAATGTGCACAGGGAGGGACAGTACCTGGAGAGGGTTGTCTGGCCAGTTCAAGTGCAAACCTGAATTGAAAGAGGCCTAGCTCTGCCAAATGCGGGCTCCCTTTTGCCAAATCTTTGGAATTTTCCAGAAAAGCACTTTTAATTTTTTTGATGAGATCTCCCAATTTTTAATGGTTGGCATTATTTTTAGTTATTGAAAGACCCACAAAACACCTGTGTGTGCCCTATCCATGCCCAGAATTGCCATTTCATATTTGACAACCTTAAAGATTACAAAAGCTGATGTCATTCCTCTGTATTTTCTTTATGTAGGTTCATTAAATACCTTTCAGGGTCTGTGGAGCTCCTACTCCCAGTCCCTGGAGGTGGGGAAGGAAAAAAGCAAACTTGGGCGACTCAGTGATTCATATTCCTGGGGTGATCAAACAATGAAGCACATGTCTCCCTAGAGCAGAAAAGTACAAGATAAGCAACTGTAAACTCCAGTAGGGAATGGGTCCTATGTGTTTCCTTCCTAGCTCAAATCTCACCAGTGTCTCCAGGGCCCTAGTAGGCTGGGCTTGGAGTTGCCCAGAGCCCAGTGCGCATGGGTTCCACGCTGGAGCACAGCACACGCAATCATTGCCACCAGAACCTTTGTTTATGTAAGTGGGTAGATGAAGATATTGTAGGAAAGTGCTCTTCACATTGCTTAAAATTGTATAAATATAGGGGTCCTCCCCGGTGGCGCAGCGGTTGAGTGCTGCGCTGTGGAGCTGTTGGCAGCAGCGATGCAAGTTCGACACCCGGCCGGGGAGATTCCCACATGGTGCAGCAGACCTCTCCTGCCTCACCGCTGCTCCCCTCAGCAGTGTACTTCTGATCTGCCTGTTCTGTTCCCCACTCTGTCTCTGGTGAACCCTCTCGCCGCCCCACGCCTCTGGCCTGTACCCCAACTTGTACGTACAAAAAAAAATTGTATAAATATAGGGCCTCCCTGGTGGTGCAACAGAATAAGTGGCAGTTTATGAAGCTATCCACAGCCACTGCAGCAGGAGTTCGATCCCAGGCCTGGGAGATTCCCACATGGCATAGCAGACCTCTCCTGCCCTGCCCACTGCGCCCTTCAGCAGTGTACTTCAGTGGATCTGCGTTTTCTGCTCCCCACTCTGTCTCTGGTGAATCCTCTCACCCCCTGCACCTCTAGCCTACACCCCAGTTGCTGTGTACATAAATAAATATTTTTTAATTGTATAAATGTAAACTATCTTTTCCTTTAAAACCTTTGTCCGTATTGTGACATGATGTGCAAGTGTTTTAAAATATCAGAGGGTAACTATTATTTTGTGGTTCCCTAGCATGTTTTGTTGTCCTGACAACTTTCACCCACGTGGTCAGTGTGTGTGTTGTCAGCTGAGATAACAAAGAAGTCAATTCTCATCCTTTAAATTTCTTAGAAGACTCTTCAACACCATGCAGACACAGCAGCCTTGCTGGCTAAGCTTTTGATTGGTAAAAGGTGGAAGTGTTTTGAAAGAGATAGGGGAGCTTCTGAGTTCCGAGGAGTCTCATTTCCAGAGAAATTGTGTCTACAGTGAGCCGTCAATTAGAAAGAATGCGAAATAATGATGCGAGAGCCATTTTCTAAATAAAGATGTGGGGTGAGGAGGGTGTGAAAGCTGGAGGAAGCAGTCAGATGTTGCCATGTCCCTGGGTCCTCTCTGTGGGCCGGGCCCTGGTAAGATTACGGGCTGCAGGGAGTGGGGATGTGGATTCTGACTCTCCTCTCTGAAAACAATGGAGTATGTATCTTTTCTGATGGTCCTTGTACTACAATGGAATGGGAGTGGTGAAACCTTATGGGGGGTAAGAGGGCAGGCCAGTCTTCCTTGCACAATCAACAAAGGGGCAGAGATATCTTGTGGGAAAGAAAGCTACCACTATTGGTAGTTCCTGCACCCTGATATTGTTTTCAGTTAGAAGAGGAATAATATGGCCAAGGATGTACAGTGGGCCATGGAGTCAGACTGGAAAAAGAACTAGTGCCTCAGAGAATGCCAGCCTAGAAGGGAACAATGACTACCAACTTTATGGCCTGTTTTACCAATATGTGAAAATCTCACCATCCCCATGTGGATAATATGAATCCTCACTTGGGAAGAGAAAGTCTGAGAAAAATATAAAGTGACTGAATTTATCTTGAATTGACATGATTAAATTTTCTGCTGCTGGGTAGAAGAAAGACTTAAAATAGAAATCTAGTTCCATTGTTGGAAATAAAGCAAGTTCATTCCTTACACCTGAGTTTGTGGCCTGTGAAAATTCATAACCATTACATAAATATAAACATTTCCATCTGAGCTGCTACCAATTGCAACGGATGATAATTTGCATGATGGCTGACCAATCTTTTAAGGCAACTTGAATAGGAATATGTTTTACACCTTCTCCCCTCAATACTCCCCTTCTGAACAAAAACAGAAAGTAAAAACAAAAACTTTATAGACATCTTCTTACCAGAGTCCAAAGACTTCTTACAATGAATATTTCAATTCAATTCAATGCCATGATGCCCCATATTTCTGTTGAATGGTGAAATATGTGTGATTCATTAAGCTCTCATTCATTATGAAAATAGACTAGCAAATTATATTCTTTGTAAGGCAAAGCATTATGGAAGTAATTTGCAAAATACATTAAGCCTTTTCATGATCTTTCTAAAGGAAAAGCCAAACAGTTTTAAACACTTTGCCAGGTCATTATCATTTTAAAATCTTAGATCATACTTTTCATTAGTTATTTTGTGAAATATCTCTTGTGCAAGTATCTAAACGGGGTTATACTTTGCACAGCACAAACTACCTTTTATGTGTGCCCAGGAGATTCATGCTTCAACTCTGTTTTCCTGAAGCTGGAAATAAAGATGAAATTCTCGTTTTTAAAATACCATGCACCAATGTTCTTTTCTTCTCAAATTGGTGGAAAACAGTCTTGCCCCTTAGAGATGGTAACATTATATTTCATCTCTTCAACTTTTGTCCTAAATCATCATTTTAAACTTGAAAAAGCAACATAGCAGTCAAGTTTAAAATAAGGTTGGTTGATCTCTGGGGCTTCTAAATTCAGTTATCTGCCTGAATGAAGGTAGACGTCAGAGTAGATGTGGTGGCCTCTCTCTCTGCCAGGTACACTCACAATACTACTCATTAACACCAACAGGCCAGGACATGTTTGTTTCCCAGGAAAAATAGAGCCCTATTCATTATTCATAGAGGTGCTCCGTACAGTAAAAGCATTCATTCTTTAATGGCTCTATGACTAGAGTGTTGTGAAGCCCGAAGATGTTATTTTTGGAAGATAGTTTACCAATTAAAAGCAAACAGCACAGGATTGCTTAGTAATGTCCTCAACCTTGATTGGCTATGATTGCAAATGAACAACAGGAGAAAACTGAAGGCACATTGCAGTCTGTTTCTCTGCTGGCTTCAAACACCTCTCTGGAAACAGATCATTAGTGGAGAGAAACTCCAGCTTCCAAGCTCAGGCATTTGCTTTTCTCCAAGCAACTTTAAAGATGCACTAGGTTGACTCTATCACAGTCATTTAATTATTTCCCCTGCAATGTAATCAAATGTGCAAAGTAATATAGAGGCAAGTATTAGGAATGAGTGCTTGGACGTGAATTCAGGCTCGGTAGACAAGACCATATTCTTCAAATAAAAATTGATCATGCTTTATTTGAAATGAAACACATTCTACTTTTTCGTAACTGATAGAGAATGGAGGATGTTGGCCCTAATTTTTATTTTATTTTATTTTTTTAAAGATTTATTTGTTTATGCATACAAGCTAGGGTACAGACCAGAGGTGTGGGGCTGCGTGAGGGTTCACCAGAGGCAGAGCAGGGAGCAGAACAAGCATTGTTGGAAATACACTGCCGAGGGGAGCAGCTGGTGAGGCAGGAGAGGTCTGCTGTGCCATGTGGGAATCTCCCTGGCTGGGCGGCGCCCAGACTGGTGTCCCCACTGCTGACAGCTCCGCAGCACAGCTCTTAACTGCTGCGCCACTGGGGAGGCCCATTGGCCCTAATTTTTAAATATAAATTCATTGGAATTAAGTTTGTTTAGATTGTGACTGACCAATAAGCAATGCAAATGAAGATCAATGCTGTTTTCTGAAAAACAGATTAAAAAATTACTGCTAGTTTGCTATATGGGCTGTGAGCCTAGAGATTTATTTCTTTTTCCTTAGCACATCTTTTAAAATGTGACACAATTGGGTCTAGCATAGTCATGGACTGGTTAGGAAACTTTGCTTTCTGTGGAAGATGAGAGTGCATTTGTGAATACCTCAAAACAAACTAAAATAACATATGCATAAAAGTCAATGAAAATATTGATATTGACAGGGAATAAGTTATAGTTGTTCCCAACTACACTGAGAAACTATTTTCCTGAATTAGCAAGGAGTACAATTTGTTATTCACTTCTTGTACTTATTATTCAAAGTAATGGCTACATCGAGGGCTGAGGAAGCACAGTTTCTTTGTACTTCTAACATCCCTGTGTCTTCATTTCAACCCTGAAATGAATGGTAGAGTGAGAAAGGTGCCATGGTAAGAACTAGTACTGAGAACATTATTCCTGTAACTTATGTAAGAGATGGTGTCCATTTTATAAGGAATCATTTATTTTTTTTAATAGAAATTATCGTGGGCTCTTCAAATGAAATCACTAAAAACCATGATCATAACCTTTGAGAAAGAATAAAGTAAAATGCATCAGTGACATTATGGGTGAGTTTTGGGACTGACCTGTGTCCCTGGTTCCATTAGAACTTTGAGGTTTTCTTTGTAGAGTTCTATGGTAATACAGACAGGCTGTTTTCTCCTACCTCTTTCTCATGACCAAGTCTTCGTATGGTTTCTAGCCAGGATGTGTGTGACTTTAGCCACTGAATAGAAAAAAGCTAATGGGAAGGCTTAGCCTCCAGAAAATTGCCTCTAACTCCTCCATCAGCTTTTCACAGGAAAAAATAATACTGCTTTAAGGTGTGATACTCAAGAAAGAGGTTTTATTGACTTGTATGTGCTAGCAGATGAAAGAGAATCGAGAATCCCTTTAAAATTTTCATTTTTTTTTCTCACTAGCATCTATGTTATCTTATGACAAAATGGAATACATTTAATGAACGTTGAAGTTACTAGAACACTCCCCAAATTAAAAACTTTGAATGTGTGGATTATTAAATAGTGGAATATTCAGATTGTCTCCTGTTATTCAAAGTAATTTCACATCAAAATATGATCATAAATCAAAAGATTTAATCAGATTAATGTCTTTGGTTTTCTTCTGAGTCTAATCAATACAAAACATTTTATAATTTATCTAAACTTTTTAATGTTTGCATCTTCTTATGTGGAGATACTCGGTTAAAAAAGAAGTTAATCAGAAAATCATTCTGTTTTCTTTGAAAGCATGGTATTTCTCAAACAAAATGCTGAAATTCTGTAAATATATAATGCTATAAAAGCAGCAGTCTGCATATAGTAACATAGTTAATAACAGCACTATTTTATGGACTCATCATCTTTTAAGAAACCAAGTGTCATACTGCTTATTTAATGTTGAAATAATTAACAACAGTTAATTAGCCCAGGGCTTTTAAAATTTGAGAAATCATTTTACTAGAGTGTTAAGATGGTCTGTTTATGAATGTCAGCAACATGAGAAGAGCTATTCCCTACTGACTAAGCCTGTATTGTCATCCATTTGCCTTAAGAAATGTCATTGTTTATGGTGCCAGATGATCTGAAAACTATGCGAAGTTTCATTCATCTTTCACAAAGGCAAAGGAACTGGGGTAATGACTGTCAAGATGTATGGTCCCAATAACCCAGGTATGTCAAATTACAGCTACTACAGCATCATCTCTCATAACATTAATATCTGCATATAAAACAAGAAAGACAAGGTTAAATGATCTTCTTTTATGAGCTACAAAAATGAAAGTTTATTAATCTGCAATAGGATTTTCTTTTGTGTCTCTCTTACATTTACATATCTGATATGGAAACAGTTTCAAAACTTGAGCTTTAAATAATGACATTGTTGAAGGCATCTATTAGTACTGAGGCATGAAGTCAAAATGAAACTCTTCCTTACATGCAATATATTTCTATTGCTAGTTATAAAATGATGCTATACCAGTATTACATTTGCCACGATTGTTCCTAGGCAGAGAGTGATCTTAGAACCAATTTTTTTGCACCAATTTTTTAAAGTAAACATTTTCTTACTTTATATTTAAATGTGCTATAATAACCTAAGACTGATTTCTAGGCACGAAAGTCACTTAGGCTCAGAGAGGAAATGAGTCCTGGATCATTAATAAATATGAGAGCTTTAAAATCATTGTAATATCTTAATATTTATTCATACCTTCTTAATGATTAATAGTAATATTTCAAGTAAATAAGAGTGGTACATAAGAATATTCTAAACAATTTCATTGCCTAAATTTCTGGCATATCTGAAAACAAAATGCAGAGCTCTTTCAAATCTCTTGACTAACCCCTGACATAACTCTTTGACAAAAACCTTGTTAAGCAGATCACACAATTCCCTCCTCTGAAGACAAATAGCTCACACTTTAGTGTTACAAGAATATTGCAAGACAAGAAGGATCTTGTCCTGTAGCCTTTGGCTTCCCCCAAGAGATCATTAGCAACCCAGCTTGTTCTCAGCTACTAAAAGATACTGTTTTTAATATTCTCTATCAGTACTAGTTATATTCAAAAAGATAAATGTTAGACTATTATAATTTGGTTGGGTGTAAACTTTGATAAGAAAGTAAAATATTATTTTCACTATTTCTGGACACTATTCACCTAAGCTAACCGTTTCTTCTTCTACAACTCAGCAGCTCCCCCCTTATCCAGGCACCTGGCAGAGCTACTGCTGTTAAATTTCTGAGAGCTTTGTCATTACAGAGCCTGACTTTCAAGAGGCAGGCTAACTAAGCGATTATGATTTGTGCCAAGCTGAGATGTGAAATAGACAGTTGAAGTCCATTCTCTTGTTTTCATAAGATTTCATTTCAATGTATTTGTCCTATATTTATCTAACACAAAGAGGAAAAAAAAAACAACTGTAATTCATCCAGTTTCTCATTAATTCGCATTTATTCATAAAACTGAGAAAAGAATAGTAAATTTTGTTATTGTCTTTTTTTAAATCCAAAGGTTTAAAAATTTAACAACAAAAAATTTCATACCAGTTTTTTTCTTATTCATAAAAGTATTAATAGCCTTTTTTTTGTACATATACCGAGTAATAGTAAGAACCCTTTACTGTGTAGAACATGACACAAATGTTAACATTCGTATACATGTTAAAAATATTTATTTTAAGACAATTTATACATTTATACATTTATATTGCTTTCATTTATAAATAGAATAACTGACAATAGCATAAACTACAATGATATTTATGACTTATTTAATAAGAAGCGCAGAGGTTGGCATTCCTAAGTCTGGTTTGGTGACTCAAATATGACATGAAGAATCTGGTTTCTACAATATAAGATAGATAGATAGATAGATAGATAGATGTTGATTTATAATATTGTCCCCTGAAACCAATTAGTATTATAAATATTACTTTAATGTTATAAATTAGTGTTATAAATGTTACCAATATTACTTCAATGACTTTTTTTTCTCTAAAATTTAGATTCTTTCCACTCTTCTGTCATTGTCTGTTAACACTGTCTTATCTCCTAGTCACAAGATGGCCAACTAGCTTTAAGACCGTAGGTAGGAGGTTGAGGCAAAAGGTGACTTTTTTGTTCCTATAGATCTCACCTTTAAGCAGGAAAACTACATTTCCCAGAAACCTTCTCCTTATATCTCATTGGTCAAAATGGGTTTGATGCTTACTCTACACTATTTAATCAAAAGATGAAAAGATTGCCATAACTGCTTGGACCAATTGTGATTCACCCCTTGAGACACCCAAACACAACAAGACTGGATATCACGGAAGGGCGATGGGTAGGCCACTGACAGGGGGCTCCACTTGCTCATTAGCTGGCTGCTCCCCAATATTAAGGTTTTGTCTCTAAAACTTAAAATCTCTGAGGTTTCACTCATCTTATGTTCAGAAGAGGTTATTATTAGGAAAAACAGTTGGGATGTGAAAGTGTTATATCAGCAAGAGTCTTGCCTTGAGTTGAGATTAATACTTTAAAATAAGGATGGAGATATATATATATATATATATATATATATATATATAAAAGAACCTAAGAACCTAGTCATGGTAATTTGCTCTATAAAACGTACATCTATGTCTCCTTTCCATTTACTGCCCGATTTTGCCTTCAAGCACTGAGACGTTTACCATTGAGTTTCTCCTACTTTCTTTTACTTCTGTATGCTAGCTCTGGTGTGATGATCTTCAGCATTCCAACTTTTCCCCCAGACATACACAAGAGAAGCTCAAGTTCACATCCTTCAGCTACCCTCTCTTTCTATGTAAACCAAAGGCCAAGTGCTCCTTAATATGAACTCAGCTTTCTAGTCAGACCTCTTCTGTGAGCTCCCATGGCCTTCGGTGTGCACTACAGTACTTCATCTTGGCCTCATCTCGGCTCCAGCAGTCACTCTGGGCTGGAATGTTTGGCTTTGTCCCTTACGTCGTTTCTTACAGTGTTCTATTATCCACCCAGTGGACCAAGTAGGGGTTGAAAGCACCAATAAAACAAGTTACTTAATTCTTTGTGTGACTAGAGTTCACAAACATACCCTAAATTGTTTCACCCACCCAGTGGGATTAAACAAATCGATTCATACTTGATTAAGTCATAATTCCTTCCATCTACAAGCCTTACCACAAATCAAGGTCATTTGATAAACATAGGAGTTGTGTATATTAACCTAGAGTGTTATATGGTCGTGCTGAATGCTTATTAAATACTTAATGATTTTCAAATAATTTAAATCGCGTATGCTCAGTTTTTACCCATTATGCCTCTACCTCAAATGTCCTTTTTATTGCATTATCTGCTATCTATGACTAGGACCAGGGTAAATGACAGTAAGCCCAGTGTGAGATGACAGGATAAGCTTTGTTTTTATTTACCCCCTTCCTCTGCAGTGCATTATATCTATCACTTGGCTATGAAAGAAACGGAAGTTTGAAGGAGGTCGGGGTTAATATAGAAATGATGACTTGGGTACAGCAAATCCAAATCCTACCAAACTCATCCTTTGTCCACAAAGGCACTAGAGCACATTTTGTTCTCATCTTGATTTCAGACTTTGGGGGGAAAAAAAAAACAAAACAATGATTTGAGGCTTGCCAGTTAGCACAATACCATGAAGGCAAAACTATGCTAAAATTATGAGGAAAAATTGGTACTATAACTGCTGTTTTCTAAAAGAAATGTTTAGCTATGAAACTGTGAAGAAGAAAATGTTACTCTGTAAATAAGACATTTAAAAAAGCACTTCTATAGCTTCAATGCTTCCAGACTCTAAACTTGAGACTTTGTGGTAGGTAAAGAGAGGAGGAATTAATTAGAGGAAGATTTTAATAATGTGTTCTGATGATAAAGAAGATGGTGATAGATTGACTTTAATCTCTTGTTATTTTGGACATTAACATCCATCATCAGAAAAACATTTTCATGTGTAGCTTTACAGGTGAGTACTGTAAAAGTGAAAATTAGCCAATAGTTATGTGTAAATGGCATGCAGATCTAATTTACATATGTCCACACAAGAAATTTTTTTTGGGGGGGGTAAAGGGTGCATTCTTGAATTTAGTCTCTTACTAAAGACTAGTGTGGGAACCTTGGGTTTCAACACACTTTTGTCTAGCAGAGTTCAGTGTGTTCATTAACACAAGGAAGTTCACAGAAATGAACTGACCTTGAATTTTCACTTTCATCCCCTTTTAAAGAACTTGAGTGTAAGCAGGAAGAACTTAACTGGATCCCACACTTGAGAATTCCTTTAACATGAAAGAAAATGTTTAGTCTAGTGTGTTAGAGTATAGGGGAAGAGGGAAGAATATCACCTCCCTTCCCATTGCCTTTCTTTATGCATCCCTACTGACATCTGCTCGTTTACCCATTTCTTCCGCGTTCTGATTCTTTTCCTGTTCTACACTATTTTTAAGCATAAAGATTCCAACTCGAGATTATGTAATATTTTAAATAAGAGGAACGACATTTTAAAGTCCAAATTAAAACTGAAAAATAAAAATCCACTGGTCCCTAATGTGCTCATAAATTAGGTTTTTAGAAAATAAAAACAAAGCTAAACGGAAATTAGACAATTAGTACAGTAATTGTGCTCTGCTCTTCAGACGTTCCCCTAATGTTTATGTCCACGCCGGCTTTGTGTTCAGTAGGTCATAAATTGTTGCTCGTATTTCGAGCAACAATTGGAATTGAGGCTGTCCTTTACGTCCACAAAAATATAGTCTAATAACGTAGCTTAAGAACTTAAAATACTGTCTTTCTAGATTGTTTACTTGTGCCATTAAAGGTAGCATCTCGGACCAGTGTGGAGTATGTGAAAGGAATAAAATGTAGGAGCGTTTTCTTTTTTTTTTTTTTTTCCTTTCCCCCAAGTAGAAAGAGATCCAGTCCAGGTTTTGCCTTCGACTCTGCCTCAGAATTTCGGCTGTGCGAAGAGTAGCACGTTTCTCTTTCCCCTCCTTTCTCCTTCCCTCCAGCCTCCAGCGTCTGTCTCCAGGATTTCACTCTTCCTATTTCAGAAGGACTCTCACGGGCTCCCTCAGCCTGTGTGAAGCTGAGGTTTCCCCTGGATCTCGTATACCCCCGACACATACCTCCACGCACACACACACCCCGGGAACCCGCGCTCACACCGACACACACGCGGCACACACAGGCGCGCTAGCGGTCCCTCTCCCTCGGGGGGAGCCGGCGCGCGTCCCCACCGCCGCTGCACCCTCCCGCGAGCCCGGCTCGCCGCGCTCTGGGATTCTGCGGCTCGGAACTCGGATCGCCGCGCCGACCCCCATGGTGTTTTGGGAAACATTTCTCAGCCTCCTCTCTCTTTTTTGACTGCCCCGTGTTCGATCTGGGGGGCTGGAGGCGCAAGGCGGCTGCTTTCCCAGCCAGCCCTGGTTGGCTTGCCATCCTCCATCTGGCTTATAAAAGTTTGCTGAGCGCGGTCCAGAGGGCTGCGCTGCTCGTCCCCTCGGCTGGCGGAAGGGGGTGACGCTGGGCAGCGGCGAGGAGCGCGCCGCAGGCTCTGGCGGGCTTTCGGCTCAAGGGGCAAGGTGAAGAGCGCACGGGCCCGGGGCTGCTCGGAGCTGGATTTGCATGCTGCACCATGCCTTCTTGCATCGGGGCTGTGATTCTTCCCCTCTCCGGGCTGCTGCTGTCCCTCCCGGCCGGGGCGGAGGTGAAGGCCAGGAGCTGCGGCGAGGTCCGCCAGGCGTACGGTGCCAAGGGATTCAGCCTGGCGGACATTCCCTACCAGGAGATCGCAGGTAAGCGCGGGAGCGCGGCGGGGCCAGCGGCTGCCCTCGGCGGCCCCCGGCCCCCGGCCCGCCGGGCGCCCCCCCTTCCCCCTGTTGCTGAGTTGGAGGTGTTCACTTTCAGTCGGGGCTCCCCGGACGCCGCGCCCCCGAGCCGGCGCGGATGCTCCCGCGGCTTCTCCCGCGGGAAGGTGTGCGTGTGGCTGCCTCATTGTGTGCACACGCGGGAGCGCCCTCCTCCCGGCTGCGCTTCCTCCCTCGGCGCTCGCGCCCGCCGGGCTGCTGGCTCCGGCCCCTGCCGGGGTGCCCGAGGCGGCCGGGGGGCGGCGGCGGGCGACGGCCGGTCGCGAGCGGGGCGCCCACCCCGCGCCTCTCGCTCGGGCAAACTTGGAAGAACTGCGGCCGCAGTTTGCCCAGCGCCACAGTCTGAGTGGCGCCTCTCCGCTCCCGCCCTCGTGCCGGCGCGGGCGGTGGGGGACGCGGAGGGCGCCCCTCGCCTCGCACCCCGCTTTCCCGGTCCTCCGGGAGGGCAGAGTGCGCGGCGCCCGGGCCGGGGGCGGGCGAGGCTGGGGGGACCCCCTCCGCGGTCGCGGCCTCCAGACGCGGGCAGTTCGGGCTGCTTTGGGGAGTTCGCGGGCTGCCTGTGTGCGTTTTGGGGCGGGCTTTCCCGTTACGGTTCCTCTGTGCCGCCCGGGTTGCGGTTGGTCACTCGCGGTTCGGAGGACACCCCAGACGCCCGGCACGGCGCCCCGTCCTGAGCGCGGCCTCGCCCGCTCGCTCTCGGAAGCGGACCCAACTTAAACGGGTGGCTCAGTGTATGGCTCCGGGGTCTGCGGAGCCGGGGTCCCCCGCGGGCCGGGCCCCTCGGCGTCCCCGGCCGAGAGCCGGAGCCCCCCCACCCCCTTTCTCGGCGCCTGCATTAGCAGCGCTGGGCTCCGGCAACTTGCGCAGCAGCCTGGGTGCGTGTTTTCCGGCTCTTTGCTCCAACCGAATCCGAGCTTCTCGGGGCTCAGTGAATGAAACGTGTCGGGGAGAGATAATCCTTGGGCGGCGAGAGAACCGAACCGGGAGGCTGAGCGAGGCCGGGGGATGCTGCGAGGGCGCGGGCTGCTCAGATCCCGCGGCCGAAGTCCTTAGTGACCGCAGATCAAGTCGAAACGCTGAATTTCGTTCAGCCTCTCTGCATTTTGCCAAAGAACTGGTCGGTGCATGAAAAACAGTTTGCAGATATGTTAAAACATCACAGTTTCGATAGAGCATGGGGTTGCTGTTTTATGTGTGGTGCATCTACACACTCTGCAAGGGAGGGTTTTTAAAAAAAAACTTACAGTGAAATGAACATATTTATATAAATTTGGGCACTGAAAAAAAATTAGCCCATACATCACACTAACGGCGCGCGGAGCGTTCTACTGTATACAGGGAGCCTTTTTCAATTCAGAGCCAGACTCAGTCTGCCTCTGGTGAGTCGGAGGCGGAACCTGTGGTGAATTTATAAGACTACTTTTCTATCCCTGTCACTTCTTTTCCCTTTTCCAGAACTCCTTAATTTGTTAATCAATGAATAGAGAGCTATTGGCTCCACAGCTCCTAAAGTTTCTTAACTCTCCATTCCCCTTTGTCTCCTGTTATTTCATTCTTTTTAATTAATTGATGAGAATCAACTTAGCTTTTTTTTTTTTTTTTTTGCTTTCTCCAAATCTCAGGAAACTCAACTTCTCAAAGGTTTGTAGTATAGATTACTGCTAGGAACTTTTTCTCCTCTAATCTAGACTTTTTCAAACTGTATCTTTCGGACAGGTATTTCCCAGCACGATTTCAGATGAAATATCTCGAAGAAAAACATACCGAAGTGTTTATAAATTGCTTTACTGGGACTTCCAGAGACTACAGTTCATCCTTAGCATGATGTAAATCTTCTTACTATCTAAGTGCAGATTTTCAGTGTAAATAGTTTCTGCAATCACTGTTTACTTTCCTGAGAACGGTTGCAGTGGTTAAATAGTTTCTTCAGTATTTAACTTCAAGGTTCCTTTTGGCCCACCACCTGACCATTACAGCCCTTGCTAATTAGCTGTGGATTTCTAAAATGTGTCCACTTCTGTGAAATTCACAAGGACCACGGCACTGCTGCACTTACTTTCACCCTGGTGTCCTTGGTTGCTGGTGGAAATAATCATCAAGATACAGGTCACTGTGGGGTCAGAGGCATATTTGATAGAATAAATTCAACAACTGTGTATTAAGGGTGTGCATTTTTTTTTCTAAAGTAAACTTTATTCAGTGCTACCTATTGCCTCTAGAATAATCACTTAGGAAATATGTCCTGTTACTGAGCGAATACTCCTCCTCCCCTAGTTCCTGATACTATTTACATTTGATTATCTAGTATATGCTGAGTTATCCTTTAAACTCCTTTACATCCTTTGCCTTATTTGGACTTTCAAAGGTTTGCTTGAGAAACAGAATGTGCTGTTAGCCTACCAGGGATCCTGAATGTAAAGAACTGCTGTTCAGATCTCAGATTCATGAAAGCTGTTTCTAATGGAAAGATAGTTGCAGGTAGCTTGTCTGATAAAATAACTGGGAATAAGGATGATATGGTCCATCATGGCATTATGTTTTACTTAGAACTTGGAGTTGTAATATAGTGTTGCCCTTTTCTGGGCTAAGATAGAAGGGACTTCTTGGACGCAAGGGGGACCGTGATGGGTAATATATACAGTCATACTCAGAGACTGCTTGGAAAGCAGGGGCCTTCCAGGGGCAGTGTACAACATTCATCTTCACTCAGCCCTGATTTTAGACAGCTGCAGGCGTATCAGCTAGACCATCTATCCTTGTTTGAAAGACCTCCAAAGGAGTAGAATCTGGAGCCCCTCTCCATCATCCATCCTAATACTTAGTTTCTTGAAGTAGCGAAATGTTTCCCTATATGTAGCCAGAAACCTTCACATGTGCTTATTTTGTATCTGCTGGGAACATACTGAGCACCCGATCCTCAGGTTCTGTTAGTATTGGCTTCCTGATCATAGGTCAGTGAAAAACATTTTAGTCCTTTCTCAGTCCTCTCCTTTCATAGCCTTCCTCAGTGGATGGCTTTAAACTTATACAGATACCCCCCTCTCTCTCGCCCCCACTGAACAGAGCACCTGCTTAAATAGAAGTCTGGACTGTTCTTTGGTAAGCTTCCAGTCTTCATTATAATACTATGTAAATAATGGTGACTGATTGGTCCAGTTCACTTTTTTTCATTACTTACCTATTGCAACTTTATTGAACAATCTCTTCCTTAGGAACTACTGTGTGCCCACACTTATTTGAAAACATTACCTACTTTTAAAACAATAAACATTGCCTTGTTGACGCCTAATAATTTAGGAGATGCTGTCATTATCACCGTTTTATAGATGAAAAGACTGAGACTTAAATGATTAACTTGTCCCCAAGGATGACTCAGCTTGAAAGTGATAAGGCTAGAATTCGAACTTAATCCTGCCACTGCCATGCAACATTTGTTGAAGGAATACATGAAAATGCAAAGCTTTCCTCATCTAGCCTGCGTGCAGCCTGGCAATATCAGTCATCATATGTATTATTCTCTTGGAGATCATGCTGAATACTTTTCTATGTTTCTTGAAATATTTACAGTTTTTCAGAGTCACTTTGAATTTGGAGTTGATGTTCTCAGGAATTGACCACTCTCCATCAACATGTCCATGTGAGACTGACGTATATCCCCCACCACTTCATTGCATAGATGTGGTTACCCCAAAGATAGAAACTTAAGACTGTGGTTTCTTTTAATTATATCGGAATTTTGGGCTACTTGAACAAAGCTCAGTCTGGAACACTATTCTGGAAGGTTAGAGGGAGGAGGGGTGTTAGTCTCCACAGATTAGGGGAACAATTATAATTAAGTCTGTTCTCAAGATTTACTTTGCCCCTTTCTCTTTCTCAGGTATTTGAGAATTGGGCCTCAGCTGGAAAAGATGTTAAGGAGGCTCCAAACTCTTTTGCTATCTCTTTGATAACAGTTTATCTCAAAGTGCTAAAAGTCTGACTCAAAATCTAAAATTAAACAGTTCTTATACTCTGCTAATATAACAGCGACTTTTCTGCTGTTTTCAAATTTCAAAATACACAATGCTTGATTTCACCCTATGATCTTTTCTTGATTTGGTGGGCTTCTCAGTTAACCTGCCCACCTTTGCCGTGTTTCCCCAGAAAACCAGCTTATTTAATACATTTACCATTAACACAAATCTTGTGTCTGTAGACACCACATTAATATAAATGGAAAAACAGTGTTTGGTAATGTTTACTCTTTGACAGACATTAACTACGTTAGTTTGGAATAAATTACTTAATTGCCTGCTTCAGATTTCTGATTTCTTTGCTCTCTATTTAGTTAGTGGTTGGCTTTAAAATCTTTTCTAAGAGGAGTGGGAGATAGAAATCTGTTAACTGAACTTCAAAGATTTTTATTGAATGATTTGTCAAGTTACTGGATATCTAAAAGAATCACATTAATTCTAGGTAGCAAAGCAATCTAAAATCTGGGCTATGAGTAGAGCCACTTGTTAAATTCTTGATTTGGGAATTAATTTTAGAATGATCCTCGCAAACTGTTACTTAGCTGATTTAATTAGAGGATATTTATGTCACCATTGAGAACAAGAGTTCATTTGAGTTGATTGATAGTTATTTTTAAAAAAAACATAGAACACATCTTTTAAATGTACCTCATCATAACTTGTGAGTAGAAATGTAGGTCACTACATTTAAAATATGATTTAAAATGTGTAGTACTATTTTATTTAAAAATTATACTACAAATATTGCATCATGATATGTGTAAGAAGATGACTAGTATTCTAATTATGGCTGAGTTTTATGAACACTGACAAAATATGGAATTATTTGGTCCTTTTAAATAAAAGTAACCTACTATTCACTTACTAGATTTGTATAGAAATAAGACTTTAGGATAAAAATTGTAGTGGGCCTCCCTGGTGGTGCAAGGGGTTCAGCCTCAGCGCTATCAAGTTATTACCAGTCACTGTGGCCTGACTTTGATGGCCTGAGTTCGATCCCTGGCCAGGGAGCTAACCCACATGGCGCAGCAGACCTCTCCTGTCTCACCTGCTGCTCCCCTCAGCAGTGTATTTCAGTAGATCTGCCTGTTCTGCTCCCCACTCTGTCTCTGGTGAATCCTCTCACACACACACCCCCATACTTCTGGCCTACACCCCCACTTCTTGTATGCACAAATAAATAAAATAAATCTTTAAAAAAATGGTAGTGAAAGAATTGTTGATGAAATTAATTTAATAGCATAGTCTTATATTCAAGCACAACTCCCCCCCCCCAAAAAAAATATTTAAGGCTGTTTTTTTTCCTCTAATTCACAGAAAACATCTACCCATGTCAGAAAGGTGAAAAAGTTGTCTTGCCAGTAGAAACAGACCAAATATTCTTTTACACTTGATACTTTTTTTTTAAAGTGAATTTCTTTTCTTTTTTTTAAAAAAGATTTATTTATTTATACATACAGCTGGGGTACAGGCCAGAGGTGTGGAGTGGCGAGAGGCTTCACCAGAGACAGAGTGGGGAGCAGAACAGGCAGATCAGAAACACACTGCTGAGGGGAGCAGCGGGCGAGGCAGGAGAGGTCTGCCGCACCATGTGGGATTCTCCCCGGCCGGGCGTCAAACTCACGTCGCTGCTGCCAGCAGCTCCACAGCGCAGCGCTTAACCGCTGCGCCACCAGGGAGGCCCTATACTTGATACTTACGTCAGTTTACACACTAAATTCTGCTCTGTTACAGTCTTCAGTTGGCAGATAATTCAAGTTCAGATAGTTTCATAGATTTGTACAGTATTATTCTTTTAAAAATGATTTACACACTAATATTTGAATGTGTAATTGAATCCCTGGTATGGCGTATTTGTAAACAGAAGCTTTCATAGCATTACATTTTGGGTAAAGATCTAAAAATTCTAATCATCCTGGATGGAAATATTTATGAGTTTTTATAATCATGGTTGAAAAAATGCTTTTAAACAAACTTATCTGTAGTGGCAACAAAGAAAAGTAGAAATTTGATTCCACATATACACATTATCTAGGTTACTGATTATTTTTATAACCCAATTCAACCTTTTTTCTTTCATTCATCCAGTAAATCTTTCTCATTTACCTACTATGTGTAAGTTACTGAACCAAGGTGCTGGGTGTAGAGAATTTTTATCACAGCAGGGAAGCAGAAATGAAGCGCACCATTGCCAAGAAATTCATTATGGCTGAATTGGTACACAGCACCAGGGACCCCGGGCCCTGGGGGAGCAGATAATAGGAGCATTTGATCTAATCACAGGGGTATGGAAATGCTTCTTTGAATGAAAACAATGGACCAAGGTAAGAAGAGGGGACAGGGAGGGTTACAAAGTGCATAGCTGGTGAAGAGGCCTGAGGACTTGAGGAAGAGTGTCAGGGGACTCTCCAGGGCTGGGAGAAAGGTCTGCAGAGGAGGCAGCTGAGGCCTGCAGGAGAGACCTGCGCATGGGATCCAAGATGGCCCCATGTTGGCCCCATGCTCACTCTTTCCCTGGGTGGTGGGCCCTTGCTTTAAAAAAATGGCCACTACCTCACCTTGTTATGCATCCACTTGTTGTAAACATAGCCCGAAGGAGCTGCTTCTTAATACTTAGACCCACCCTGTTTAGTGTGCCCTGCCAACCTGCATCCAGCATCTGCTGGCCACTGGCAGACTGTTTTGGGGTATTAGAAAAAGCTCCCAACTGCTGCTGCTGCCCTCCACACCTGTGGCTGAGCAAACCATAAACCCCTGTCCAAGTCCCCCATCCTCTAGAGTTCCCTTAACTCTTCCCCTTCCAGATAAGGCCCTGGTGCTATCTCTGAATGGTCCTCTGCTGTGGGGGGCTTCCCCTCATTTAACAACCTGTTAAAGTGACACCCAAGAAAAGTCTTTGTGTCTTACTGCCACCTCCTGGTCTTGTCTCCTTCCTTGTTTGCCCTTGAACTGAAATCCCTTGAAGTCACTACAGTGGCTTTGGCCTTTAGCCTAGGGCAGTGGGAAGCTGTTGAAGGGGTGTCTTAATCAGAGTTTCACATGATTTTGAGAAGTTCTTTGATTGTTCTGTAAGGAACCGATTGGAGGGGAGGCAAAGCAGATGCAGGAAGAGGAAGTGATGTTAGCTTGCCTGGAGTGGTGCCTGTGGAAATGGGATGACATTTTGAGAAATATTTAGAAGGTAAAATTGATATCACCAAAAGCCATTCATCAAAAGTTATTTATTGAGCATCTACTATGAGATTGACAATTAAAAAGGACTGGGGTATAGATGTGTGGAAGAGACTGAGAGAGTCAGAGACTGGGAATTAGAAGCTGGTATGTTCCAGAAATGTTCATTTCTTAGTTGACAAGGCCACATAAATACTTTGACATAATTTATGTGTGCAATTGAGTTGAGACAAAAGTTACTATCTTAAAACCAGCAGAAAAGTGATAACAAGTACCAGTGTGACTAAGAGACAGGGGTTTTCCAGATAGAGTATGGTGAGTTGTTAATTCTCAGAAAGTATAGAATCATCAAAATATATGTAATCAGCTGTGACTGCTGTGAGACTCAAGCAGTCCTTTTTGCTGTGGCAGTATAAAAAAAGTCTTAAACTTTTTACGACACTGACAAATTCAATATATTGTACTTTCACTCCCTAAGATTTAAACAATGGTGGTATGTGGATGGCTACGTACTAAATATCATCAGTGATACTGATAGGAGTTGCAGGATGAACTGCCTTCGTTGACCTTGCCGAAAGGAGGAGGTAAAATCTAATTGGGATTATATTTGAGTTCTTCGAGAAAGAGAATTAATAGAACATTGGTAGATAGAGATACGAGATTTATTATAGGTGTTGACTCCTGAGGCTACTGAGGTAGAGAGGTTCCATGATCTGGTGTCTGCAGGAAAGTGTGTTAGTGAGAGCGTGTTGGTATTGGTAAAAGTCTTGTAATTTTGGAGTCTAAGTTCCAGGAACCAGGAGCTCTGAAGTCCCAGGGCCGGTAATGATGGAGCTCAGGAAGAACAAGAAGGAAATTGTTCTTACTCCACCTTTTCTTTCCATTCAGGCTACTCACAGGTTAGATTCTGCTCATCAGTATAGGTGACTCAGTTTACTGCATCAGATACCAATCTCTTCCAGAAACAGCCTCATAGACACAACTAGAAATAGTGTTTTACCAAGCCATTCCTTAGTCCAGTCAAGTTGACGCATAATTTTGAAACTATCACAGGGACTTTGAAAAAGGGCCATGAAAGAAGAAGGCATTCGGGGTGGGGGTAAATGCATGAGCAAAATGGTTTGTGTGGAGGGTAGTGCAGACAGTCATCTAGTAAGAACTTGTGAGGAATACTATTGAACACATAGGGTGGGGTTGGCTTTTTGATGAGCCTTCAAAATCCCTGGCTTATGAAGCAGGAAGTAGGTCATCATCTGAGTTATTGGCAGTGAAGGGACATGATGAAAGTGTTGTTTTAGATTGGTCAAGCACTTAGCAGGATGGAATAGAGAGAAAACCATTAAAAGCCCAGAAAGTCAGCCTTCCTGGTGGTGCAAGTGGTTAAGTCTTGGGACTATGAAGCTATCAGCAGCCACTGCAGCACAACTTCGATCCCTGGCCAGGGAGCTTCCCACATGGCGCAGCAGACCTCTCCCGTCTCGCCTGCTGCTCCCGTCAGCAGTGTATTTCAGTAGATCCGCCTGTTCTGCTTCCACTCTCTCTCTGGTGAATCCTCTCACCCCCCAAACCTGTGACCTACACCGCAGTTCTTGTCTGTATAAATAAATAAATCTTTAAAAAAATAAAAATAAAAGCCCAGGGAGGGAAGGAGGACAAGTTGGGGCCTTTGCTTGACACTGAAGTATGAGATGGTCGGGGCCCAGATGAAGATGAGAGGAGCAAAGGGGTGCATAAGGTAATCGGAGAAAGAAGAAACAACAGCAACAAAGAAAAATAACTTCAGAAACTTTCCCTGCTTCTTAGAAATGCCAGTAAAAGAGTTTAAACAACACAAGATGTTGAAACACTTGTCTGAAATAATCTGTGTCACATAAGATACTTTTGGCAGCAGGTCACAGAAAACCGTGACTCAAAACTGGCTTACACAATGAGAGAAAGCTATTATTTCATATAAAAAAGATTTCCAAGATAGAGCAGTTGGAGGAGTGGGGAAAGAGGATGTTAACATTCTCAGGGAGCTAAGTTCTCTCCATCTTTCCACTGTGTGACCCTCATTCTACCAGGTCAGCTCTCTTAGGACACAAGATGGCTGCTGGGCTCTCAAGAGTCAAAGCCTCATTATAATGCCATGTGCACACAAAAAGAGACTCTTTCTTCCCACATGTGTCCCTTCATTGATGAGGCAGACTGCCTACAAGAGGATCCCAGCAGATTTACTCACCTTCTTATTCCAACACTTCCTCCTTATGCCCACATTTGGAAAAGACAAGACAAGAGAATCGGATACTTTACCTGGATGAGGTGTAGCTGTGTCCTCAGAGGGGCACGGGCTGATACCTACCTTCCTCCAGCGTATGAGCATTGTCTGGCCTGGTTCATTTTCTCTATCTTAACCGATTCCTAGAAATTGAGGAGTAATGGTGAAATTGAGAGGCACTACTCAGACCTGGAATTAATGAGCCACTTGGCAGTTTGCTTTAGTCCGTTTCCTGACTCTGCTGAGTGGGACCGTGGACTCTCAGCGGGGTGGGGTGGGAAGAGACCTGATTCGTAGCGTTTGCCAGTTTTCTTGGTATAAATGTCCCCACTTGGTATAAATATTCATTTCAAGCTACTAACGGTTTTAACAGCCAGCTCACACAATTCCTGAAAAGTGAACCATCGACTCTGAGTTGGAAAGAGCCAGGACTATTCTGGAACCATGTGAGCTATAGAAAAGCAAAGCAAAGCAAAGCAAGACAACTAAACAAAAAAAGACACCAACATGTGAGCCGTATTTTCAGATATCAGACTGAGCAGGGACACTATCCTCCTTCACTCCTTCTCTCCCTCCTTTCATTTTAAATTTCCTTAAGTAATTCTGACGTGCAACCAGGAAAGTGAACCAGTGATGGAGAGCATTCCTTCATAACTCTATCATGCTTGTGAATCACCAGTGGCAAGTTTAGGCTCCGTCCTCAGAGCTTTGGACTCAGCAGTGCTGGGGAGACCCATCCTTTGCATTTGTAACATGTCCCCCAGGTTATGCTGAGGCTGTTGGTCCAGATGCCATTCTGAGTCTCTGGAAATAACACTCTGGTTGCATTCAGTGTGACTTTAAATACAGATTTGTGTCAGGGCAGTCAAATTTGGACAATAGTTCTATGTTATTTTTCACCTTGATATTGGGTAAGAATCTCTACCCAGAAATTGCTGCAGCACCAAATCACGCTGCCATCTCCTTAACCTTCTTGCAAATATTTACATTGACCACTAGGGGGCCGAGGGGAAAGCGAGAGACTGGATCAGTTCCTCCCTTAGCTCCATGTCTGGAACAAAATGGGCCTAACCCAGCTGCCAAGGTTGCATCTGACTCAGTAGGAGAAAACCTCACCATTGCTTGAAAGTGGAGCTGAAAAATTGCATTTTAATATTATTTCACTGTAGAATCGCTGTTACTCTTTGCTAATATGTCAGGCTTTCTGTGGGTACTGAGGACACATTTTGTGTGTGTGTTCTTTTAGATTTCTTCTAATTCCATCCTCCCCAGTCACTCTTTGACTATTTTTCCTACACTAGCCTCACAGCTGCAGCCCAAGACATTATTTCCTGACCTCTAGATGCTTATGCAAGGAGACCGCACTTAGAACTGGTCACTCTTCATTTTCTACACATTTAATTAAAGATGTAGCGTAATATAGTCTGAGCATGCACACCTGTGTTCTCTACGCTTTATCAGCTGGTGTGTGAGCACCTGTTATGGTTCTTGGATTTTTCTAGAAATTCATTTTCTCTTTGTCCCCTAGACAGCTGAGATTACTGGGAGTCACTGCTCCTCCCCTCAGTTTCAAGGAACTAGAGGTATTTACTCTTTGGGTTGCAGTGCAGTTGAGGGAACTATTTTCTTTGTAAAGAAAGCTCTTTGAGGTCTCCTAAAAAAGATGAATAACTTTCAATTATTACTTTCTTACTGGGTCAGAATAGCTCCAAATCAGTAGTGCTTTTGAAATGAATCTGAAAAAAGCCACTGTGCTTTTAGATACTCTATATATTTTAAAATAATAGACGTTAACTTTTTCTTGAAACAGCAAGACAGTATTAGTATCTTTAGCTCTTTCCTTATTCCTTTTTCCCCCTAAATCCCAATGATTGGGAGTTTTTAACTTAACAGTTGATAAAATAGGGCCTTCCTGTTGCGTAGGGTTAAAGACACAGTGCTTTCAAGCTATCGCCAGCCACTGCAGCGTGAGTTCAGATCCCGGCCATGAAGCAGACCCACATGGCGCTGCAGACCTCTCCTGTCTTGCCTGCCGCTCCCCTCAGCAGTGTATTTCAGTGTATTTCTACCTGTTTTGCTGTCCACTCTGTCTTTGGTGAATCCTCTCACCCCTGTACCTCTGGCCTACACCTCAGTTCTTGTATGCATAAATAAATAAAACTTTAAAAAAGGTTGATAAAATAGGGCCTCCCTGGTGGCGAAGCAGTTAAGCGCTGCACTGTGGAGCTGTCAGCAGCTGCAGTGACATGAGTTCTACACCCGGCCAGGGAGATTTCCAATGGCCTCACCCGCTGCTCCCCTCAGTAGTGTATTTCTGTCGATCTGCCGGTTTTGCTCATCGCTCTGTCTCTGGTGAACCCTCTTGCTGCCCCACGCCTCTGCCCTGTACCCCAGCTTATATGCATAAATAAATAAATCTTTAAAAAACTAAACAAAACAAAACAAAAAAAGGTTGATAAAATATAAGAACACTGATAGCTGTTTTACAGCAGAAGGATTTGAAGCATTTGAATGGTCTCTCACATAATGGGGACTCTTTGGCAAATGAGAATTTGTAATTCTCAAATATTGAAAGTCTGGCAATGTGGATTGCTGAGCAGTCCTACGTGATCTATTACAGCTTCTCCAGTTCTACATCAGCATTGAATTTAGGGGACATAGTTTACTGTTTCTTTTACATTATCAAGTGCTAATGTGTGAAAGACTTTTATTGTGCTTTTACTACTCATTTGATTATGTGATATCTTATTCAATATTCTTTCACAGACTTGGGGATATTGAGACACCAGAAGGTCAAGTGCTATGTTAAAAGCTGTGGCCAATCTTTTTATATGATGGCAATAAAGAATATATTCATTTCACTTATATTACCACATGGCTTTCATAAAAGGTCAGTTTCAATGGAATATAAAATAGGTCGCAAGTGGCAAATCTTATGTCATCAACAACAAAATTATGATGGCTAATCTCTTTTCAGTTGCCTCCTTCCCTTCTTTTTAAAAGAAATAACTTGAAAATTTCTGAAAATCAGAGATCTTCATGATGTGTTGTGTATAATAGACATATAAAAATTGTATAAGCCTGAGTTTTCTATTTCAGTCAAGAAGATAAGTGTGGAGTAATTACACTTAAATTTCAGTTAAAAGAATACATTAGGTACATCAGATATTCATAGTAGAATGCACGAAATCATACTTTTTCATTTTGTTACATAAATTTAATGATTAACTTGGAATGATTTCTCAGCCTGAGTTATTGATGTAAAGATAAATAATTTAATATTGTAAGAAGTTACATTGCATAAACATAAGTAGATTGCTATGATTTAAGAGCGGCAATTTATTCTTATCCAGAGCCTGCTTAGTAAATTATAAAAAGGTTTTCAGTTTTACAAAGGGCTGCCTATATATAGAAATATGGGTTATAATGATCTTAATTCTATGTGGTAACCAAGGTTGCATTTTATAACCGGAGTAACAATTTCCAAGAACTGAAAACCTATAACACATTTAAAAAATGAATTTTAACCTTTCTAACCATTAGCTTGTAAAGTACAACTCTTGACAAAACCATTGTTATTCCTCTGAAATATTTATTTTCAAAAGTCTGACCTTGTATTTGAAAAAAAAAAACTTTCAAAATGCTCTATGTTTTGAAAGGCTTTGAAACAGTATTATTTGGAAAAAATGAGCTTCTCTCACAATTACTATAATCAGGCAAACTAGAAAGATGGAATACAAATAAGCCTGAGCGGGCTTTTTCCCAGCTCCACATTTCCCAAAGCTGTCTTCATTCAGGGTGACAATTTGGATTTTAACCTAATTAAGCATTAGAGAGAACCAGTGTCCTAGGAGATAAGCCTGGAGCTTCCTGGGTGTCTCGGGTGCTCCCTGCCTCCCAGCACTGCTGGGCGCAGCCGCCTGCGATTCTGGAAGGTGTCCTGGTCGCCCAGAAGGAGGCTCTGCTGCGCAGCGCCAGCCCCAAGTGGACCACCTTAAGCCACATTTCAGCCTGGTTACTGTGGAATTGATTTTCACGGCTCATGACAGAAGCTGTTTTCAGCCCTTGAAAAGGAAGTGGCCGGGGCTGATACTCCTAACACAAACAGCAAATTGCTCCCCGGCTTTCGGAGCATTCGAGGTCTGTTACCTTAAGGTTCTAATGGCCTTTTTACAGTGTTTCCAGCTGAGCAGCAGATGTAAAGGATACTGAACATTGAAAGCACTGTTCTTTTTTTCCCCTCCCTGAAAGAATCATTTTTTACAGACATTGTACCAACACCACATCCTAGGATCTATTCAGGGACATGAGAGATTGGAAAAACGGAACTGAATTTCAGATAAATAGAAAGCATTGTCGGTGAGTCTGACACCGCATCGGGCTGGGGTCCCACATTCCCTCCCACCAGGAAGGGAGGTCATGCCACCATTGGAGGGTCCCCCTCGGGTAATATCTCATCAGGGCCAAAAGGATTAACGGAACCCCACAAAACCTCTAGAGGCCCCATCTTTAAAGTCAATTCCTTCTAATCCTCCAAATGACCGTTTGTTTCTGTAAACAATTCATTTGCCTTTTGAAGTGTGTCAGCCTACCTCTGGATGTCCTTTCTGGTGTTTGAGCGTTGGTTTGTCCTGCCACTGCACAGAGTGTGAAATGATTGCCAAGTAGGCAGCTATGGGCTCCCTGTGTTGTGAACTTAAAGGCCTTGATACTGAAGTTTGGTCTGAGGTTGGCATTTCAGCCTTGTGGACTTTTTGGGCAGAAAAGTTCAAAATGACTGAAGCACACTTGTTGTCTTTTTTTCCCACTTGAAAAAAAAAAAAATGAGAGACACAGTGTGTCTTTTGATTTCATCTAAGTCCAAGCAAAGCTTCATGTTTCCACTTTCCATTGGTAACTAGCTGAGGTAAAAGAAAAATAGCCCCGTGGATGAGTCATGTTCTCACGCCAGGAACTCCCCTGTTTTACAAGCATGTGGAAGGACCTTTAAGGAAGTGTGTGAACTGCCACCATTTTTTCTCTCAAAGATGGAAATGTCCACACTGATGTGAAAAGGCATACCATTTCCTCTCCTTCCTCCTCCCTCTCTCCTTGATCATGGAACCCATTGGCTTTGGCTTATGGGGAAAACAAGTTGAATGTGATCTAGTTTAAAATTCACTATGTTCGGTTTAGCTCCTTTAAGTAACAGTGAATCCTGTGGAGAGGCTTTCTCTGCTGTGGTGGTTGAGCAACAGCTGCCTCTGACTCTTAGCTCTGCTATTTCAGCCTTTATTTTTTATTGAGTTAAGATTGGCTTACAACACAGTATATGATCGGGGCGGTTACATGTCCATCCTTCTTCAGATATAAGTAAACATACCACACTACCACCAGAACCCCCATCATCCTCCACCACAGCTTTTGAACCTCTTGGTGCCTCTTTTTTTCCATCAGCAAACAGGGGTACTCACATGTCCTGGCCTCTTGTTTTGGTGATGGCAATAAGGGCATTAGCATGGATAAAGCTCTCAGAATAGTGCCTGGCATATAACAAAGTCTCTCTACCTGTGGGTCAAGTCACAAATGGTAAAGACATTTCTAGGTGGTGTAAGGAGTAACAAGGTAGTGATTTCCCCAGAGAAGTCAGGGGAAGCATGCATTTCTTTGATCCTTCTCATTCCAGACCTGTTGGCCTGTGTAGCTGAAGGCCTCAAGAACTTGTGACCTGATCTGGTTTAGCTTTACCAGGACCTGGGGGCCCCCTTTCTTGGAGTCCTTGCCGTCATAGTGGCCTTGCTGGCCAGGGACCCCTGCCTCACTGGCCTGCCCCTTCTCTGGTCCTGCCCCCTTGGGGTTGTGGGGCCATGCAGCCTTCTAGTTTACAGTTAGGCTGCTTGCTGTGTCTCCCCAGGGATGCTCCTGCACTGGAAGGACCGGGCCTGTGCCCCTGGTCAGGTATGACCCCCTGTTTCTTAGTACTCCATGGGACACAGCAGACAATCTCTTCACACAGTTTGGTTAGCAGAATTTGAGCAAAAAACTCTCTTCTTTTGGGGTTTGTTATATTGAGGCAAAGCTCTGAGAGGAGAAACTGGGAGGCCTGGGGGGACCCTAAACTTCCCTCCACTTCTCTTCTTGCCACAGACCTCTTGGGACTTGCTACTCTTACTCTTATGGTCTGGATCTCATACCCTTCAGCCAGGTTGGAGAATTGTTGTCTCCGAAAGGGGTTGGGTGAAATAGACTCTTATGACTTTGGGGGTGTAAGCTGTAAGAAGATTATGAAGTAAGGGGTAAGCAAAATGGAATCTGTTAAGTATTGTAAAATATTAGTCCCATTGCATAAGCAAGATGGAAACTTCTAAAGACTCTCTCAAACATTAAGAGAAATTGGAATAATACAGGTTCTTTGTTTATGTGGGAATCTTTGGATGTCCTGGCAGAGGGTATCATATAGAAGCAAAATGACTTAATTCCTTATTTTGTGCTTCCTCATTGCTTATTTCAACATTTTCTTACCTCTTTAAACTCTAGTTTCCTTTGCCATGTAAAAGGGCATGGAATAGCTTGACTCAATAGGTTTTGGTGAGGTTTATATGAACAGCCAGGGAGAAGTGTTGTAGTAGAGTTCAGTTCTTTTTCCACTTCCCTCCTGACACATGAACATGATGTGAAACTTCCTAGTTGTTATTCAGAAGAGGAAAGAAAACCCAGCAGTGCAACCCTTACTCTAGGATGCAGTCATTTGTAATTTCCTTTTATGATAAGCTTCTAAGAGAAGCTCTAACAGAACATTAAAAGATGATCTTAAAATGCTGCTAAATGTCAGATAGCAAATCCCTTACAAACATTTACTTTTTCTTCTTTTCATTCTTCTACTTCTACCTGAAACTTTTCTTTCGTGCTGTCTCCAAAGGATTTGCATGCAAATATGGCCAGCTAAATGATAAATCTGATGTCTTGATTTGATTATTTGAATTTGTTCACACTCAAACTTGAGTGTGAATCAGAGTCCTCCAGAAGACTTGTTCAAGTGTGACTCTGACTTCCCACTCTGATTTAGTATCTCTGGGTGGGGCCAGGTCCCAGGTGATGCTGATGTTGGTCCTTTCTGGAAAGGTCCTTGAAAATCATTGGCACATTAATTTCTCTAGTGACTTGAGAATAAATTTCAACCATGTTGGTTTGATGTTCAAGAACTGAAATTATTGTCTAACTTCCTTCCAAGCATCCATCTTCTAGACATTTCTGTCTGATAAAACTTTTCTTACTCAACTGTTTTTTTTTTTTTTCTTTCTGTGTCTCATTTCATACACTAATACCCATGACAATGCTTGGTTTGTCCTCCCTGCTTTTCTCCAAGTAAAATCCAACTGAGCTCAAATTTCCCTTCATGAATTTGTCTTAAGCCACTCGGTCCCTGTTTGTCCGTCTTGCCAAGCTTGTGTAGTGTTGGTCTATTCGTTTGTGCATTCATCAAATTCTACCTTTTAGCTCTTACTGTTGTCTTGTGTCATTTAAAATGAGCCACTTGATTTTTGGTTCCCTGATTTGCCTTGTGATGACTGAGGGCACTTTAATATATATTTGTAATCTCTAGAGATAAATACTTGCACAAAGGAGGTGCTCAGTAAATACATGACTGCTCCTTGAATGGGATTATAAAGATACTTTTTTTTTAAGTTACGCTTTCCCAACAACTTTAAGTAAGATCAAAACTCAATGGGATAATATAAAGAGAACCTTATATTTTCTCTGAAAAATTGGAACTGATAAGTTATATTAGCTTAAGCCAGTGGAGATCAATTTGTGAAAGTACAGACCACCAGAGCTCTTTGTGGGGAACATGCATTTTGTTGGTTTCATTTTATTTTAAAGCATAACTTTTCTCCCAATGAAGTGCCTGCTATATATAGGTATGTGTCGATCAAAATGTTTTTTTTCAAAATGTGGCATATTTTAGCTAACACTGACAGCAATTTTCAAATACCTGAAAAAAGATTAGCAAAATTAAATGTAAAGAGTACTTGAAATTGCAGTGACATTTCCTGGGACATAAAGAAATTGATAGAGAGGAAAGTTAGCTTAATAAAGTCAGACCAAAGGATAAGACAGTCACATCATACCAGCTTTGGAATGATCTGTATATGATGGAGACTGAGTAATAAATCAGGCCACTGGAATGTTCCTAGGAACCATTTGTAATTTTGTGAATTCCAACCTATGCTACTGCCTACCTAGGCTCTCTTACTCTATCAACCCAGATCATCACAGATTTGTATTTCATTACTTGGTTAAAGAACAGTACCCAGTGTCTCCTGCTCTTGAGGTACCTATGTACCTAGTGAAGGCAGACAGATAGATTATAAATTTCAACATGACTTGGGGACTGGAATAATAAAGTCACTGAAATTCTGGAAGAAAGCAGAAAGTTTGGAGGGCAGGTGAAGATAACTCATTGAAGGGGAGGGGAGAGGAAGTGAGGGCGCTAAATCAGAGATGACAAAATGCCTTTGTTTCTTCACTAGAATAATTCCTTATGTAGTATTAATCATTTTTTATATGAATGGAGGAACCCTGATTCCATAGTAAATAAGGAAGACTAAATTCATCTGTTAAATAGAAGAGCATGTCCTATGAATCCCTACTTGGTTTTTCAGAGCTGCATCAATTGATCTTTGTTCTAACAAACAGACTATGTAACTGTCCTTAGGAAATTGTATATGTAACTACCCAAGGATGATATTTAACTGCCAGTTATTTTTGCGTCCATATTTTAATTAAACATCGAGAAAAATACTAGGGAAATGACCACGTTTATTCACATAATCATGGCTAAAGATGATGTAGATTTAAAGAATGACATTCAGCCACTGCATATATATATATATCCCTATAAGGGTAACCACATGTGACAATGCTGTTACTTTAAGAATTTTTGTAGTCATCCTAGGTACCTTATTCAAGTGGATTTGATGTGTGTAAATAGACATAGAAATATTTTGATAATTAAAGATTTCACCAATGATCTGGCAATTTTTTGGCCATAGGTGGCGAAAAGGGACAATTCATGTTGTGAGTCCGTTTGAAGACTTGTTTTAGTGGAGGGAGCAGCAAGTTATTCCAGTTGGAGAGAAGCCGAAAAGGTGAACCTCACTTGTCTTTTTTGTGTCCTCTGTCATCTGACTGGGTTGATTTTTTTAGTCAGTTTCTATGTTTTCTAGCACATTCGAAACTGTGAAGATATCAACTCTTATGTTGTTGAGCAGTTTGCATATGAAGATGTT
Organism: Scalopus aquaticus; assembly: GCA_004024925.1. Classification (NCBI taxonomy): domain Eukaryota; kingdom Metazoa; phylum Chordata; class Mammalia; order Eulipotyphla; family Talpidae; genus Scalopus; species Scalopus aquaticus. The sequence goes on from PVIJ01000245.1 coordinate 41,849, forward strand.
TTAAGCAAGTTCGGAGTTTACAAAAAATAGAGAGAGGGTGCCCAGATGACAACACATAGAAAAATTCCTCCTTTAAATAAAAGCCTCCATTTGAATGTGTAAAGCAAAACTTTCCCTCTTAAAAGTAACAGCTGCAGAAAGAAAAAAAAAAAAGCAGGGAAGCAGAACATACTAAGTTGTAAAATATGTTTTGGTAGCTCAACAGAGATTTCGCTGTTTCTGAGAAAAAATCAAAATCTAATTTTGAAATGAAGGTATTTAAAAGCACGGTATAAAAAGAGCTTTCTTTAGGGAGTTGGTGGGGAGCCAGGACGCGGCCACTCTGCTCTCTAACAGGCAGTTCGGCCTGGTCTACTCTTTGCTTGAGGTGGGAGCTGGTAGGCAGCTGTGTTGGCAAACACCTGTCCTGGCAGAACGCAGTGGTTGATGAAAGAAGAGAACTCCAGAAATAGTTTGAATACAAAAACAGTGACTACTGCAGATTTTGTTTTCCTTAGAGTTGATTTCTACAAATTAATATTTCTTTTTAAAAGCAAGGCTGTGAGTGTGTGTCTTCTTACCGTGTGGAATTCAAGTTCTGAGCTGCATTCAACTTACTGATTCTCAGGGTACGCTGAAGTTTTCCCAACAGAATGGAAGGCGGTGTAACTGTCTGATTTCTCAATGAAATACAGAAACCACTTTCAGAAATGTTGAATAGTAAGTTTTGGGACCTTGTTTCTTGACAGTGGGACAACTTCCTAGCCTGGGAAATATTCTCTACGTAGCATATATATTTAGATGTTGAGGAATAAGGTGTGTGTGTGTGTGTGTGTGTGTGTGTGTGTGTGTGTATGAATTCACTGCTAACCACAATAAAAAAAATCAGTTTTGTTAATGACTAAGTCCTATTTTCTAGAGTCTTCATTTCAACTGTGATAGACTTAGAAATTTAGTTTTTTGATCTCTAAGAGAAGTTTTTCTGTTTCATTTGGAAAAATAGACAGACACTCATGATGATTTGTAGGTGTACAAAAGAGATTTTTTTTCTTAAGAAGGAATGCATTTAGAAAGAATATTTTCTCCATTCTCTTATCCCTGGCAATATTTTATTTAAGAGATTTCAAGAGGTTACACAGTCAAGGTGTTGTGTAATTTATTTCTAACTGAAAACTGATGCTTACATTTCTCTACCATGTAAATTAGTAATCAAGAGAGGAAAATTTATATTTAGAGCCGATCCAGCTAAACACACATGATTGTCCCCACCCTAATTGCATTTTACCTGTACCTTTGCTTCTGAAAAATGTCATGATTATAGAACCATAAATTTATAGTGAATGGAATAGTCATTCCATTGTTATTTCTTAAAGGATAAAGGAGACTTTTCTGTTTTCTTCTCCTGTAACAAAAACCTCAGCTGATTGACCTTTCCAGACAGTTGAAAATTGCTCTTTAATGAAATGAAATGGAATCAAGGTAAACCATGGAGATTTTGGTATGATTGTTAAAAATGGACTTTATGTTACACCGCTGAGTATTACATAGTGACATGAAACAGTGACTGAGCTCTCTCTTTGTCTCTTTGTCTTTGTCTTTGTTTTAAACTCTCCTAGGATCTCATGTCATCCTTGTAACATCTGTTCATCATAGGTATCATCATTCCCATTGCATAGATGAGGGAATTGAGAGAAAGTGCAACTAACTGGCCCAAGTATACAAGTGGGAAAGCATATGAGCCAGGAAGCGTCCGTAGCCCATGGACTTAACTACTGCTGACGTGAACCATATAATTTTCTTTTTCACAGGAGTGAAAAAACTTTTTAGAATTAATTTTTTTCAAGTTTTTGGGTTATGAATTTTTTATGAAATTATTTCTGAAAATTATGAATCACTTAAGTTTTCCTTGTTGGACAAGGTAAGAAGAAGATATCTCTAGAATCTTCCAAAAACAAGTGATGACTTTCATCATAGGTAAAACTCTACTACATATAATATTGTTACATTATCATTACCGTAGTTGTTTCTGAACCTCCATTTTAGGCTTGACTCCCCCCCCCACCGCCCATGGCATATTAACCCCCTTTCCTAGTTTGGAGAAATTCTTAACCTTTGAGTCTAATGGGAGACAGAGCTTACTTACTATTACAGGAGCTGGACCTCACAGGTACTTGTTTTCTCAGCCTTAATGGCATCCAGGTTGAGTCACATGATGTAGGAGCAAACAAAGGGAAGTTCCTATTCTGGTTTCTTTTCTCAGGAGCTTGTGACACAAAGAAGGTGGGACAGTGGAGAATTGGTTCTGGGGACAACCCAAGGCAAGACTAAAATTTATTTTATCATAGACTTGGCCAAATTCTAAGTTTGAGTCACTAGCTCTGTGTGCTGTGGTACTGCTGAGGGAGGTTCTGAGAGCAAGTGTCAGATACTTGCAGTAATGAGTGTGGGTTGAACAGCATCTGGGAGCTGTTTAGGGCATCTGTGAATAGGGACACAGAAAAGAATTTGGGAAAAATAATATTTCAAGCACTATAGTGTCAGGATAGAAATTAGGATTTGGCAGTATTTCCTTGTTCTTTCAGTATTGATTTAGCTTTGAGTGATACATTATTCTGGTGAGTGAGTATGTGCTAATGCATTATGATCTTTTTCATAGTAAGGGTCAGACACCCATTCCCATGTCCTTTGAGATGCAAAGCCAACCCTCTCACTAAATGCAAGTCATTTTTCTAGAAGGAAAGTGAAGGTACTTCCTTCCATCTGCAGATTCAAGAACCAAGGTGTATTATCACATCTTCTATTCCCCCTCTGAAATTCATAGGTTGTTGAGCAGGTTTTGTTCCTCCTGCAAAGCCAAACCCCCAAGGGGCAGGCAGTTGGGAGTGGGGGAAAGGGTGTTTGAGGAGGAGGACTCCGCTCAGTCAGCAGGAAGAGGGAGAGCTAGAGAGGGATTGCAGAAAGGTCCCTTAAGGGAGAAAGCATGGAGGCTTTCAAATCAGATATTCAGATTCAGAGAATGGGCTATCCTTTGGGTTTTCCCAGATTTTCTATTTTCTAGGAAGTTTATTTCTTAGCAGCTAATTTCTTTTTTATTTTTAAAGATTTATTTATTTATACATACAAGTTGGGGTACACGCCAGAGGTGTGGGGCGGCGAGAGGGTTCACCAGAGACAGAGCGGGGAGCAGAACAGGCAGATCAACTGAAATACACTGCTGAGGGGAGCAGCGGGCGAGGCAGGAGAGGTCTGCTGCACCATGTGGGATTCTCCCTGGCTGGGTGTTGAACTTGCATCGCGTGCTGCCGACAGCGCCACAGTGCAGCACTAAACCGCTGCGCCACCAGGGAGGCCCTTAGCAACTAATTTCTAAGAGTGATAATAGCATCCTCTGTGGTTGGAAAATGAATTCAGCTTTTTGTACCAGTAGTTTTTCCTATAGTATTGATTTGAACTAGCTCTGTTTAGATGCAGTTTGAATACTGCATTTTTCATATTCTGAGGTGTAAGATGTATCCATATATAAAGGCCACTTCTAGATAAATAAATTTTGTAATTTTTTGGCAAGAAAATAAAAAAGAGCTTCTCTGTTCCTAGGAAAACTGCGTGTAAATCCACCGCTCCAAAATTTTCTGAGGCCTACGCTTGCTGTTTGAAGGTTTTAGCTCCTCCGGGCCAGGCCTATGCTGCTTCAGTTGTTTCACATGTATTTTGCCCAGGGTCGGACAAACAGATAAGCTGCTTAACTGGTGGATTTAACTGACTATGTTCACTTTTGAGGTGACAACCTGGGGTTCAGTGAGGATAGGCAAGTATTGAAAGGGAAAAGAAGATTAATAAACATGAAGTCACTTTGATATTTCTGGCACCATTGTGTTTATCTTTTCTCCATTATATAGACATATATTTACATGTGTCTGTGTGTGTATGTGTGTGTATACATATATACATGCAGACACATACCTCATTTCCATAACTGTGTTGACTTATTTTCCAGCATGATGTCACTAATTAGAGAACTGATGTTGGAGCCACAATATGTAAAATCTGATGATAAGCCTATAACATCTTATATCTAACTGCATGTTATAACTCCTCCCATTTTTGTTCTTGACTTCTAGAACTCTTCTAAAGCCAAACGTAGCCTTTAGCTTTCTTAGGTCTTGATTGCAGAGGGTTACAGTGACAGTGACTTTAGGATACTGGCTTCACCTCAGCAGAGGAAAGAAGAAAGATTTTCAGAAGAAGGATGAATGGGAGAGAGCAATTTAAAAAAAATGAATGGAAACATAGATGCTTTCAGGCTGGATTGGATTTAGATCTTCTAATAAAAAGAAGTGTGATGAAAGCCTCAAGTCCTTTAAAACTCAAACAATTGACATATCATTACAATTCCTCCCAGATGTTTTCTCTTTCTAAAATTTATGTATTGGTACCACAGACATTTGATACAAAAGGATTGGTTTCTTCAGAAGCAATTGTTCTTGTAGGCATTTGTGATCTTTGGGTGATGTTTCATGTATCACAAATATTTATAAATATTACATGTGTTTACTCAAATGACAATGTACCAAATACATTTTTATGCAGCACCCCCTCCCTGCCCCAACCAACTTAATAGCTTATCTTAACATTCACTTTAGTGTATAAGCACTTGCCTCTGTCACACCCTCTCTAAACCCCCAGGGAAGTTGCATTTTATTCCACAGTACAGACTTACAGACTTTCTCTGCCTTAGCGACCAGTGTCCCATTCCCAGCCATCTAGGATGCCTAATCTTTGCTCGAACAAACTGTGTTATAGGGAGTGTCTTTACATGTACAGCTTTTCAGATAAGTGAAAGTTAATCTCTAAGTTTTTGGAAGTGGAATAGCCAGGGAGTCATGGGAATTGAACATTTGGTGGACTTTGCCACATTTCTCGCTAGTTTGCTGGTTTGCTTTCCCAACAGAGCAGATGAGTGCCCTGGGAGTCGCCATATTGCACAATCAGAGAGTGTGGGTCACGTGATTCTGCAGATGATGGAGCTGTGCTCTGCATCTCTTCCTGCTGGGCTGGCTGCTCTTTTACTATGGGGATCCTTGGTAGTTGTTTCAGGGTACGGACTCCTCAACTTCAGGTGGATGGAGTTTTTGGGATTCCATCCAGGCAACTTTCCTCCTTACGGATGATGCACCATTGCAGAAGAAAGTTGAGTAAAATAAAAATAGACCTAATAAATATGTGAGGTTAGTAGTTCACCAGAAACAAAATGCTTTATCTCTGTATTTGGAACAGGATATGTGAGTCTCTATCCATGTGAATCCGGTATTCATTTATTAAGGCACATTCATATAAGAACTTCATGAAGGATATTACAAAGACCAGATTATGAAATTTCTTAGAGGTCTGCTGTCTGAGCTCTTAAATCTGGCTTGCTTCATTTTAGACACTAAACATATGGCTTTAGCTAATTATATGCTTAAATGCTGATGCATTTCAAAACTATTGATGTTACTCTATAGAGACCTCAGAGGCAGTGATAATAAGATATGTGGTTAGAAAGATAAGGATGCAAAGTGAAATTCTGACCTTTACAAAGAATTGCCTTAACTTTGAAGAAATGGATTTAAGAACGATGAGCTCATACTGGGCTACAAGGATCAATTGTCAAAATTTCAGGCATTTTGTGAGGTGATTGACCTCGTATTAGTAGCTTGAGATCAGCCACTCTGTGTGTATTTATACCATAGAAATCGGCAAACACTAAAAACCAGGGCTTATTTCCTAGACTGCTGCATTCCACCTTGTGAATGCATATGTATAATCAATACTCTCACCCCAAATGAAGAACTCTTTGGAATCATTCAAAAGCCACTTGTTTGCAATGTCTGATTTCCAATAGCAGGAAAAATAGTAGAAAGTTATGTGATTTTTCTCATCAACGTTTTGGTACTCTTTTACAGATTCATTATACTTTTTATGAGCGCAAGTAATACTCACATGTGTAGCTTCTTTATTTGTCTATAATTTCTGGTTGTTTTGAGCATTTTCATACCAAAAGAATCCTTTGCAAAGAATAACTGACATACTGACAACTTGATTTACCAAGATTCGTAGTTTATCAAGCTTATGATCCTAACAAGCAAAAGTCATGTATTATTTGATGACAGGAATCAGGAAAACTGGCAAAATGCTGTTTTGAAATGAAAGAAGCACACTTTAAAATTAGAAGGATGGTTATTGTCTGTGACTCAGTTCCCTCATTTATAAGAGGGAAGAATGGGGAGCTAATGCTATTAGGATTCACGTGAGTTAGTATTGGAATTCGCAGGCCTAGCATAGTCAAGCATTAAGTGCACTGAGTATGAATATAACAACTGAGTGCTTTAGGGCATGCGAATGAGTATAGAGGTTGTATTGTTAATTTAAAAAAATTATGAAATAGGGAAGAATGACTATTATCTATTCAACTAGTGATGTTAATAACCTCATTAGAATTTAAGTAGATTAAATGTCAGAATGAAGGCTCTGCTGGTAAATATCATTCATGAATTGCAGAAGTAATAGACATTTGTATATAGCCTTGCGGCTTTTGCCATTCTATAAGTAGTAAAATGTGATTTATTATTCTGTACTCTGTCATGTATTACTCAAGAGGCACCCAGAAATGATGACTTAGAAATCCTGCACAAAAATGAACTGAGAGACTTATGTTTTCTGGATGTGAAAGAGATTATAAACAGATTGTGACACCTATTTTAGTTTATGATTTACTGATCTATAAAGAAAATAACTTGTAAAACCCAAATTAAGCGGGAGTAATGATAGTTTACTAATAATGAAAGCCAGCTGTGTTTGTTTATTCTAACAGAGACATTGCAGTCTTCAGTAGAATTTCGAGAACTATGTGTTAGGTCTTTGGGAACGCAAAGACTTATTTCTTAGGGTTCTGAGAATTCAAATCTGTAAAAAATCGATTTTGTTTCAGTTTTAAGATGACGAGTTTTAGGAACAGTATTTTCTCTCATATAGAAATTTAAGAAAGGAGGTCTGGTCATTGAAAAGATGTCACAACTTCACCCCAATCTTTTAAATCACTCATTGTTTTTAGTTGGAGAATTTTTCACCGTAAACATCATTCTTCGTAAAGTAGTTCATCCCAGCTCTCCTCTATCATTTTTATTCTGATGATTGTTTTGAAAAATTTCTCTATATTTGAAGATTCACATGCTGTTACAGCAACTATTTCATTTCACAGGCTAAAAACTACCATTCTTATACCCTTGCCTTTAATCTTTTATTTATGAATCATCTAATATAATTAAGACCACTTTGCAAATTGTAAAGAACTGCACAAATAGGCAATATTATTTTTAAACAGTATTTTTTTTCAATGCCTAGCTTTATAATTTTGGGATTGAAACCTTTTGTGTGGTCTCTGGAATTTGGAATAAAGCATCTATCATTAAAACATTATTCTCTGTTTTATGGTTAAGGCCAAATGTGACTTACTAGATTGATAGCTTATTACATTATGTACCTAAGTTTTCATCTGCTTGTAGGGACAAGGGTTTTTAGTTATGTTTAGGGATAGAATTTCCATTTAACAAATGAAAGAAAAAAGGGAATATACTTAGCTTAGTAGACATGTATGTCTTAGGGAATTTTGTGCTGCTATAGCTTCCTCTATAGAGATACATGCTGTTGAACAAGTTTTTGTAGTTGTCGATAAGACTGACTATAAAATCTGTTTCACTTTATTCACTCACTCTTTGTAACCTTAGTAACTAGCCCCTTAATTTAGATTGTATCCATTTTGGCCTAAAATAAATGATCTATATTTGCATAGTTTTCTCAGGACTTATTTTAGCAAGATGTGCTTCATAAAATGTGTCTTAAAGAGCATTTTGTATATTTCTGAGGGGATAAGCAACATAGGAGAGTTGAAGGATACATTTGTACCTTGTTGAATATACACTGAGATCCCTTGGATGGTTGGTGAGTAGCATAGATGGTTGGCTCTCGGTTGCCACTTGCCCAAGACTGATACTGCCCATGTATTTGCAAATATGTTGAACTGTATCAAAAACTACCAATTTTATATGCAATGTAGAAGCATAAGGAGGACTTTTGGATAATCTCCCTGTAGACTCAGTGAGAAAACCTTTAGATATTACTGTGGGTGCCTGGGAATATAGTAATAAACAGGCAAGTAGTCAAGCAGGATTACTACCTGCAAGGAGGCACAGTGGGAATGAGGTGGGCGGATGCAGGTATCACCATTTCTGGCTCCATACAGGCCAGTGCTAAATGAGTCAGACAGAGGCTGCCCCCTTTAAGCATTTTTGCCATCGCTGTCAGTATCACCTGCTTCAGCCAAGGTAGTCTTATTTGGAAGTACTTGAATGTGAAGTTGCTTGGTCAAGTTGGCTAATTGAAGCTGGGATGGTCTTTTCACAGTGCTTCTCCACTGGTTCAAACATTGCAATGTCTTTTGCTGCTTCTAGAAGTAATAGGCAATTGTTTAACCTGGCCCAGAGATTCATGTTGTTTGGTATTCTCTCTACTCCTAGCCCACTGACCATAAGTCAGACCCTCTCCAGGACCTTTCTGTCTGCCCCTGCTACCCTACTTTTAACAAATGACCTCAGATGCACCCTTTAGAATTCTATGCCAGCCTCTTGTCATCTGGAAGCCTGCCTCGCGTCCCTTACCAAGGTCAGAAACTCCCTTCGACACCTTTTGTGTGTGTGTGTGTGTGTATGTGTGTGTGTGTGTGTGTGTGTGTGTGTTTATAGCACTGGTAACCGTTCTCATGATCAAATGCCACTGAAACAATAAGGTAATCATTAAATTTATGAAACATATAGAATAAGTTCACTTTTGAAGGAGGAATGGGTTGAGGACAGGTTTGGAATGACACATTTTACTCTGGAGAGAAGATGCTTTTTGTCAGCATTATTGTTTTTCTGAGTTGTGTATTTGATGAATAATTGGAGGCATGTCACAAATTTGGAAATAATCTAATACAATATTGACTTACTCAAAATACTATCAGTAAAAAGACAATAAAATTAAATTTTGATTTATTAAGACAGACATATAAAGCCTAGAATTTTAGAAATGAATATCCATATGCCTTTTATTTCTCATTCTACCAGCTGAAAATTTAAGTATTGATTTTCTACTTTTGTATTTATCAATGTAATGAATATTGATTGTCATAAACATGTCCCATTGACATTTTACAGTCCTTAGAGTAAGTCCTTCTAAATAAAGAAGTAAATTAAGGCTTGTGTAGTTCAGTTGCCGTGTTTCTCTTCATATTTCTTCCTCTCTCCCTCCCTTCTTCTGTGTCTTCCTTTCCTACATATCTCTCCATCTTGCTTTTCAAGTTCTTTAAAAATTTTTATCCCCCCAATCCCTTTTGCCCCCGTCACTTTCCTTCCTCCTTCCCTTTTAACCTCAAACCTCCAACAGAATGTTTATTGATGCCCAGTAGTTGTTGAAGATGTTTTACATTGTCGATTTCTTTACTGTGTGATCTCTCTCTTTTTTTTTAAATCAAATAAGTAGTATGTGACCAGAAGCCAACTGTATGGAAATTTGTGTTGTTCATATAGTGATGGCAGAGGTGTGAGTAATTGGTACAAGTCCCCTTAGCCATCTATGACCCTGTGATTCTTTACTTAAATTAATGTTTCCCATCAGAGTCTGGAGTGTTTACACACATGGGTACATACATACACACGATATTATATGTACCTTTGTATATATGTAGATCACATTTGTAACATATCTGGGGATTAGATAGATAGTATGTGGTCAAGTGTTGATTCCATTAAAGAATTAAAAATATTTTTCTATATGTTTGAAATATTTTCCCCCTCTGTTCTTTGTAAACTGCTTTCAAATCCAAAATACTTTCAAGTTTTCATTAACGTTCTTACTGAAGCTCTTGTAGAATCCCCTCTGCCTTCATCAATTCCTTATATTTTATATCTCTATCGTAGCTTCTCCACATTTGTCATTTCTTAAAATTTATACGTTTATTTACTCAAAAGGGAGTAAAATCCCAATGGACATTCCCTCAGTTTTCTCTATAAATTTGGGGGTTTTAGAGTGTCAACACTCATACTCCCCTTTCTTTTGTTTTCATAGTTTGAAATAAAATGAGAAACAGTATAGAGGAGAGATAAATGAAGATTGAAATGACAAATAGAGATTACAGCTGATTGTAGATCTGCTTTTACATTGAAAGGGCTTGCTGTCAATTCCCAGCAGAAAGGAGTGGGCACTCCTGGTTAATGGCACATCTGGACAACCATATTTCCTCTGGGCAAAGGGTAGAACAGAAAGCAGATTCATTCAAGGGAAAAGCAGGGGCTTGAATAGCAAGCCAGAGTCCTCCTCCATCATTTACTAATTCTGATAATAGTTCCTTCTTTCTTAGACATTCCTTAAGGAAACAAGAGAGGTCTGGAGGAAACCTCAGGGCTTAAGGAAGTTAGTTGTACTCAGCTATAGACCTTGAATTTCTCTACATTATCTTTTGTTTTACTTATAAGTCAGTTAGGTTGCTTAAAACTGATATAGTGATCAAATCTGTTTGTCTGCCCACTCTGCCTGCCCTCCCCTAAAGGTATTGTCTGGGAAACATTGACTATTTCTCATTTTGAACTGAAACAGGCAAACCCAGGGGAAAGGCGATGACCCATTGGTGGATCCTCGCTCTTTTGCTTCAGAATGCCGGATGTAACACAGAAGAAAAAATGCAGAGAGAAACAGAAAATTTATATACATGAGGTGTACAGAAAGGGAGAAATGGGGAAGGGGAGAGTACAGGAAAAGAAAATTTTTTGGCCACCGCTTGTTTATCCTACCCTAGATAAGCATCTGATTTGCTGTGGCTGGGGGTACAGGAGGGAGCCATAGACTGAGACACAGCTAAGAAAACCCCCAAAGCAGCAGAGGAGAAGCCAGCCAGGAGACCCCCCAACTGCAAGCAGGAGCTGGCTGGAAAAGCCCCCAGCCAACATCCACAGGTGTGACTCCCTCGCTCACCCACCAGTTCTTTCTTTAAAGCCTGCCAGGCAGCCCTGCTCGGCCGTTCCATCCCAGCAACCCATTCAGGAATTGATGTGGAGCTGCGAGACCCACATTCTTACAAAACAGCTATGACTTTAGGTAAAAGTATTCAGAAATCTATGATGAAAAATGCAATTAGGTAATTCCTAAAACAGTTGAGAAAATGGAGGCTTTATGTGTACCAAATATAGTTCCAGAGTATATGTAAACTTCCACAGAGATCTGAAAGTAAAACACATGACTGGAAATAGACCAACATAAGTAAGCAATTATAATGATGCTTAGCATTTTTGAGGAAGCTCGAATGAGTGATTTAAATGTTTAGTTTTTTTTTTTCTTTAGCTTGAATGAATCTGTGAATCTTAGCTATGGAGGGTAATTTTGTGAAGAATATCATATACTTTGGAAAGAAATATGAATGGAATGTATGCTGATGGGTTCCTAGTCATTTATTGAATATCAAGGTAGAGTTTAAAAAATTTTATACTTGATAGTAACTCTTCATATGATAATGAAGTAAATGGAATAATGTAAACAAAGCCACATTGGGGTATCTTATTTTCCAATTTGGAAATGTGACTAGTTTGAGTGACATAATAATTATAATTGAGTTATAATTTTAATGACTCAGTTTTGAGAACATGTAAGTTGTCTTTAAATATATTTTCCAAATGAATATGATAAAGGAAATTAAAACTGGGTAGGGATTTCACCATGATAAATGAATGTATATTACCTTTGCAGTAGCCTTTAAAATATCTCAATAATAGTCACGTTGTTTGAGAAATAGTTTAAAAACAATGAATGTGAATGATTTTGAGCAGTGAAATTTGAGAGGAAACTGAAAAAATGAGGCAATTCCTTGCGTGTATGTATATCTTAGAAAATGTTTGAATGATGTGATTAGGATGTAGCCATAGTGTTTATAAGTTTTGCAAAACACAAATTGTTGAAATACAATAATCCAGGTTGTGGAGATTCTTAAATAATTCATGTAAGGTATAAGAGTGGAGCCCCAACAATTTATTCTAGTCTCATTTGGATATAATGTCTGTGAATGATTCGGTAAATGAGGTTATAAATATTCATCTGCTTTATCACTGGCAACAGCTGAGAATCTCTGAGCAGACAGTGGACTATAGAATCCAGACCTTGGATGCATGCACATACCCATTAACTTTTCCAACTTTTATTTCCACATTAGATATCAGCAATTCAGGAACATTTGTGCTAACCAGGTGCAGATCCAGCACTATGCTTCTTTGTATTAAAATTTGGAAAGAACTTTTACTTGATTTATCCATAAATGACAGGTGGTAGGCTTTATTCTCATACAAAACTTAGGACAAAGGAGGGATAGGCAGTGCTTAAGGCAAAGGTAAAATGCTTTACACAGTTCTCAACAAAGTTTTGACCTGAAATAAAACTTGGAAAGGCCAATGTGAATGACTGTACCTTAGAACAGCAAATTGTCTCTCATGAAGGCTAGGAAAAACCTTTTAGTTCTTTCTGAAATCCAGAAATCATTTTTGCAAATAATTTTTTAAAAAAGTATAGTCTGAATCATATCTCGGTAAACAGAATTGCATTTTAGGAGAATTTAAAAAAAAATTGAAAACATCATCCATTCATTAATAGTATTTCAGATCTAGCAAGACTCATGGAATCTTTTGCTGCTAAAATGATAGAATTCATTTACCTAAAGGTTTAAAAAGTCTCTTACATGCCAAGTTTTTACTGTTTGTCATGAAAAATTTGTGTACTTTGGTGCTATGGATTTTATTTTATTATTATTTTTTAAAAGATTTATCTATGCATACAAGCTGTGGTACAGGCCAGAGGCATGGGGCGATGAGAAAGGTTCACCAGAGACAAAGTGGGGAGCAGAACAGGCAGCTAGACCGAAATATACTGCTGAGAGGAGCAGCGGGCGAGGCAGGAGAGGTCTGCAGTGCCATATGGAAATCTCCCTGGCCAGGCTTCGAACTCTTGTCACCGCTGCCGACAGCTCCACAGCACAGCGCTTAACCTGCACCACCAGGGAGGCCCGGTGCTATGAATTTTAGTAGATAGTATTCCCTTTAAGAGCATCAGAGTGAGGGCCTCTCTGGTGGCCTACGGGTTAAGTCTTAGTGCTATTACTCTATGGCCTAAATTCAATCCCCAGCCAGGGAGGTAACCCACATATGGTACAGCGACCCCTCTGGTCTCACCCTCTGCTCCCTTTACAGTGTATTTCAGTAAATTTTGCCTCTTCTGTCTCTGGTGAATACTCTCACCCCCTTCACCTCTGACCTACTCCCCAGTTCTACATGCAAAAAAAAAAAAAAAAAAAAAAAAAAAGATCAACAGACTAATTTCCTCAGTTTTTCAAGCGGAATGAGTAAAGTTGTTCCCACACAGCTCTGGTATGAGAAATTTAAAACTTTAAAAAGCAGTTGTAGAAATGATGCCTTTGGACATTCATTCATTTTGTCATTATCAATTAAACATGAACGAGGTGGGTCTCCTTGATATTCTTATGGCCAGTTTCGCCACTTAAACAAATGAGTACTTTGTCATTGTTGGGGAAATGTAGCAGATTCAGTCTGGAAATCATATAAATGACATCTTTCTGCTGTTAGCATCAATACAAAAATAAAAACATCAAAACACTGAATTCTATGATGTAATGAATGGATTTGAAAGGAGATTCTCTACCACATAGAGATGTCATTCTAAAATATTTGTGGTATTGATATAGTCACACATTTATTTGTGTGCTTACTAAGACCAGAGATTTTGCTAGAAATCTGAAATATTATATGCAAATCCACAGTAGGAAGGTATTTTCATCTAAAAATATGATTACAAAATGAACCTAAAATCAGATATTTCAACTTCATTTATTGGCAGGTTTCTTTTTTTCCTACAAGTGGCCCATAACTTTGTACAAGAAATAAAAGTTTTAGTTTATAAAACATCTTTTTAATAAAAGTATTTTTTTTGAAATATTCTGGATAAATATAATGGAAGTGAATATTAGTAATGCTGCTAGTTTTAATTTTGATATAATAGTTTCCTGAGTTTTCAGGGTACTTTAACATACTAATATTATATCAAAGTTAGGGTTTATCTAAGATTGTATAGAAGACTAAGTGGAAATGTTGTAAAGGGAATTAGTAAGGATTTGGGGTTAGACCCTGGGGAATTTAATCACGAGATCATATATTCACAAATTTTGATTGTCTAGTTGAGCCTTCTGAATTTAAGCACTTAATCAGGCAAATGCTGAGGAATATTACAAGTCCTCCTTCCAAACTGAATGCCTCTTCTGATTATAGACTAACCTGCTGCCAACTCTGACATGTTGCAAGCAGATGCAGTAATACACTGAAAACTCTTTTCATCTCATTGGGGGAAAGACTGTTTTAAAGTTCTTAATGGTTATTTTTCTAAAAATGGTTCATTTAAGACCTTAATTGGGTACATGGAATGGTTTCTTCTGTCACTGATCCTAATATGTGCACATTTGCAATGTGCAAAAGGATCCTTTTGTTTTAAACATGACCCAGTTTTATGAGGCAGAGAAAACAAGAAAAGAGAGTTGCATTCTTTAGAGCAATTTTTGACTAGATAGCAAAGGGGTAAATCAGCAGACCTCAAACATATATGCGTGGGCGCACAGGATTTAGCTCATGTATTAGTTTGCTAGAGCTGCCAAAACAAAAAACCACAGAATGGATGGTGTAAGCAACACAAATGTATTTTCTCGTGGTTCTGGAGGCTGGAAATCTCCAGATGAAGGTAGCGAGCTTTGGTTTCTTCTAAGGCCTTTTTCCTTGTGATGGCCCTCTACAAACCCCTCTCTGTAATGCATCCATCCTATAATCCCTCTGTGTGACTAAATTTCTCCTTCCTGTAAGAATAGCAGTGATGTTGGGTGAACCTGTACCCTACTGGCCTAACTTTAGCTTCATCACCTCCTTTCAGGCCCTGTCTCCATATGCAGTTACTTCTGGGGTACAAGAGGTTAAGGCTTCAACAGATAAGGGTTTTATTTTCTTTAGGGATCAGAGAAATAAAATGCACCCCGTCACAGAAAAATTATAATGTATTTTGATTTATTTATAATGACAAGGAAAAGTTTCCGTTAGTCAACTAAGAACCAACTATGTGCCTAGAACCCCAGCTAAGGGAAGATGAAAAAGTAACTCCTCAATGTTCTCCTCTCCCAGACTGAACTAGGCTCCTTTTTATCTTAGATGGAGGTGACCTTTTTACCCCAAGTTTAGTCAGGAGCATACAACTTAAAAAATGTGAGACACTTTGGCCTTTCCAGCAGGAAGCTTATGGACTTCTCATTTTGCCATCTTGAACTCTGTGTGTGTGTGTGTGTGTGTGTGTGTGTGTTCGTGCATGGACCGCTGTGTGCACTCACATGTTGGGGGGTGACTGGAATGGTTGGAGGGTGTCATGATGAGAATCCCCTACAATGGTGGAAGAAGTACACACACTTGAACTGCAGAAATGTGTAGGCCCCTCTCATGAGGAGCTTATGTGGAGTGTGGGTGGGTCTTGGAGCTCAGCCCTAGAGATCTGCTCAGATCCCCACAGGCTGACTTGCTGCCAGCTCTTGTACTCCCCATCGAGAGTGTCTGGGATGTGGGCCGGGAGCTGGTGCAAGCCTCACTCTCTGGCTGGGACTCTCTCATGAGGAAACATCTCACTGATCACTCTGGAGCTTTGGGGCCTGCACTTCTTGTTTCTTTCTCACTTACCTTTTATTACTGCTCACCTCCTAGGTGACTTGCAAAGAAAAGGTTCTATTTTATGTCCCTTATACTCTTGCCTCATACAAATAACAGCCTCTATGTCAACATTTTTTGAGGCAGTAAAGATGATAGCTAATGCTTCTAAAATCTCTCAGGCCAGAAGTGGAATCTTTGCGTTGGTCCGTGACTTGAGAGAAGAGGACCCCAGGGAAAGCATTTTTTCCTGGAAAACATCTCCCCGTTAAATCTCCTGTAGCCTTGTACCAACTCTTAAGTACAGATGTTTATGTTAATAATTAGCTTAATCATAAAACCTTGCAAATGTTGCCTCATAACTTTACTGTGAGTAGAAGAATTCACAAGTTAACCAGTGGAGTGAAGAGAAGGCCTGGATGTTAGTGCTGGATTTGGGGGTAGTGTAGCCTGGTGACCGTTAGCAAGGCTTTCAGCTCCCTGCCTCAGTATCTCACCTATTAAATGATGAAGATTATTCTGCCAAACTAATTTACAATTGTCAGGATCAAGCGAAATCATGTCAAGGAAACTGCTTTGTAAACTGTCAGGCCCTATACAAATAGAATTGATGAACGCTGGTAGAGAAATATGAGATTATATTAGAGACATTAAAAGTCTATTATAAGTGCATTTACTTCTCAAAAAAGTCGTCTGTTTAGACTAAACCAAGATGTCTTTATTATAACCCCATTCCTCAAATACTGGTCTGAGTTTGAACTTGAAATGTGCAGAGATTACTGGAATCTAAAAAAGGGTGTATGTTGACAAAGTCTATGATTAAACTTTGCTTTTTTAATATTTAGTTTGTTGTCTATCCTTCACCCTTTTTTTTTCACCTTTTTTTTTTCTTCTTTTGTTTTTTTAAGAGTAGATGTTCAGTTCTGGGTAATTCTGATTTTGTAACTATCTTTACAATGTACTATAAGCTTCCTAAGGGCAGGAATAATAGCTCTTTTGTTTTAGTTCCCCAGTGACTGGCAAGCTTATTGTCTGGACAGCAACAGACTTTTTTGAAATAAATCACCAGGGAATGTTTCTTTTATTCACATTCAGGATTTTCAGGATCATATTTACTTTCTTAACATAAAAGTAAAGTTTAACCTCTCCATGCTGCCCCCTTCACTTTTTAGTCACACTCTTTATTTTGAAAGTAAATTTACATTCTGTATCAGTGCATTAAATATGCCTTCCTGCAAACCTGTCCTTTCTGGACACAGTAAACTGATAGGGTGATATTTCCAGCAGTTAGAAGTACCAGTCAATTTCACTGTCAGTTGAATAGAGAAAAATGTTTCTTTTTAATTTGTTTTTGTTTAATGTGATCACAACCACATAGCATAAATTTAACATCTCAGATATTTTTAAGTGTGTAGTTCAGTAGTGGAAGGTATACTCACATTGTCGCGCAACAGATCTCTAGAACTTTTTCATTTTGCAAAATGCAATCTCTAGGTCCATTAATCACTAGTTTCTCCTTTCTACCTTCTGTTTCTATGATGTTGACTACTTTAGACACCTCACAGACAAATATATTTAAAAGACATACATTAGTTATTTTTTTGCTCTTATTTACTGTGTCTATAAAAACATACAGGAAATCTGGGTCAATTCATGCTAACTAAGTGATGTTTTCATTCTTATTCATACACAACAAAACCAAGTACTAATTTTCTTTAATAAGCATCAGGCATCTTGCCTTGGTAACGGTAAACAGTAAAATGAGGAGAGAGCAAATAGAAATGTTTTCTATAATTTGTCAAGTAGTAGGTGCTTTTCTAAGTCAAAGTAGATTTAGGTAAGGAAAGACGAAATATGATATATTGTAAAAACTATTATTAAAGACTTACATAAATTTGAACACCTGTTCTTTTCTAAGATAGTTGCAGGAACCATGTTCTTACTTTTGGAGAAGATGGGGCTAGTTACATGAGTGTTTCTCAAACTTGCAAGCCAGTCTGTATCACCAGGAGAGTTTCCTTGCACGGATCACTGGACCAAACCCCCAGAGAGGCTGATTCAGTCCATCTGGGGAGAAACCTAAAAATCTGCACATTTATCAAGTTTCTAAGGGCACAGATGCCTCTGGCCTGAGATCACACTTTGAGAACAATTGGTTTGAAACAGCAGTTCCCAAAATACTTTTTAAGCTATAATAGATGTATTATCAAGACCTGTCCAGTGTATTCTGAAATGCTGTACTATAATCACTTTTGAGAGCACCCAGTGACTATTTGCATATGAAAGACTTGTTGAGATCTTGCTTTAAATAGCCTCCTTAACCGGTTTCCAATGCTTTCTAGATTTCCCTGATTGCGGAAGCTAACATCTATTATCTTGAGGGACACAGTCTACAGTGCATAACCTGGAAAGTGCTCTGGTAGGATAAAAAACAAGACAGCATAAGGTTTTCAGTGTTATGGTAGGATGCATGGGGTTATGAATTTCATGGTGAGACATGATGATCCCTTATCCCTCTTCCTTTTCTTTTGAAATCAATAGAAATCAGTTTCCTAATGTGGAGCGGCACATAAAGGATTTGCTAAATAAGTAAAGTACTTTAAGTCTCTTCAGAGACGGAAAATAAAGGAATTAAAAGCTCTGTTCATTTAAATTCTAGTGTTTGTTTTGAGGTTTGCAACTGAAAATTTCCATCTTAGTGTCTTCAATGGGTGGTTTAATTTTCATTTAAGATCTGCGTAAATTTCACAGTAATAGGCACGAATCGGTTGAATGTAGGAATTCTGTGATCGATGCTGCGCCTGAGGCAAGAATTGAGAGGGTGATTGATACCTGCTTGAGTCTGCAGTGCACCAGGCAGCTTGCTTCAGAGGGTAGTGTCAAGTCAGTGATTAAAAGCATCTGTGGTGGGCCTGTGGTTCACCTGAATGCATCATACTAACCCTGTATCTGAGGTGAGATTTCTACACATATTATCATCCCCCAGTGTCCTTTGCTTCACACGTGGAATAATCAGAATACAGTTTTCCCTCTAGGAAGTGTAAGTCTCTGACTTCCTGTTCTGATAAGAAGGACCTGTTGTCTAGACCTCTATTGATTACCTAAGTAAACTTAGCTTTGCACCTGTCCCTTCCTTTGCACGTGTAAGGAACCTGGGGTTCCTCCTGCCACCAGCTTCTGCAACCACCACCTGCGGCTTTGCTTTCCTTCCAGGCTTCATTACCCATGCATGATATTGTCCTATTGCAAAAGGTGCTTGGGAGTGTGAGCACGGGGCATGCACACCTATGGACACCTGGGCCAGGAAGCCAGAAAGCACAGGGCATGTGCATACGTAAATAAGGACACCAAGGCAAGAAGTGAGGGGAAAAGGGAGCTTGGGGGGCAGCTAGGAGGCTCGGTTGCTGCCTTCCTGTGGGTCTGATCTCCTTATCCAGCATTGTAGTCATGTTAGAGACACCGAAGGCTCCAAAATTCTCTTCCTGTCTACCTGAATCAACAATGAACCTGCCGGCCTGGGGTGGTTGCACAGCAGTATGCATACTGTAATGTCTTCTTCTCTGTAGATATTTTATCCACAGTTTTTAGTCCAGAGCCAAATAATATACCTGGCCAACAGGGCTTGAGAGGTTTTACACAGACATAAACAGGTGAAGGCTGCTGATGCCTAGCTTTACATGCTGACTTTTTTTCCTTTTTGATTTTTAAACGAGGTGTGACTCTGTTGCTTTTGCATGGGGTGGACATGTCCATGCAAATGGCAGATGCAAAATGTAGCTATATTTTATGCAATATGGTATTTTCATCTTGGGATGAAGGCCTGCCCTGGCATAGCCCCTTCCTTACTGCAACCAGGTGGGCCCTATAAGGGAATGGCCAGCAAAGGGTGTTTTCTGTATGGAGCCAAGCAAATTCTCTCAGGAGGGTGTTATTACCTTCATTTTAAAATGGAATGAAATCCAGATAGGCTACCTAAGCTGCCTAAGGTCATACTGCAGGTGAGTGGCGAAAACAGGATTTAAGTCAGGATTTGGTCTCCCAAATCTCCATCACATCCCTCCTATGTGGAAAAGGTGCCAGAATACAAAAGTCTACTATGATTAACTGGAAACCGATTGAAGTTTTGAAAGCAGAGTGCATGTTCTCTCTAAAAGAAAAGAATCATTAGCATATATATGAAATAATACAACCCAATTAATGGTAATAGCTCAGTATTCCATAACTCTCATTGTACTAATGGCTGATGTTAGTTTGGTGAGAGAGCTCTTTTAAATAAAAAAGGTACAATGTGCAGCTCTTTTGAAACCACTGATTTAGAACATTTTGGTATTTGGTACATAGACCAAAACAGAAGCTAACATGTTCATCTGTCTCTTGTGTGTTTATTTTCTGACATCAATGCCAGTCGTATACCCCTAAATTTAAGAATAAAATAAGGAATTGAGAAGTGTTTATGGAAAGTTCACACAGCTAGGAAGTGATTGTGATCTTATGCTCAAAACCCTATTAACGATGAGCTAATTTCTCCTTTTCCTAGGAGGCTCTTATAGTTAAAGTCATTTTAAGCCTCTAGTACATTCTTTATACGTGAACATTGAAGTATGAGCTGACGGTAGAAATAGTGTTTGAAAAATGGGGACCTATCAAACCATAGATCATGTGTGGAGCAATGAAATGAAAACTTAATCCAATGTAAGTTTCAGATATTATAAAAGGAAGCAGTCTAATATTTCAGAGGAAATGATAAGAAATCTGGTAACTTGGTGACTAATGTGATTTCTGAGTGATTCGGTCAGTAAATTCACCCACTAAACTCACTCAACTCCTATGAAGTTACCTCAGTTCAATTCTCTGCTTGTTAGCTGCTCTCCTCACTCTACCACTAAGGGGGGAAGGATCGTGTGCCATTTCTTTGGAATCCCTAGGTGATTGGAGTCATCACACCTCAAGGTGGATCCTGTTGGCTGTCCCAAGAGATAACTGTAGTGGTGGACATTAAGAATGCCTGGTTTCTCTTCGGTACTACTTGGAATGGAAAGGTGGAAGAGAGAGTTATGTAAACCACTTAAAACATTTCATTTTTATAGTTTTAAATGAGTGAAATAGAATTAATAATAATAACGTTTACCTCAACGTTGTTTCTTCAATCACGCATTCACTGTGAACATTTTATATGTTTTCTGAAAGTAAGAAGTCAAGGTAACATTATTTAATGAGTCAATGTACAGTAAAATGGAGGTATATTTTACTTTGTTATTCTTAGGACAACCAGCATTTTAAAATTATTTTGAGGAAAAGAAGGGAAAATAAAAACACTTCTTGGAGAAATATTGTTCCACTCCTTTGAAGGACCCTCGCTTTAACTGAAGAGACAAGCCTATGAGCTTTCTGCAAAAAAATGTTTGCAACCTGGGGGAACAATTAACTCAGGGGAATCTATCAGCATTATTTTAGGAAGTTTTTCAAACTTCAACCAACTCATTCTCCATTCCCAGATTCTATCACTCTGAAGCTAGTAGACTCTCTAGAGAAGGCTGGTGCGTATTTTGTGAAAAGTTCCTCTGGTGGTTCTGAATCCCCCTCTCATTTCGGCTGACCTAACCAGTGGATTAGAGTGAAAAAAAAAGTTCTATTGATTTTTTTGTTCTGGTAACAACTTTCTCCTAAAATAGAAGAATAGATCGATTAGGGGAATTTATTTTTGATTAACAGGAGTATATTTATTTAAAATTATAACAGAGTTTAGAGTTAAGTACTTTACCCAGTTAGAAAAATTACCTACCATCATGTCCATTTCTCAATGACAGAGATATTTACCTTAAACATTTACATACTTGTTTTAGTGATTGGTCTCAAAACTTTACGTATTTTGAATTGATTGTCCAGTATGGTAGGAGAGGATTTAGCATGACCTGTCTTTTTCCTTCACTTACTCTAATCACCACAAACTAGGAATTAGATAGATAGATAGATAGATAAAACAAAAGCTCAAAGGAAGGTGAGACTTTGAGGATGAAAGAAACAAAATTTAGGAAAAGTCACAGACTAGATGGCCTCAATTTTCTAAAGAAAATAAGGGGTGGGTTAATCTTATGGTATTAAGCTCCTGTCAACTGCTAGCAGTAATTCATTAGGGAGTTATAAGATAAATATAAGTAAAGCTGTAGACCCAGGGAGAATATCCATCTGTTAAGAACACATAGAATAAGCAGTCTCCACCAAATACAGTGGGATTGTTTGGAAGGGTGGAATGTTAATTTTCATTATTTGCAAAGAATGAAAGAAAACAGTAAAATGCTGGAAAGGAGAGGTACATAGTTTAGTGAAGGTAAGATTTACTAGATGTGTGGTCTTTGTTCAATTACATGTGATAATGGGATAGAGGTCAACAGGTGGACAAACCCGAACTACAGGTAGCACAAAACTTTAAAGCATGATTAATTTGGTACTTTATGTCTTTATACATTGGGATAAATGTGGATGCTTTTATTACATTTATTCACTTTCTGATATTTCCTTTTATTTGAGCAGTATCTAGTTGGTATTCCTAGAGTCCCTAAATAAATTGGAGGAAGTACCTAGCTCAGTAGATGTGGTAGAAATCCAACCCATAATTTCAAGTTCCTTTTGAAAGACTCATGAAGTCGTTAGTCTATGAGATGGATGATCAAGACTTGACAACTGTATGTTGATGTTCATGTTCTCAGGGCAACACTCTTCTTTGCATTGAGTATTTTGAGTTTGCTAGTTTTGTTTGTTTTTGTAATAATGAAGTTTAGTTCCTCACAGATGACAAATTACAACACATAGTTTGCCTTTGTTAAGCAAGTGAGTCTGACTTTATGTTTAAAGGGTGTTCACTTACAACGGAAAAAAAACAGCAGGGCAGTTGAGTTGAAGTCCCAGAAGTCAGTCTCGCAGGGCACAGCCGCAGTGCAGTTAACGATAATTTTAATTGGACACCCAAACTAAGCCAACCTCAAATCATGTGTATATCTAACAAATAGGGTTTATTACGTCCTTTAAGTCCTTTTAGAGGCTTATGAAGATTTATACCAGTAGTTAGCTGCTTTGCTTGAGCTACAGAAAATATTTAATAGTTTTTTTTATCAGGATTAATGGGTAGAAATGTCTCACAAATGAAATTCTCCACTATGTACATTGTAGTCATTTGACATTCTCTTTATTCGTTTGCAGTAATGTCAGTAATTGGAGACACTTTTTGATATGTGCCCTTGTATTTCATCTGTGTCAAATTTCTGTGAAAGCATTATAGAAGGATTCTGTGCCATTAGCACTTTTCTAACCTCAAATTTGTGCAAGAATCATATAGTAAATATATGAGTCTCATAAATATTTTAACATATAATGTTTTAATGACGTTCTTTCCACTTATCCAGAAAATACTTGTCGGGTGCCTACTGTGTGCCAAGTGCTGGAGATACAGTGTTGAGCAAATCAGAGCCTAGATGTGGTAGAAAGCCAACCCATAATTTCAGAAATGAAATAATGGTTTATGGTTTGCAGAAATGAAATAATGAAGGAATTAATGGCCAAGCATGCAGTACAATAATGCTGACTCAGCAATAGAAAATTGGCAGTGACTTTCTGGGGGGGTGTCATCTGGTCTGGGAAAGGCCTCCTTAGGGAAGTAATGTCTGCTGAGCTTGAGAGTACAGTAGGTGTTAGGCAGGTAAAGATGAAGTAGAAGGAACCTTCTAATCATGGGGAGTAGCAGCCTGGGAGGTTCTGAAGCTGAATGGGTGACGGCCTCTTCCAGGAAATGAGTGGAAGATGTGGCCTTCAAAGGAGCAGGGAGAGATTTAAGGCCAGTAAGGGCAGGGGAGCTGTGTGAAGGATTTTGATCCTTAGCCCTGGAATAATGTAAAGAAATGTGAAAATTGCAGTACACAGAGAGAAAAATAAAAATCACTAAAAATTCTATTACTGTGTCCTCATTTAATTATTAGAGTTTTTTGAATTAAACTTTATTTATTAATTACATATCAGTAGAGCCAGAAAAGTAACTAATTTAATGATATCAATAATTTTCATGTATCTGCAAATAAAAGTAAATATGTAAACACACTTTTCTCTTGAACTGGGTAAAACAGTTATAGTTTTTTTTACCGCGCTGTGTCTACTACTAATATATGGAATAGGAAGGAACTTCACAAATAAAGCAATTAGGTTTTTGAACACTAGTTTCAGATAAATTATGGTTTTGTTTGCTTTAATATTTTACCATGTGAGCAAATAATCCATTTGTATAATTTGTCTTCCCACACAAAATTAAGAAATTATTTTTCTCACATATAGGTGTGTGTTTGGTGGTAGACAGAAAAATTAACAATAATGATATCCATTAAAACCCTGATAAAAAAGTTAACAAAGCTTAGCGGGGACTTTCTTTCTAAGTCATGTTGAAAAGTATGAAAATGATTGGTACAAAATTAGTGCCCTTAAGGACATTTTTAAACATGTTGAAGTATAGATGTTTTTTCTCATCTAGTGATTGTCAATGTAAAGTTTTACTATACAAATTAAATCCATATGAGAAATATAAACCAAAAACTTTAGGAGACAATAAGTGTATTTGGAGATACCAGCAGTTGACACACAGGAAAAAGAAACATGAAAGGGAGAGCAATTAGTAAATTATTTCCAGATTTCTGCCAAAGTTGGCATTTAGACATGAGCCTAAAAACTGGGCACATAGGGTGATTTCAAGGCTGTGATTACAAAAGCTCAGAGAAGCAGTCCCAGTTACAGGGTAGCCTCAGGGGAAAAGAGGGTGACCAGGTTGTGAGTCTTCACCTGTACATTTAAGAACATGGGACAAGAAGCAAAAGAGACATGAATAAAGAAATATTAAAAAAAAAAAGCTTATTTTCAAAGGGAGTGAGAAGAGATGAGAGAGAATTCCTAGACCAGCATGTAGCTGGATTAGTTTGTCCTGCCTATAAATGATGTGAACTGAGCAGAGACCAGGGTATTCTCCAGAGTCAGTCAGAAAAGTGAGAGTTTGCGTATTTTTGGGGCTTAAAACCCAACATGACCACTGAGCTCCACCTCTTGTTCCCAGCAGCCCCCACTTTAGGAAGTCAGGTTCAAGGCATGTAGGGAATTGTAGTCCTATGTGCATGCGATCTCCTCAGTGAAGAGATGGGGTGGAGTCCATTCAGGACATCATTCCCTGGATAGGCGTTTGCTCCTCATTGTTCCTCAAACACCCCAACCTCATAGGGGACAAATCTCAGAGGATACTGGAACCTCAGTGACCTGGTCTTCAGAGGCTAGCATAACTCAAATTACAGATATCTGCTGTTCATACTGTTTTCTTTTCAGGTTGGAGAAGGCATTACCTCAGTAATTAAAATACTCATATATGGTTTGCATCTTGATAATTCTTATTTTATTAAAGAAGTTTGTCTTTCTGTGCAACTTAAAAAGAATGTTCTAGTTGTTGATAACTGTAGGGAAGTAATATGGAAAAGATCAGGAATTCTTTTTTAAATTTTTTTTATTTTTTTTAGTCATTGGAATACAATGCTATACATCTTGGGAGTATGGCTTCACACCTCATGATGCGTGTACTCACTCCCCACCCACTACCATAATTCTTTCACCATTATCAAGTTGACCTTTACTTGTCTATCACTCTTTCTTCTCCTTTGGTAACATATTTTTCTCAGTTTTAAAAGCAATTTTATTTTGTGCCTTGTTAGTTCCTGTGCTTTGTTTATTTATATTTCACATTTGAGTGAAACCATCTGCTATTTGTCTTTAACTCTCTGACTTATTTTGCTTCACATAATTACCTCAAGTTCCATCCAGAGGAATGCTAGAAAAATTAAGAATTCTTATGTCCATAGTGAATAGCCCTAGGAGATTGTCCTTTAAGGATTTGGGGAGAGGTGGTACAAATGAAGGAAAGAGAGCAGAAAGTGAGGCTTCTCATTCGCACCTTCCTCCTCTCTCTCCCTCCTGACTTTCCGTCTTCCCTCCCTCCCTCTCTCCTGCTGCTGCTTGCTCGTATTTAGAGGTTAACATAGAAGAACCTAGTGAGAAATTGAATTATAACTTAGTGATCATGTCTGGGTAATTATGAAGTCGGCAATGAGAATGCAGAAGAATTTTATAAGACTGCCCAGCCAAAGTGAGCCAGTGACATAGAAAGCGGAGAAGTTTGTTCAACGATTGGGAGACTGAGCTCCCCTGTTTTGACTCTTCTTACCCAGGATCCTGCCAACAGCCAGCCCAGCTCTTTATTATTATTTTTTAAATTTATATATATTTTTAAAAGATTTATTTATTTATGCACACAAGGTAGGGTACAGACCAGAGGTTTGGAGCAGCGAGAGGGTTCACCAGAGACAGAGTGGGGAGCAGAACAGGCAGATTGACGGAAATACACTGCTGAGGGGAGCAGCGGGCAAGGCAGGAGAGGTCTGCTGTGCCATGTGGGAATCTCCCCGGCCCTGCATTGAACTCGCGTTGTGACTGCTGACAGCTCCACAGTGCAGTGCCTAACCACTGAGCCACCGGGGAGGCCCCCTTTCTTTACTCTTGAAAGGGCCAATGTGTAAGGATAGGCCTGTGAGTAGCGTGACACTGAGCGTGCCGTCTGTCTTTTCATCTTGGTGAGCACTATCATCACTTCAGCATACTCAAAAGATATCAGAGGGATGTTGAAATTGAGTAATAATTAGAAATGTGGCACATGTTGCATTTATAAAACACATGAAGCTATTTTTCAATTATTAGGAGCTGTAATCAAGTCTGCAACACATTTTGCTTATATTTCCTGTAACTTTTACCCGTATGTATTATAAAAGAAATGATATCCATATGTTTGATTCATTTGCACAGTTCATTAGAGAATATATTTAAAAGATTATTTGATAATGCTTTAAAAGTTTCTTCTCACTTAAAAATAATCCATTTTTAAAGAGGTACGATTTTTTTGTTTGCTTATAATTTGAATTTCCTTCAAATATCCTTATAGGTAAAACTCTTAGTAACAGCAAGTGAATATCACCGTGATTTTCTTGTAAGCAGTCGCTTTGATTTTAATGCATTTTAGAAAACTGTCATTAAGTTTCATCAATTTTGATTTTCAGTAAAATTTGCAAAATGTCCTTGATAAAATATATCTTGAAATTATTCAGAGTAAGTTGTTTCGTTTCAGTTTTCATATTCGAGTACTTTGAAACTCCAAAGTAACACTTCTAAAATTAAAATAATTACAAAAGATAATTTGTAGAAACATATCCAAAAGAAGACAGTCACAACAATTTGGGCTTGATCCCATTAAAAAAAAAAAAATAAGTTGAGCAGGAGACGAAATCTGTCTATATTCTCTTAATTTCAAGTGTGAATATTTTTAAGCTTAAAGTAATATGATCAAATAAAGTATTAATAGTGTTCAACTGTGGTTTAACACATTTGTCCAGAAGAGTAATGAGTAGTGAATTGCACTAATCAAACCAGATAGAAGATTTTGTTAACATTAACATCTCTAATTGTGTAAAAACTGCTTTTTTGTCTTGTTTATCAGGGATTCTAATCTAGGGATTTTGTGATGAGAAAAGAACATTTTAAAGATTTTATTTAAAAAGTTTGAGCTATTTAGTGTATACGTAACATGAAATATTTCTCTAATTCCCCTAAGACCGTGCTTTATGAAATGAAGGCTAGCTAGTATTAACACTATACTATTGCCTTCACTTTAGGACTACTCTTTTATAAAAAACATCTAGACATTATATAGTTGTTTTCTATGGAGTAAAATGCTTTCTAAAAAACCAGGTATGTATGTATGAACGAGGCATGATCTTTGTTTTCAGTTGCCACCTTTCAGGCCTAGAAGTCAATGCTAAACACCTAGCCCAGGAAGGAAAGTTTCACCAATGTGGGCAGACCACCTGCTGAGCAAAAGTAAATGTCCGTACAGACTTGAGTAGGACAGTCTCTGACCTCAGCTAGTTTCATTAACTAAATAAACAACAGGAAGATCACGATGATGGGGCATTAAAGTGAGAATCACAACATGGTCTTTGGCTTATTTAGAATTCCTCATTTGGTTCAACATGGAAAAGAAAGACCAGCATCAAGACCAATCATCACTGCAAATAGCTCTGTGCTTGCATGGACTCTGATAACTGGATGTTACTAGTACCAGGTTGAATCCCTAGTGTTAACAATTATCAATAGCTCTATTCTCAGGGCATTTAATGCAGAGCAGCAGGAGAGGAGGGGTGAACCTCAGCCTCAGTGTCAGAATGCCTGGGCTCTCTGTATCCCACGTCATTTAATCAATCTTGGCTTCACTAGTCCTATTTGGGAAATGCAGAGAGTAATACATGCCTAAAACTCACACGCAGTTTCAACTATAAAAGTATTTTTTAAAATGCTATGTAAATATAAGAAAGATATCATTAATTTAATATATTGAAAGACAAAACAAAGATGAAAGAGATGTATTTATAAGTACTATTAGGAAGGGTAATGATCCCTTTTTTGAAATAAAAATGCTATGCAGAACAATCTCTGTAGCACATAGATATTTATATGCCCCAAATCACAACATAAGTATATCTATATACCCACTTACAGACAATATACATGTGTATAGAAAATTACATGCTGTGTTTATAAAACTTGTATGCGAAATTCAGCTTTTCAATTTAGATGATCAAATCCTACAGATAGAGTCCAGGCAGATTTAATTTGGTGCTTTTTGGCTATTTCAAATTTATGTGAGTTCCAATCTTTATAAAAGGATTTGTTTATGTGTACAGCTTTCATTGCTTTCAGGATCAAAAGGTGAGGAGCAGCGGAGTCTGAAAATAAATATTGAAGCTTCTTTTACATTTTTCTGCATCCATCATTTTTGTTGGTCATGCAAGGCTGATATTTCATGAAAATATAGCCCCCTTTGGGGACAAATGGCACATTTTTTGTCACATGGACTCAAAGAGACATTTTCTATTAGTAGTATCATCACATATACATAGCAGGAAACTGAATATGGCAGAATTTCTTTAGCTGGTATGAGGGATTACTCATTTTTGTCCCATAGTGTTTGGTCTGAGGTCTAAATGAAGCAGGGAATTTAATGTAATGAGACTCTTGGTAATCATACAAAAACATTTGCTGGCTTGATGAGGGCCAGGTACAAATGTGTCAAGTTATCTAAATGCTTTCCCCAATAAAGAGTGTTTTTATGCAACTTATTTAAAATGAAGAGAATGAAAAAAATGTAGATGATGACTGCTAAATTGGGGGAAAAAAGAATACAATTGAACAAGACAAGACTAGAGATATGATATTTTGATATTGTACACTGGGCACATAAATTAAGAACTATCCCCACTATCTGTCCAGGAATTCTATAGTATATGCACTATGCACCCCTTAACCGGTACATTCCTATTTTTTCTTTTTAGCAGTGAGGGAAAAATGGAGACAATAAAGCTAGCAAATTGGCTCATTTTATAGTATCAAACAACTTGAAATCTCACTAATACAATCTCTGCAGTTACTCAGGAAATTGCAAAGAAATAATGATCACTGATGTGTCTGATATCCAAAGTGACAGAGATTGGTGAAATCACCTCCCTTCTGCATCCCTGGAATTATCATCACCCAGTCTGACTCAGTGCATTTCCCACTAGACTTCTGTACATAGACATACTACCCACTGTTGTGAAAATTAGTCTAACTTTGCTAAGTCGTTTGTTCCAACCTTTGACAGAAATAAAATTTCTGAGAACCATGCTGATCTCATAACTCTCCCTGTACAAGATAGGGTCTGAGATTTATAACTTAGCTATGAAGAATCAGCTTAGGTAAATAATATATCTTTATTTGAAGGCTGCATAAATGTAGTCTTTATTTAAAAAAGTATACTTACTATTACGGTCAGAGACTAATGTTTCACTATGTTGATTTTTAAATTCTTGGTGTGTATTTTTTCCTGACCTAGAATACTAATTGTGGCTGACCACTGGGTAAAGAAACCAATCAAAGTATTGTCTATTGAGAAAGTTAATTAGGAATCACCTATTAAAATCAACCACATGATGGGTGATATGAATTCTGACTGGATATTGTGTTGATGAAGGTTGAGGCCCACTGGCAATTTGGCCCAAGGGCTTATATTATAAACTCTTACAGTCCAGAGTTTTGTGACTATTCTATCCCATATCCTGGCTGCCGGATCTGACTTGGGAGGTGGTTATTTCTGCTGGCAATATGAGCCAAGTGACATGCCTTCAACTGTCCTTTTAGAAGCCTATCGGTTTATAGTTTAAAGCAGTTGTCTATATTTAGCTGGGATCAGACAGTGCTGTTTTTTCTGGCTTTATTCATAGTACTATGTGCACTATGACTCAGTTGGTTTCTGAACAAAATATGTTAAGGTAAAACTAAGGCTTAACAATTTTCAGTCTGCAGTTCAAACTTTTGGTATACGTTTCTGATTCTTGGAGCCTTAGGACATTTCCTTATTTCATTGTTAGATTTTAATACCTTTAATACATTTTCCCCCTGCTAGTTGTCTTCATCTTTAGGCTATAGTAAATTATACAACCCATTTACCTGAACATTTATCCCCCTTGCATTTCATTAGGTCTGTCTACCTACCATTTCATCCTTGGAATATTACTCATTACAGTCGTAAATATTAAGAGTGAACAAATTTTCTGTATTTTTTCAGTCAAGTTAATATGAGTGTGAACCAACATTCCAACATAGGTTGGTGAAGAACAACATCAGCAGAATATGGAATGGTATTTCTCACCTAGATTTAATCTTGCAATCATTTATTTTAGCTTATCTCTTGTGTACCGTTTGTGCAAAACACATAGATATTGGAAAGAAGAAGCGATTATAAAAATTTTCAATGTACTACAAAAATATAAAAGTTAAAATGCTGTAGATATTATATAACGTAGTACACTTTTATTAGCTCAACTTAGAAATTCTAAACCTCAATGTGATTGAAAATGTTTAGTAGTGGTGATTGATAAATTGAAAAGAAATTTTGACACCAATAAGGTATTTTGTAACAGATGCATACTAACTCACAACTTTATTGTATTGCATTGTTTGTTTGCTTTGTGGGGAGGATGTCAATTGAAAGGTCTTGTGCCTGAAAACATAGAAAATAGCATGCTTTCTAGTGGATAGATAGCTTCTGACTCATATAAATACTTTCATGAAGATTCACAATTGGCACCCCACTCGAGCGCAACTTGTCTTCACACTCTTATCTAAAGAAAGATGCCTTTTTGAAGATTGAGGGGGAATCCCAGCATTTGAAGAAAAGGAATGGTGATTTTTTTAAAAAGAATTACTTATTTATGCATACAAGGTGGGGTATAGCTCAGAGGTGTGGGTTGGTGAGAGGATTCATCAGAGACAGAGTGGGGAGCAGAACAGGCAGATCGACTGAAGTACACTGCTGAGGGGAACAGCAGTCGAGGCAGGAGAGATCTGCTGCACCATGTTTGAATTTCCCCAGCCAGGTATTGAACTCACGCTGCAGTGGCTGCTGATAGCTTCATACCGCTGATACTTAACCGTTGCACCACCAGAGAGGCCCTGGAATAGTGATTTTTAAAGGAACGAAAAGGTAGATAGCCCAGTAAATCTCAGAGTAAGTAAAACAACCCAAACAGTGAAACTTTTACTGTTAAAATTATGATACTCTCAGAAGCTTGTTCATAAATACTCAAAAATGTCTTTCTGACACATTATGGTGGTTACATGTATATATACTTATGTGTAGGATAGACATATGGCATACATCATAAATCATGTATTTTATAGAGGGCATTGATGGGTCTATAATATAAGTCACAACCTTTTTTTTGCAGTTAATTTATCCTTAGTGAGTCAAATGCACAGTTACTAAACATATACATTTACCATGAATCTTTTCCCTTGAATGAAATACTTTGATGATTTCTGTACCCATGTTCATTCCTAGTTCAAATGTGAAGTTTTTAAATATTTTGCAGAAGTCAGTTTCTGCAATTTAAATTCACCAGACACACTCTATAATGCAATGTATAATCGGTTATTGCCTCCTGACTTGGTTGGCTAAAGACAGCTAGTGCTTGGCCTATGTGTTTAGTTATATTCCATGCAGAAGTTCCTTTTTTAAGTAGTTGTCATGTCACAGTATTAGAAAGACTTAGAAATTAAAAATAATAATGATCTCTACCCAATTTTTAAACATATTCCTATAGTATTTGGGAAATTTTTGGCAGTTCTAGTAAATGAAAATCTGGACAAAAATGTACCTCTATAGGAAAATTTTTTCCCCAGAAATTAATCTTGTATCTATCTTTCTGGGTAAGGTAAGCAATTAAGGGTTGCCTAGTACTAAGGGTTGCTTAGTACTTAGATCTGAGATCAGTGGTCAGTTTGAATAGAATTGAGCTCATTATTGTTGAAAGTGAAGTCAGATTACTTGAGTAGTGAATGTTTTTCTAGTATTTATTTTTAAAGTAGCTAATTCTTCCCAGCCTAACTCCTCCAACCCCTAACCTGTACACAGTGATTTATGTAATATGAGTCTGTGTTATTGATTAAAGCAGAATGATACACACTCAGTAGCACACTGGTGTTATCTTGTATTTGTGTCCTTTTTTTTTTTTTTTGCTTATGTTTCCTAGAATGAATTACATATGCAGTTGTGCATATAGTTTTGATAATGTATTCATAAATTTAGGAAGTGAGGTTTTCAGCTTCATTCCTGCCTGGACATCTGATCTAGGAGCACAGAATACACAAGATTTTAACCTTTTTGTGTAATCCCGCATGACCCTTGGTGCTATGTTCAACAATTATCCATTATCGTGATTTTTTTCCAATTCTGATTTACCCTTAAACTACAAGTTCCCTGAAAACATTAGCTTTTGTCATTGTCATGTTTTATGTATTCTGAACACTAACTAAAGGATCTCGGTGGGTATATACTGGGGAAAAAAAATTGTTTTCCTCTATTCAGTTACCCTCTCTCCATAGGTGTCTATGAAATATAGAAGATTTTGCTCCAATGAATTACATGGATATTATGTACACATTTTGATGAGTTCTGACTAATATATACATTTGTGTCCTTTCAGGCTTTTAATAAGCAAGGAAGAAAATAACTTTTTATGCCAAACACATCATCAGGCGCTTGATTATTTGACTCATTGAAACTCTTAGGTGGGATCAATTCTTTAATAATGAATCTGTTATTTAATGCTTAGTTATTACTTTATTAATGACTTTAAATACTTCAATGACCCTTACCCCACAGCTGAAAAAGCCTCCCTCCTCAACCTTTCCCTCTCCTGCTCCCAGTAGGAAAGAGTTTATTTGCTAGTGTATAAGAAGGTTGCTCATGTGTGTCCTTCTCATGTTATGCCCTGTGTTTGGCACTTACTGCACGAAGGGAAAGAAGAGTCATCATGCCTGTCCTCAGGTTGCTGCAAGTCTAGTGGGTGCTGAGTCCCTTCATGTGGTAACAGTCCTGTGTATGTGATAAAGAGGTGATAGTCCCGTGGCTGAACTCTGTACTTTATTCTTTTTTCACACTCTCCTGAGAGTTCTTATCTAATACAATTTTGGGTGGGCAACAAGTCTTTATTTTTCATTTGGATGCCTCCAGCATGTATGTATCCAGCTGTCTGCTAGCTATTCTATTTGTATCTACCTTAAACATGGCCCGACTTGAACTCACTATCTTTCCATCCCACATCAGTTTCCTTCAGATTATTTCTCAGGAACTTCTCCCTCCCCACACAGTTATAAATGGCTCCTATTTCTGTTTCAATTAATGGCTTGGTCTTTTACACGGTTGCCTAAATTAGAAACGTGGTTGTCCTTTTGGACTCCTCTCTCATTTCCATTCAGAAATGATAAGGTACACAAGACAATACTGGCTCTCATATTCCTTTGAAACCCATCTTGTACCCCCTAGAGCCACTGTCATTGCCTTTATTGAAGTAGTTCTCTTTTCCCACTTGGGAGCAGGCAAGGTTTTTCCATCTTGATTTTTGTCTTTGACTACAGTGTCCTAAATAGTTGACTGTGGTATCTTGTTAATACCTATGGTTTCACTGTATGGAACTTGCTGTTACTCACCTCTGCCTTTCTCCTTCCTCCCTCTGTTCCTTGTAGATGGTCTCTTCCTGCTTTGGACTCTACAAATCAGGCATGATAAGAATCACACATTTCTTAAGGGGCTGCCTTGTGGAGAATCTCTGTTGAAGTGGGTGGTACATCCCTGCTTTTCACTCTTACTACCCCTTTTCTTCTACCTTCAGAAACAAATAATTGGACAAGTTCTGGGCATCTGAGCCATGAGGACCCAGAAATAGGCAGGAAAAGATAGAGGGGGCCATTCAGGTGCCTTAATCTGAAGATTTTCAAATGACAGAGCTTGTCCTGGGAGAACAATGATTTATGTACATCGACTAAGACCGCATTCATGTCTTAGTTTTCATATTTGAGGTAGAGTTGGACCCTTAAGCAGTCCTAGCAAACTGGATTAGGAGGAGGTCAAACAAGAAAGAGAAGCTATGAGACAAAGCATGCAGCACAAAGGGTCAGAAATCCATTGAGAGACTTTGGGGAGAAGCAGAATTACACAGGTCATACGTTGCTTAACGATAGAAAATGTTTTGAGAAACATGTCCTTAGATGATTTTATTGTTGTGGGAACATCATTGAATGTACAAGATTTTGGCTTGGGTCATGACTGTTAGGTCACTAGAAGTTTCTCCTTATCTGCTCTAGGGCCTTTTCAAAATTGTGTCAGTCTTCTTGCTTTCAATTTTGCATATCCTTTAATGGCTTTTGTCATTTTGCTCTTCAGGATGGTAGCAATGGTGAAATGGGAAATGCCTGACTGGACAAGAGCAGCCATTACTGAATTTCCACTGTTGTTGCCCTTAATTAACTTTTAATTTTGTTTCCGGATCTGTGACTTGATGTGACCTCTTAGTGGCAACACGAGCTGTGGGTTTTGTATGCTTGGGGGCCAAGACGAAGAAAACAATGCAAGACTAAATCAAATACAAGGGAAAAGGACATCCTAAGAGGTGCGGTATACATGAGATGACTGGGTATGCCCTGGGCACAAGATGCTGCCTCAGGGCCCTCCACCACATGCAGACCCTGCTGTTGAGCAGACATCATCGTCTGGATTGGGACGGTTCAAGGCAGTTAGAGTGTTAGCCCTGTGTCTTTGCTTCAGTGTACCATATACTTCCCTTGAGGCTGTTATTTGGCTTTTGAGTTTCCTCTTACATGTATCTTTATAGAACCCCTTACTTCAACTCCCTTACTTTAAAATTCCTTCAACAAGGCTGGTCTTTACAGTTTACTGCTCCTAAATGAAATCTCCCCACCCCCATCCTACCCTCATCACCTTAGCTAAAATGTCACCTCCTACAGGAATTCTTTACCATCAAATATAGACTCAGTTGCTCCACCAGTTTGCTGCCATATCACTTTGCCTTTACCTATTAACTTATAATTACTCATAGTCTTCTCTTTAGATAAGAGACAAACTTGAGACTTAGGATGCTGTCGTTCAAATGCTTTGTTTAAATGAGGAAATGCTCTAAGACATAAGAGGTGGGTGAAGCCTTTCTGAGGAGGTGGATATTTGAGCTGGGTCTTACCATGGGCAATCCCTGTGTCTTACAATAATATGACTGTCACTGCCTTGGACTTGATAAAATATGGAGTATTACATATGAGGGAAGCTGACCGAATTTTTCCTTTAAAAAAATGAATAAAGTATTTGGATATGAGAGAAAGAAGAAGGTGATTTTCCACAGTTAATACATGTTGATAGTGGGATTGTCTCCTCAGAATGTTGATATGGGCACTCATCAGAAAGGACAAAATGATTCCATTTTCCAAGTAAAAGACCGAATAAATCCTTTCATGTACTGATGGGTTCCTGGACTTCCCTGAGGCACCTGAATTGTATTCTGGGTCTCTTCTTATCATCTTCTTCCTGCTCTCCCCAGGTACTCTTACTGTCTCTGGGAATCTAGATGAGTTTTTTCTCAAGAATCTGTTTGATTCTTCCATGATGTAATCATTTTTATTGGAAAATTCAAGAACTTTTTTTTTAACTGTAGTTTATATTTTATGGATATTAGTTAATGATGCTTCCTATTACACTTATTTTTATACTTCTGTTATTCCACTTATTGTGGGAGACATATTCAGCCATTTTGATATTCAGTAAATATTTATTGAATAAATGATCTTGAGGAGCTTTCATTTCTGTCAGACTTGCTTCTACCATCTTCATTAGTCATGGATTCTCTAATAGACACTTCCCTGCTATGTCAGAAATGCCTTTGGTTGAGTATTTGTCACTTAGAAAAATATCTAAGGAGGAAAATTAAAAGTTTGACTTTTAGCAAATTGATAGAAAATAATTTTCACCATAAAATTAAACCAGTAAAATCAGTTTCAGTCCAAGATGCTGCTTTTTTATGTTTGTGGGTAATGTAGAACGATATGAGATGTTAACTTAGCCCTCATGGAAGACTGGTGTTTAGTGGAGGAACCAATACAAATAAAATCAGAAAACATCAACCTTTGGAAGGAATGGTGATACAAAAATGCCTTCCATGAATTCTGTATAAATATTATTTTGAATGTGTTACATGATTGGATCCACATGTCATAGTGGTTAAGAATTGGACTTTGGCGGGGTGGGGGAAAAAAAAAAGAATTGGACTTTGGTACCAGTGGTCAAGGTTGGAACTGATAACTCAACTCCTGACAAACTATATTGTTCTAATGGAATTGACAGAGCATGTGAAGCTAGCACAGAGCCCAGCGCTGCATAGGACTCACTCCACATTCTCTGCTATTCATTTTAGATTGCAGATCCATTATAGCTTCTTTTTTTAAAAGATGTATTTATTTATGCATACAAGACCTGGGGTATAGGCCAGAGGTGTGGGGCGGGTGAGAGAATTCACCAGAGATAGAATGAGGAACAGAATAGACAGATCTACTGCAATACACTGCTGAGGGGAGCAGTGGGCGAGTCAGGAGAGGTCTGCTGTGCCATGTGGGAATCTCCCTGGCCAGGTATCGAACTTGTGCTGCAGTGGCTCTCGGTAGCTTCATAATGCTGTGACTTAACCCATTGCTCCAACAGGGAGGCCCCTATAGCTGTTTTAAAGGTGGTTTATACCAATGTCACTTGAAGAAAATTTGTAAAACATAGTTTTATTTCTGCTGCACTTTTTTTGAAGTTAGAAATTTTGTGTAATTAGTAGTATCAACTAGCAGAGATCAAGGACTGTTCTTCAGGGTCTAAATTAATCACACGAGTAGTTATTCTCTAAGCAGATATTGCATCATACATGTCCAACAGCTTCTTAAAGTATTCAAAATTAATAAAGTGGTGAAGACATTAATCAGGGATGGTATCTCGCTGATTTGCATAAATTAATTAACATCAACAGCTATACCAGGCTGCAGCTTAGCAGCACCTGGGAAAACCCGCCCTCCCAGCAAAATAAGGTAGTGAGCCTGTGGAGTGCACAGGGGCTCTATCTCTAAATACACACCAAGGTCACCATTTACATAACACAAGTGACAACAAGGAGCCTAATCACTGTGATGCATGACTCTGAAGCAGGGACACATCCAGGAAATGTGGCAAAGGCAAAGTCATTTAGCGATAGCCTTGATTTTGCAGGTGTTTATCTTCTTGCAGTGCATTGAGTCTGTGTCTTTGCACTGTATTACTGAAAGTCGGTATTGATATTTATTTAGTCTTGTTTTATTTTTTGTAAATTCAGCAAGCACTTTTTATGAATTGAGCTCTAAGAATAGGAGTGTGAGCAATAGGAGACAGAGCAGCAGAGAGAGTCTCTCTAGATTTGTATAGAATTAATGAAAACCTTTACTTGCTTCAATTCTTGTCCAAGGCCAGGCCTGTTCACTTGGCAGACATTACCTTAATCTCAGCTTTACTAAATCATTCATTTATTCATTTATCTGTTCACTCAGTGAACAAATATTATTGCAAGCCAATTAGCTCACTGTCACTGTTGTGGGTAGTGGGAATGCAAACCTGAGGTTTCCTGATTTCAAAGCATTTCAAAACATCCAGTTTGAAATATTGTAGTTTATGCAAATAAGTACTCACAGAATGATAATTTATACCGTAAAATGGTGACACTTGGAAATGTACGGTCCTCCTGAAGGGACCTTGAGAAGCACCATTTAGAATGGCTAATGTTTGTGTTGGACTACCAGAGATAGAAGAAAGATTATTCTAGAGAATGGGAGCACCGTGTCCCATTATTCTTTATAGTTGCTAGAGTTACTCTCTTTGGGCATTTGGTCTCCTGAACTTAGAGTTATTGTTGATAATAGTTAATCAGGCAGCTTATATTGGCGAGATGCGAGGGAGGGCAGGAGAAGTGTAGAAGGGAATATGTTGCTTCTTTCACAGCCTTGAATAAGTTCTGCCTGTTTCACACTGACAGTTGTCTGAATGTTGATTCATTTCACTTATTCCTATCAACTCCAGGAGATGTTTGCTTCTTTATTGCTTGCTCCTTTATAGCTTGTGATAGCTGGGGGAATGTCATAATAATAATGTGTGTGTGTGTGTGTGTGTGTGTGTGTATTTTATATATATATATATATAAGTATATATATATAAATTATATATATATGTTATATATAAATATATGTTATGTATAAATTATATAAATATAAATATAAATATATGTTATATATAAATAAAACATCAGTTCCCCCTTTCTCAGCAGAAATGCAGTATTCAGCAGCCAAAGCTCCTGGAGACATATGTTGGCCAGTAGATACCCTTTCTTGGCCAGCTGGGATGGTTCTTTTAGCCAGATCCCAGCATCAGCTAGAACTTCCCTTGAAGCCTATAAAGGGCAGAATTTTTTTGAGCATCATATTAATATTAACTCTTATTGACTGTTCAAAGTGACCAGAACTTTGTAGTGTAGGGAACAAGATTACATGAGCAGTATTAACACTCTGTAAAACTTCCTCTTATGAACTTGGTCTATTCATACAAAAAATATAATTTTTTCAAACTTCTGAAAAGGAGATCAAAATTGGGTCACTGTATATTTCCCTCTGTCTGAGACTACAGAGGGTGTTAAGCACAGTGTTATCAAGTCCTGTTTATAAATGGGAACGGGATGCTGTGGGAACACTTTCCTTTTTGTCTAAGGTTATGTTACTATTTTAAGCACTAAATTCTAAAATGTGTGGGCTCTGGTATGTATTCTGTCTGAGATAATGAGTATTAATCGAGTTCAGTATTTTTGAGTGTACGTCCTTCGTTTGTACTGGTAAATAAGGAGAAAAGCATATGACCCATCTATTTTCAAAATATTATTGAAGTGAGAAAAGATATCTATGCTCTCCAGCATTCCCTGGTCCCACGCCCTGTTTTCCTTCTCCAAGTTCCATTGAGATTGGAAGACATTTCTCAATCTCTGGAGTGGTCTTTAAGAATAACATTTTATAGTCAATGAAGAGTAGACAGCAAAGTAATTTAGGTAATGAGATGTTGGCCTTATGTGTGTATAGTGCAACTGATAAAAGAACAGATACCTGCTATGCGGTCACAGGCCAGAGGAGAGTTACTATGTCCCTGACAGGATCAGAGAGGTCTTTGGTAAACTAGGAACCATACGTGATTGAATGGAATTTTTGGAGTTGAACTTACATGCCCTAAGAACACACTTTTGAGTGTGGGTGGAATACCTTAGTAGAAGTTAAAGATAGGGATTGGTGTCAGTCCCAACCCTATTTCTCCCAGAGAGATAAAGGGGCAGAATTCCGGGACAGGCAGAATGCTATGGAGGGGAAAATGGAGGCTTGGACATCCACGTTGATTTTGGTTCAAATTCAGATCATACCACTGCTAACTTGTGCACTTGGGTTACTTACTCTATCCTCTTGAACTTGGTGCCTTAATAATATTGATGTCACATGATTATTGGGAACATGAAATATGTTAACACACATAAAGGGTTTGGGACACTGACACAGTAAGTGCACTTATTACTATTATTAGTGGTAATGTCTAAGGTCATAAATTCTGAGCTTTTGAGCATATCAAACATAAACACCCAACCCATGCTAATGGCTGTCAGCATGAAAAGCAGGTGAGGACAAGACTCGTGTTGATGAGGCGTATTGGGCCAAGTTTTCAGTGAATCAGAGTATCTATGAGATTAATAGATAATATGTTAGGGAGGGAGGAGGAAAGGGTTCCTCTAATGGAAGGGGTGAATTTCATACAATTTTAAAAAATAGTTAAGGAGTATAAAAATGAAATCAATGAATGCAAAATTGGAAGGATGCCAACTGGATATTCTGATTATAGGGTTGAACTGGGGGGAAAGAGAAATATTTCAACAGGCATTAGGGGCCGTGTCTGTAGTGTTCTGTAGATTAAACAGATCGATCAGGCTTTTTGCGCCACTACCCTCTGTGGCCATCACCTGTGGCCTTGATCGTGTTGTTACAGAAGGCGCGTGGGAGCGTGGGTGCGGGGCTCGTGTGCCTGACAGTGAGCACCTGGAGCCTGGGTGTGTGCGCATGCTCACGTGTGCACACCTGAGCGAGAGGTCAGCTACAGGAGTGGCGTTACGGGAAGATGGCTGCAGGAGGACCGCGTGGCGTGTCTATGGAAGAGGTGGGACAACGAGAACGCCAGAGAGAGGCAGAGAAAGAGCAGAGAGACTCGTGGGGGCGGAGGGAGGCGTTGTGGCCTCCTGCGCCTCCCAACACTGCCCTGCCGCGCCTCCTGGCTCCCTGCCTTGCCCGCCTCCAGACTTGGCACTACGGTTCTCAATTAAGGTAAAGATGGGTTTGACAGAATGGATTTGAAAATGCTACGTAAGACTCTTGAAAGGGAGTCCAAAGAGCACAATGCACGGGAGGGTATTTACTGGGCCTTGTTTAGCGAGGAGACGCCGGCATCTGGGGACTTATATTTTGGATGTGACCGGGAGTAGGGGCCTGGTAGGCTTAGTCCCTGCCACATTCCTGCTGGCTTGTGTGCTGGTACGTGGCACTTGGTAGTTTCTTTTTTAGGCAGGCACAGTTCCTGACTTTCGCATCTCTTCTAGAAAATTCCTCTGGAACCTGCCTCATTTGCCCCAGTCTCGCCTCCTTTTCCCTTCCTCTCTGATTCTAGGAGTCTGGTTTTCTGTACTTAGACATCTACTGGGGCTTGAATTTCCTTTAGTTTTGATTATGTTTTGAAGAATATAGCAACTGTTAAAGAGAAATTATTCTGTTACTTGTTAAAATAACAACACAGATTTTATTAGTGATGCCGTAGGGGATGAGAGCCTTAATTATAGAGCTGAGCTTATTCCACAGACAGAAAAACATGGGAATTTATAGCTAATGGGCAGCGTGAGGGGGTCAAGGATGGAAAATTACTCTCTGATGAGGTATCGAGAGTGAGGGAAAGGAGAGCTTGATTAAATATCAAGGATGGGTGGGGTAATTTTACTAAACTGGGCTCAGCAGGCCGAGGGACAAGGCTTAGTGGAGACGAAGACTTAAAGAGCCTGACCAAAGTTTGGTCAAGAAGGAATTCTTTCACTTGAGAAATGCTTTGTTCCTCCCGTTCAGCAGCTTAACCTTTGTGCTCACTGAGAACTTCTCATCGACCTCTTCTTTCCACCCTCCAGCCTTCATTCTGGAATACAGTATCCTTGACACCCATAACAAGATCAGTTCTGACTCCCTGTGAGAGGTCATGGGGTTGAA
The DNA here is from genome assembly GCA_004024925.1 of Scalopus aquaticus. Classification (NCBI taxonomy): domain Eukaryota; kingdom Metazoa; phylum Chordata; class Mammalia; order Eulipotyphla; family Talpidae; genus Scalopus; species Scalopus aquaticus. Next base: position 83,452 of record PVIJ01000245.1, read on the forward strand.
GAAGGGGATCTGGGTTCAGATAATTTAGTTTTGAGTTACAGTAGGAGTATTTATTAATATGGCTGCCCATTAGAAACACCTGGCATCAGGGGCTGTGTTTAGTAACAAATACAAATACACACCCAAGCAAAAATACCTCTATCTGGTCTCACCTCAGGACAGTTGAATTTGAGGCTCTGGGGGTAGCCCAGGCCTTAGTAATTTTGATCAAAATTGTCAGTTGAGGCTGAGGAACGTTCTGGATTGAGAACTGGGGACATGCATGTTCTTTTGGTTAGCATCTGCTGGCGTGCTCAGTTTGCTGCTATTTTGGGGCCAGGACCACTGGCCATTATTAGGAAAGCCCTGACAAGAACGTGGTGCCCTCTCCAACCAACTGGGGTTCTCTACTGAGTCACTTATTTTTTTTGTCTGGGCTTGGGGTGCCTGTTTTGCAAAGTGAATCTTAGCTATAAACCTCTAGGTGACTGTAGCATTAATCATGTTCTTAAACTTTTAGCAGAGGGAGCAGAAAATAAGACCCTGCTTTGCTTCCATGTTCTGGGTCAGGTGAGCTCATCTGTGGTATACCACTCAGCTTCATATTCCCAACAGTCGTGTGAAGTAGGCACTATTCTATTATCACCAGAAGGGTTAGGTGATTTATTCAAGAAGACAATTACTGGGGGCGCCTCTCTTTCTGGTCGCCAAAGGCGTGCAACGTATACTCTTGAAAGAGCCACAGAAACACCATAGAGGACAGAGAGCATTAAGTTTCTTATTTCCTAAATATTATTTCATTCTAGATGATTATTCCTTTTAACATATTTTTTTTTCTCTTGTTCTAGTCACGTTGTCTTACATTAGGACCCACAGATGTGTTATGGATGACTTAACAACTTTATTCTCCTAACTTTTCAGATTGCATTTTATATAGAAAAGTGCTCCAGATTCGATTTTAGTTTTCTCATATTTCTTAAATGACTTTATCAAGCAATCTACTTTCCAGATTTGTTTTTATTTTTCTCATATTTTTCTAAATGTGCAATCTCAAGCAATCAGCTTTCTGCATCCCATATGCACTGAGCTATATTAGAAAATAAAATATTAAAACCAAAGAGCAGAAAGTGCAGATTACCAAGAGATTAAGGTAGTCATAAATATGCTTATTTCCTATGTAAATGAGTGGAGGGTAGTGTATTCAGTTCAAACTAGGTTTAGCATATTAGCAGATAGAGTTGGTAACATGCTGTGCATAGCATGTAACTTAAAGTAATCATGCAGTTGGATATTGAACAGTCACATTTCAATATATAGTATTCAGTATGTTTTGTTAAAGCATGCAAAGTGGAAATGGAATATCAACCAAAATAGTCACTATTTAACAGTAAAATGTTAATGTGGAAAAGAATGTTCATGAGCTCACTATATGATTAAAACTGATAACAAAGTTAATGCCGGATTTCAAAAGTTGTGCTATTCTGGGGACTGAAATGATTTTCTAGTGATTTCTGATGGTTATGAGTGAGTAAATTCTATTAACTCATGTGTCATTAAAATAGAACGAATATGGTTTATTTTCTGTTTATTTGGATCTTAACTATATTGAAAAAGTCTTAACTGCTTGATTCATGTGCTGATCTATTTTCTTGAAAATGATTTCTGAGTGGTCTATGGGAAACAATAACTAAATTTATCAGAAATTATGTTAAATATTTCATACAATTGATTAAGATTTCATTTCAAATAAGTGCTCTCTCCTAGGTGGTTATATGAAGCTCTCTGATATATTGATAGTAAAGCAACTTAATTTATTTAGGGTTCAAGGGAAGCTAAATCCACTGAATCATAGGATTAAAAGAAATCCTGTCAAGTCATTTAGTCTCTCCATCTCCTTTTGAAGTTAAACATCAAAAACATATTACATATCTGAACACCTGTTCTTTGTGATCTATAGGACTAGGTTTTTATTACATTTTCCATTGTATATTTGTTTTTCTTTTAAAATATGTATGTCCCCTATCAAACTTGAAGTTCTGGGGGGTGGGGGTGAGGGTGCATGCCCTATGTTTATATTCCTAGCACCTATAATATTGCCTGGAAGAGCATTAAATGAAGCTGAGAAGATAAAATGTGCTTAGAAGCTCAACAAATTGTTTGAGTTTTTGTTGTTTGTTTTCTGTTTTAAAATAATGTCAGTGAAGGAGAAGTTGTAGCTGCCTTGGTAGCCAATTGTAGAATATTGCTTTACTATTTTCTGAATTGGAGAAAAAAAAAAGATTTGTCAGATACGTATATTTTAGCATGATATTATGTATACATAGACGTAGCAATGTAATTCCTGGAATGGGTGGAATTATAAGCATATGTTTGCCTAATCAAGTTACATCCTGCCTGCCAAAAATGATCATGTAGTCTCATTGTTATTTCACAATTATCCATTAATATATCATTATCTGACTCCTCAACTAATTCAGATTTTATGATAAATCAAATGGGAAGTGAGAAGATGTCTGTCCTTGCTTAGCGATCTTAATCACATAGGAAATTCAATTGATAGTGATTGGGAGTGTAAGGGGAAAAGTTAAAAAAAATTCAGAGTACTTTAAAAATAGCCATAATAAAATATGCTAATTAAAAATCATTCATAATTAAGCATGGAGATTCAGGTGAGGTGTAGTGACTTCTACTGTTAGCTCCATCATATTAACTGAGGATGAGTTTATGTATATGATTCAGGGTGGATTTAATAGTCACTATACAAATGTTGTAATCCAAGCATTTGTAAGCGTTATGAGACTTGGGTAAGTTAAAATTTTATAATAATACTCATTTTAATAATATAACATTATTTGACAAACTTATTGTTAGAAAGTCATACCCTCTGAAATCATGCCTTTGTAGATGAGAAGTAACTGGTTCTAAGTAAATCCTCTGATGTTGAATAAAATTTAAAAAAGGATCCCTTAGCTGAGTGTATAATTTAATTTGTAAAACTTTGGTTTGGGTTAATAAGATGACTTCGTTCGTAATCTTAATTTATAAATGACTTTAAAGTTTCTTGATGGTATTTGTCTAAGAAATATGAGGAGGCCAAATTGCAACACTGTGTTTTTGATGTATGTGGTTCATTTCCCCCTGGAATACTGATGAACACTGAGTAGTTATATTTTAAAGATTCCCCTGTGAGAGATTTCAGGTTCATTCATTCATTTTTTTCATTTTTTCATCATGTTTGAGTTAATGAGGATTTATTTAGTGACTACTGTTTTAGCAAAGTACTAAACTGGAACAGGGGACAGATTCAGGAATTTTTCCTCCTGTTAAAGAAGGCTTAATTTCTTTTTAGAAGATTGTGCTGCTGCCTGTTGGTGGATTATATACAAATAATTCTTGCTTACCATGTAAACAATATGCTTTCTGGAAAAATTTTAAAGGGCCTGAATGTTATAAATTGTGACATTTTAAGATCATTGGGCCAACATTTTAATATGTAAATATCTCTTTTTCTAGATAAAGTGGCTTTAAAAACAGCCATTTCATTTTTGAAATACAAACATAGGGCTAATTCATGAGATTGGTGATTTTTCAGTTGGTACAGATAGACACCTTCAATCTCTTTCTCATTTTAGATGACTGATTCAAATAATGTTACGTATATCAAATCATATTGAAACAGCCCTGTTAACATAATATATTATAGAATGTAATATGAGTATTAAATTTGCGTATGTATTTTTCTAAATAAAGTTGCTAATCTCATGATATTTTATACTGTAATTGGTATAGGCAATTTGAAGTATATAAGATTTAGAATTAACATAGTCATATAGCAAATGTATTATTTGAGAAAAATTATACCAGAATATAGTAAACGAGTAATTTTCACGATGTCATAATTTTGGGTTTTTAATTTTTTTCTAAATCTTGGAGAAAAAAGTTGAAAGGCTAGGCATTCCTCTGGGATATGACTTAGTCAGTCATGTTCCTGTTTCTTCCTTGGTGGGTCTGTCTGATTAGACAAACTCCGCTGTAGGTATGTCCTACAGCTTTGCTGGGACAGCCCTGGTTTGTTCTTAGTGTGCTGTGTAATTTATTGAGAGCAGCTACTTGCCTGTCAAAAGTGACCTGGATGGTTTGGGTGAATAACATGGTCTCTGTAGTCAGAAAACACTGTGAGAAGGGTTGTTTGTGTGTGAACCAGCTGTGAAAGTTGACAACACTTCTAGGATCCTAGGAGCCTGGCTTCACCAGTTACCATGGAGAGTAAATATTTTATGAAGACTCATGGATACATAGATGTCCAACCCTCCACTTCTGTCTTCTTTTGTGACGGCCATTTGGCCTCCGCTGGGATAGTCCTGCAGCTGACTGGAAGCTCCAGCCTCTCTTTGCTTTTGAGCTGTGCCCGTAGATGCTTGGGACTTAGATGCTTGGGACTTAGATGCTTGCTGCTGCAGAAACCTTGTAAAACACACCGCAGTTACCTGTTCTTTCAATCACGTTCCTCCAGGCCTCGTCTTTTTACTCCCTACTACTTTCTGCATCATTTAGCTGGAGATTCGGATTATGATTTCTCTTTATTGTTGAAGAACAATGGGGGTAAGTGTATGAAGGTTCTCCATAGAAGCTACACAGAGAGAGAGAGACAGAGCTTTCTCTAAAATTCACTGTATCACAAACCAGGGGAAAAGCATTTTTTAATGTATAACTGTGTTAGTTTCAAATTCAGAAAATTACATATATGTCTGAGTTATAGGGATGGCTTCAAGAACATGTGATAATTTTGTGGCATCAGAGACAACTGGCCAAGTGTAAGTAGCAGGACATCCAGAAGCTGCAGTCTCAGGCCACTATAACATATTAATATACTTATACACACTCATATACACACAAGCACACATGTATTTATAAATGTGTGTGTGTGTGTGTGTATGAGAGAGAGAGAGAGGGAGAGAGGGAGGGAGGGAGGGAGAGAGAGAGAGAGAGAGAGAGAGAGAGAGAGAGAGAGAGAGAGAGATGGATGGATAGACATTGAGATTATAGCAATTGTCTCATGTGGTCAGAAGTGTCACAGTCTGCCAGCACAGCTTTGGTGTCACTCAGTCTGAGTGTTAAATGCAGACAAGTGGGCTTGTTACTTTTAAGTCTCTGAGTCTCAATGCCCCTGAACCAGGAGCTCTAATATCCCAGGATTTCTGTCAGAATGGGAGAGCGGAAGCTTGCCATCCTCTGCCTTGTTTTCTCTTTGGGTCCCACATGGATGGTGTGGGACCATGGATGGTGCCCATCCACATTGGGGAGGGTGTGTTTCTTTACTCAGTCTTCTGAGTCAGCTGCTAATCTCTTTCTGAAACACAGTCATAACTTACCTTCTCTCTGGGAAGCTCTCAGTCCCATCACGTTAACATATAAGACGAACCTTCCCAGCAGGGAAAATCAGGGCTGCCAACAGGAGCACTGTGGAAATGAGACATGACAAATCTGTGTCACTTCCACGGCATGGGTTTCCCTGGCTCCGAGTGGCTGGGGGACTGGAGCTTCCCAGCTTCCTGCGAATCATAGTTGTCTCTGATCCAACAAACTCTCACATGGTCTTCAAGACACTCCTGTAAATGAAAAACCTGTGTGAAATATTCTGAATCTGAAAGTAACTCAATTCTTTGCCCATGGCTTTGTGATACAGTGAATTTTAGAGAAATGCAGTTATCTGTAAATCTAGAAAAGATGATATTTCATTGCGTCCCTTATTTTGCCAAATGTTATTCACCATTATAACAACATTTTCTTTCATGTGATGATTTTTTGGCTATTTGCATAAAAATAATATCTAGTTTCTGCTCCCACTTCTCCAATGAATGTTTTCAAGGCCCTACTCATCTTCCATCACAGAGGGTGACTGTTCCCTTTCAGACACAGGACATCGTACTTCCATATTACAAGCAAATATGACACCATTTTTTTCTTCTGGTAACACCTACTAGAGGTGATGTGTGTTGTCGTTGAAATCAGCCATGTTCTACTGTCTATTGCCATTACCGCGGTTAGGCTGAATTTCCTGCAAATGTTGTGTGGACATCTTCGTGATACTTGGGAGACCACAGAAACCTGCTGAGATAGTCCTTTTGTAAAGAAATACTGGCATCGGAGGCAAAGACCTGGTCCTTGGCACACAGGCGGTACCTGCTTTCTGGCTTGGGTTGCTAACCTGGATGCTTTGAAGGTGCTGAATGCCGTTGTGACTGAATCCAGGTAGGATAAAACTCCTAATTCAGAAACAGAATCTACCCTCACAGAATTTGCACCTGGATGTCAGTTAACTCTTGAGGATTCATGGAAAGGAGGATTTTGGGGTTAGTCAGGTAGAAGAATTATTTTTTTTAGTTACTACTCTGGGATAAAGAAAGGGAAGCTAAGGGGGAAATGAGTGCCTAGTAGAATACTCACAGAAAATTCCATGGAATACTTAATAGTGTATGAGTGATAAGCAATTCATTCAGAATGTTGCTTTGATTTGGAAAATACCTAAGCATCCTAATTATATGTTCATCTTACGCCTGTCTTACATGAAGTTGGCTGTACTTCTGAATTATTACAAAACCAGATAGCTTCTCTTTCCCCCCGCCACACTTCTCTTGTTATAGATACTCTTGAAAGTAGTCATTTCTCCTTTTGGTTGATTTGAATTATTTTCTATTGTTGAAATGGGTATTTTCAAACTTCTTTTTATTTTCAGCATATTTCTTCATTGTTCATTTCTGTGGCAGTATTAGTAGATACTGAGAATGGGATACTCACATCATTGCTTATTTGTTGTATGGCCAAAGGGCCTTATTGCGAAGTCAGTTTCCTTTTGCATTGTGAGTTGTATATGTACACCAATTACTTCATATTTTGAACTGCTGTTTAAGCAAGGAAGACTGAAATTAATTAGTTATACTTATAATTTTTTACTCTTTTTATTATCCCTGTTTAATTAGTTATATATATATTTCTTCCTCTCCCTCTCTCCCCACCCTGTCGCTCTCTCTTTACAAAGACTTCACATAATTTCATATAGCCTGATAGTTGCTTTGACAAGGCTGCAGTGTTCTCCCATCATTACATAACAATAGCCTTCTCATTTGGACACTACTTTAAGTTGTCAAGACAGTATCTCTGTACTGAGCCATTATTAAAGAGGTGTTCGTTGCTAGTAGCACAGTCAATTAAATCAAGAATGATTTGTTTAGTTGAGCACCTTGAAATCCTTAGCCTGTTTAGAATACGGCAGGAATTCAACAGTCGTTCCATATGTTGGTGTGTGATTTTTGCCTTCCTTAACACCTAATGTGCCCAAGTAGGTTTACCCTGCCAATGGATGATTTAATTTGACTTTAATTATATCTTATTTGGCTCTATAAACTGCACTGAAGCCATCCTTGCCATGCGGTTAATAATGTAATTTAGTCTATGATGGTATTAGATGATTATGAGAGCAGATATTAGAGACATAACCATTTTCATATTTAATAAAGAAGCAATGTGTTCTAAGTGATGAAGTTAGGACTCCACCATGCCATTGTCAGCACACGTGAACTCTCTTTCAGAGATTCTTTTTAGATCTAAGAAAATTTAATTCTGAAAATTTTTAAACTCATTTATCTGTTAGATGCTTTGCTGTTGTATCTTTGACATGGTAGCTCCTAGGATTGATTATTTGATACATCCCAGGAATAAAAACAACCAACCACCCGAGCAGACAAAGGTAAGAACCAATAAAACCTTTGAGGCTTGAAACTGTAGAAATGAAGTCATGTATCTTCTCCTTGGAAAAGTAAACCAATCCATTATTTGAATGTCAAACAGCAAGTGTTATTTGTACACTTTCTTTTGAAATAAGGTAGGAATGATTTTCATCAATTTCTCAACCTTTGGCTGGAATATTGGAGATCACTTTTAAGTGTGAATATAATGTAAAGCACTTGAGTTGACCAATAGCATGTTTTCAGTGTGTTTATGTTCTTTTGAAAGATGCTTTTACTGAATAATTTACACATGTCAGGAGACTTCACTGTGGAAATAGGAAGTTTCTCATTCACTCCAATGTAACCAGTATGAATAGTTTCTGTGCGTGTACTTTATTCTCTATTCATAGACAAGCTTGTGTATAATAGAATATTATCCTCTGGGAGTTATATAAATGAGGGAATATACTGCATAGACTGCTGTCCAATTTGCTTGCCCACAGGCAATACACAGTGGGGACTTTTCTGTATTGTCACATATTTCATTCCTTCCAGTGGATGCTTAGCATTCTAATATGAACTCCATGCTCACCTTTAGAATGTTTTTGATCTTTTCTCCTGTTTTAAATTTGATGTGATTAGATGAAGCAAACCATTCCTTGAGTAGTCAAGAAAATGCTGCTCTGAGTTTCCTTGCTCTGAAATGTCTTTTTGCCATTGATTCTGATGTATTCAGAGATGAACAGGAAAATTTGTAGGTGAGTGAATTGCATAGAAGTATGATTTATTTGCCAATAATTTCTTTTGCCCTTTGAAATAACACAATGGAATCAGTCAAATAGGTCACCTATAGGTGCTTTCAATCCAAGCTATTATAGGTGAAACTAGTGTAAAAAACAGATCCAGGAGCTAAATGATCACAGCAGTTAAGCCCATTAAGGTTCCCTCTCCCAGTGACTATAATTTTAAGCAGTTCGTAGTTCACAGTTTATTGTTTCATCAGGTTAAAGAGGGTTGGGTTAAGGGATTGGGACACATGATCAGGGTGAGGGTATAAGCCTAATATCTTATATTCCCCACATAGCATTCCTGTACTTTTCATGCCTGTTGTGTAAAATGGGAACACTTAGTGTAAGCTAGCAGTCTTGTCGTGGGTTTGAGAATTGGACTGTGATTTTGGTTTTCTTACATCTAGCTACTGGTGAAGGCATGCTAAGCTGTGTGGGCTTCTGTGCACCAGATTATGCAGGGTGGTGAAGTTCAAGGAAGAAATTTGGACTTGATTATATAGAAACAAGGACGGTGTATGTATATGTACTGAAAACTTAGGCTGTTTTTGATGCTGTACATTGTTAGGTCATATGAGAAGTTTAACCTGGGAGTAGATTGTAAAGTCAAAGGATTACACATCTAAATTGTTTTTTGAGTAACTTGGATCTGATGTTGATGAGAACCTGGATTTCTGTGTGATGACAGGAGATACAGAGGAAGAAGGGTTTGAGAGAATTATAACTAAGTGTTAAAAGCCAGAATATTGTCATTTTGCAGGTTAAGTGATTTCTTGATAATTTCGATGTGTGGAGAGAGGGAGGAGATGCATTTGCAAATATTTATGTCATTTCAAAAACCAGTTAGTGATATTTTGATATCCAACTTTTAAAACATTATTTACACTTGAAACAATGATTTTTGTTTTGGTTTGTTTAACCCTGTGTTGTTTGTGATAAGCAGGATTCTAACCTGAAATTTTCTGAAGACTAATTTTTTTCTTCTAATAAAAAATGAGTATGTCATATTCATTTTGTGGAGAATTGTCTTAACTAGTTACAGTTCTGTTTTCTAGAGCAATGATAAAATGTATTCTTGGAAGAGAATTAATCATCCTAGTGCAATTATATTTGTTATTTATTTTGCTTTAAAATTAGTAAATTATTAGTTGTAAAAAATGTAATTACCAGCAGTTAATAGATAAGACTCTAAATATTAAATAATTTGATTAGTGATTATATTTTCAGAGACATTTGACATGTTAATGATTCATTTTTAGAGACTTAAGTCTACCATTAAAAATTAATATTCTTTATAAAGTTGTGCATTTTTTCACTAAGACCAGAAGTATAACTAAGATTGACAGTTAAGAAACTTTTAACATGTTCATGCTCTTATAATTTGTAATAGGGATATTTGAGAAAATATTTCCCCTCATTTATTTACCCTGTGTATATAAACCATCATTGCTAACCAGTGTTTGAGGGATTTGAGTCTCTCTACCTTTCTTTGTGTTTACCACTTTAATACACACACGTTGTTGATGACATATAGGAGTGAGATATCTGCACAAATCATCTTTTCCTGGTCTGCTAGCTAATGTGTATACACATAAAAAAAAAAGAAAAATTAATAGCATAAGTGTGCTGTTGCTTATTCATGCTCAAAGCGATTCCAATAATGTCTTTACACAAGGATGTGCTTCTTTATGTACTTGTGAGACCATCACATTTTAAAACCTAAGCTTGGAAACATACTTGATTTACCTTCTTTCTGCATCCACAGTGTGTAGGATCCTTGCAGTTATACCTTCGTTCATTATGAGCCCTTTTTGAATGCAGTGCAACCTCCAGTTGATTAAAATAATTTCAGTGGGACACTATTTTTACTCGTGCCCTAGACTATTATGGATGCAAGGGTTTTAGGGTAGTGCATTGTCCAAATAGAGAAATAAAACCAACATTCACGCCTGGGTTGCTTAATATATGGGCATGTCATTATCCATTCATGGTGCACTTTTTATGGGGAAAGCCAGGTGTTCAGGACACAAAGAGGCCTCATATTTCCTTGATTTCAAAGAAGCTATGATCAACTGTTCTAGCAGGACATATGAAGGAATTATAGTGCTGTAAGCTGAGCGCTGTTAAGGCTAATGCAGAAACATGCTTTAGGGCACAGAGGGCAAGACCCCCAAGAGTCTGTACTGTCTTCGTTGGGAAAACTCCACTTCTAAACTGAATTATTTCCTTAGCCATCACTAAATAATAACTAAAATGAAAGAACTGCCCCTTTAGCCCTGATTATATGCTGGGCATCTACAAATATTGTCAGATATGTCTTTAAGGTTGACATTATGTGAAAGTATTTTACCTTAAATCAGAGTCATAAACCATTCCCCACAATCAATAAGTCAGAATTTTATCGTGTTCTTAGGAAGTCCTAACTGAAGTGTGTTTCCTTGCTCAGTATGAATAACTTAATGTGCTTTGCTCTGCTGAGAAGTTGTCATATGTTGTTTTCATTTCATTTCTACCGCATGTACACTGTTTAAGCTCTTGTTATCTGATCTCCAATTGGGGAACAAGCTCTGTGAGTACTTTGAGCCATCCTCATTAGTAAGTCAATTTTGACAGCACTTTCAAGCATGTGGACCTGTATTATAAATGTTAGGGAAGGGTTATAAATGTAATGGGAGAGGTGGTCCTTCACGTTATCCTTCACGTTATCAAAAATGGGCTCACCTTTAATAAAAGCATGGGGTTGTGTAGAGGTGGTCCTGCAGTCCCAAATCACAGTCAGGTGTTAGCAATCTGTTTGTTAGCATTGTCCCATGAAAAATCAGAATTGGCACATACCAAGTCATGTAACAGTGCCTAAGCATCCATTGTAATGAAACATTTGCTAAACTCATTAGGGTTTGCAGATGTTTTTCTGAATAGACAAAAACTCTTAATATTTATAATGAAAAGTTTTGGGGAAGTTATGCTTTGGTTACTGGAGAGCTTTAGCTCTTTTGATTACTTGAATTCACAATCCGCTTGTGGTCAGTGTAAACCTCATGGGCCTCCTTTGGTCATCATACACCAAGAGAGATGTGGCTTTCTTTGTTGTTGTTTTTACCCCCCCTCCCCCCATGGATTTCTGAATACTCTTAATTTGAAGGAAGGGAAATCTCTGCAGAACCAAGGCTGACCCTCTCTGATTTCTACATTTACTTTTATTGCTTTTAACAGGTAATTGACTGAATCATGTTGAATTCTCGGTTGGTTTTGTTAAAATTACCAGTGGAGAGTGAAGTGTATGGAGTGGGCTTGAACCTTGATTGCCCTCCTATGGTAAATATTTCTTATGAAAAAGTCTGTCATTTTGGATCTGGTTTTGGCTGTTATTTGGCCTCTGCTAAGCCCACCAGCTGTCTCAGCACATGATCGTGTGGAGGGTGTGGGAGGAATGAGTGATACATGGCAAGGAAAACCACTCACTCTTTATGCTTTTTGTCACAGTCATGTTCTCTTGTCCCATCATACGTGCCTTTCCTCCCATGAGCTCAGCTGTTATTATGCAGCACTGATGTTTTAGAAGGGGAGACGAGCTGGAAAATTTGGAATGGATGCCAAAGAGCTAGAAAAGCAATTCTGTATTTTGTCGGATAACTGATAGGTTTGGTCTCCTGAATTGTACAAAGTGAACAGATCGAAGAAAGGAACCCATTTGAGGCTCTCTCTCTCCCCAACAGCTAAGGGCATTTTAAGAATCATTCTAGATAGTTGTATTGTTCATAAATAAATACCAGTTTTTTGGTTGATGCTGATGGACAATTCCCCCCACCCCCAATTCAAAGTAAATTCTTACTTTAAAAGGTAAGTGAATACAATAACTAATATGTATTTTTTCTATAATAAAATTCATAGAATTTGATTTATGAGTAGAATATTTTGTAGCATAAAAAACACAATATCTTGAAATTCCAGCTTAAAATGGCAACTTGAGTAAATGCATTTGCCTCCACTCTCTCCTGGATACCTCACCAAAGAGTAAAGAAAAGGAGTAAAGAGGATAGAAACACACGTGCACAGAGAGAATTTAAGAGGAGACAAAGGATTGGTCAGGCCATGAATTTCTGGGTAATGTAAATTGGAAGGAAGGATCCCAAAAGCAGAGAGCTGAATACCCCATGCCTGCAGAGGAGGCCCAACAAGCAGGAAGCAAATTTATGCTTCAGAAATCCTGGACAAGCCAGGAACTGGCAGTATTCAATACTGCAGAAGTCGAGAGTGAAATAGGGATAAAAACAGGGAGTTTGTTGGAAGTCTGAATATGTTATAGATCCCCAGGCTCCCGTTCCCTAGATAAGCACACAACTGATTAGTAGAGGACACTTGCTTGAGTCATAAATGAGCAAATTTACTGTATGGAGACTCTGAGCTACAGCAGTTCCAGACATGGGAGCGTCCGGCCCAGCTGAGGATAGAGTCTGCCTGATAAGCAGTGAGAGCCACAGTTCTCTCCTGCTTGCTTGCTTCTCCAACAGCCCTGGCAGACAGGCCTTAGACTGACAGAAAATGGTGGTTACCAGAGATGAAGGGACATGGGTGGGAGGAATCAGCAGAAGGGGCTCAATTGCATGTTGGTGGAAGGTTATTAGGAAATTGGTGGTGGACATCTTGTGGTGTCAGTTACTTGAAGTGGTATGAAGTGACACTCCTAAAGCTTACCCAGTGTGGTGAAACAGTGTTACCACATTTAAAAACAAACATCATGTGGCTTTCACAGAAAAAAGTGATTTTTAAAAATACATGAACTTTTGTAAATATAGCTATTGAAGAAAATACTTTTGAGAAGACTAATCCATGAGAGAATAGAAAACAGCATTAGTAAACTTGAAATCAGATGGCTTTGAGAGGAAGCACATTATTTTCTGGTAGGTAAATATTTCAGAAATTTAAGTGGTATTAAATATATGAACTAAGAGATATTGTGGAATGGATTTCACAAGAAATAATAGCCATATTGGAAGGTAAAGGACTTAAAAAATATCCAAACCTGATGATTGATTTTTGATAAAATGTGAAGGTTTGTGGGAATAAAAACACACTGATTCTCTTGGGGAAGCATGCAACAAAATTCTTAGGAGCAGTTTACAAATTCCATAGTTTTGTTCTTGACTCGACTGTTAGCACTTTACTAAAAGTTGATTTCTATTAGCAAATTATGGCAGAGGAAGGAGTGATTTTTATGATAAGTGAAGAATTGTTTTCCTCATTGTTGGTTGGACTAATCTCTATTTTAACAATAGCAATTCAAAAAAATTGCAGTGGTTTCACTTTTTTCCCCTAATCAGCACCATGCTGGCTGTAGGTGAAAAGGTTCATTTAAAAATTTTGCCTGTAATATGCTTGATTGTTAATTTCCAGGTCAGTATCCAGTCTATCATAAATCTCATAGGGTGATAATTTATGCTTATAGTGGACACTCTATTTAAAACTATGATGAAGTCACCCTGTCGACAGCAGCTGAAGTACTGAATCCCACTCTCTCACTTACTCAGAATCCTGTCACATTTGAGTTTGCTAATTTCCCATCTTTAATGACTGTGTTTCATTCAAATAAAACGTCAACCTTATGACAACCTAATTTATTACTAACAGTTCACATTTTATTGTGTTTCATCTCTCCAGGCTAAACACATTCTCTCCCTCCCTCTTCTGTCCCGCCCTCTTTTCCCTCCTTTCCTCCTTTCCCTCTCTCCTCCCTTCTTCCCTTCCCTCCCTCCCTTTCTCCCTCCTTCTTTCCCTCCTAGTCAAACCATAGGTAAAGGAGTGAGTTATTTTCCCTATTGGGTCTCCCTGTTATTTCTGCATTGGAGGGCTCCAGTCTTATGCCATATTGTATATAGTGCAGATTGTAAGTTTAACTGAAAACTCTTAATTCCAGTGTCCAACTATTTTTCAAATGACATTGGAATTCATTTAGTACATTTTCCCAGCAATAAAGCTTACAATGGAAGTGGAGAATTTTATGGTTGAAATTGGACCTAGAAATTATTTACTCTTATTTCCATCAATTTCATATTTCAAAGATTTTCCTTAAAGCAGGAACCTTGTTATTTCCCCCTAGAAAATATTGCCAAATCAAAGAAGTGACATCACTAAGGCCTTGTCTCCAAAGCCCCCTGCTTGTGAGTGGCTTAAACAAAATTCAGGTTACTGCTCTTCTTTTATTGGGAATCATTGGGAATTGTCAGCCCATTTCAGCTCATAGTGTGAGACCAGGATTAGTTACTAGTTTTTCAGTTACTTTAAGAATTCTGTGACATTGCTGTGAATATATTATAAGTGGATTAATTTGTTATGCAATAGACAAAAAGATGTGTGTATGTATTTGATATATGTATAATATGTGTATTTTGTTATATGTGTATCTATGTTACACACATGTACAATATCAGTTTTCTAGACGTTGTCTTACCAAGGACTTAGAATAGTCTTGGCCAACATTTCCCTTTCTCTTCCATTTTTGCCATCCTCCCTCCCACTTGCTGTGTGAGCCTTTTCTCTGTGTTGGCATGGGCCAGCCTTAATTGCTGCATCTTTCCTCTAAGTCCAGGTCCTATTTTGTGTTCAGGTCATGGTTTGGGTTGGGGATGAAGTGTTTATCTCAGGTCAAGAGATGTGCAGTTCTTGACTTTAAATCAGAGCATTCCGAACTTAGAAAATTCCACCTCTCTAACAGGAATGTGCATTTGTAGCACTTAATGCTAATTTGTCTCCATTAGAGGCTCTAGTATTCAGTGTGAGCTTCCGTGTTCTGTGCTTGGGGAAAACAATGGTGGAAACGTGGATACTGCATTCAACCAAGGATTTAGAATTTAGTAGGAGAAAGATACATGATTTACTTGTTAACAGAAGAGATGGTAGAAGTTTCAGGGAAGATACAAAGGGAGGATAAAAAGGAGGGCGTAGATCATTGACTATGGGGATAAATCAGGAAAGATTTTAGCAGGGGGCCGTAATTAGGCTTATTCAGGCATTTCGCTGGTGGGGTGTGTGATCTTCTATGTGGGATTTGGGTGCTCAGGGTATTTTAGGGCAGATGAACCTGCAAAATGTGAGATGTGAAGATAGTAGATTTGGGATTTGGAGCTACATCTTCAGGTGCACACCCCACCCCCAATTTATGTAGCTTGAGTACTGGCTTCCTGGTTTATGTTGTGTTGAGACTTCTTTAGTAAGAACCAAATTGGTTTGTATTTTCAGACTCAGCTGGAGGCAGAATGAAACTGATATTTGCTTGGGAAGAAGTATTAGTCCAGAAGTATCTCTGGACCTAATTTGTTGGGGTTTGTATATTAGGGCTTTTCCACCTGTTAGCCTATGCAAAAATATATTCTCCAGTAAAATTGAAATTTTATTTTAGGTGCTTGAATTTCATGCTTAATGGTTGCTCACAGAAATGTATTCATGTATATTTTTAATTTACATGATTAATTTTGATATTTTTAAGGTTTACTATACCTTTTCAGTAGTGGAAACCCAATGCATTAATTTATACTTGCAGGAAGTAAGGATTCAATTTATGCTAGCTTGAGTCGAGGAGTTGGGAATTCAAATGGGGAAAGGGATGACTTATATTTCAGTAAAGGGAATGCGGTAGGAGACAGATAAGTGGAATAGTGAACAATAATGCTGGAAGTGTAGGCGGTGGACTTTCTAAAATGCTGTACTTAACTTTTTGGTTGTGGGAGGGTGTGAGTGGGAGAGGCGCATCTGATTTGCTACTAGATATCAATCTGGAAGCAATGTAAGATGCATTCATTTTATTTGAGCAAAACATGTTTGTGTTTTGTGAAAGGGAAACTCCTGTACTGACATAAGAAATCAGAGCCTGCAAGACGAAGGGAATTCAGCAGTACAGATTCAGAAGAGGGATGTAAGGACCTGCGAGTTTCACCCATTCAACACATTCGTTGAATTTCATCTAGTCCCCTAGTGCCAGGACTGAAGGAGGGCTACTCAGACATGGTTCCTGCCCTCATGGAGCGTAGGGAGAAGTTTAGGATAATCACATCTCTGCTTCTAGATGTGGTGGGTGGAACCTGAGGCACTGGGCACTGTGGAAAAAGAGACTTGTGCTTACAGCTTTGTGGGGACACTTGAGCACCCACATGTGACTTTCAGTGCTGGTCAAGTTGCATTAATGGACTTGGGTAGTGGTCAGGAGACTCTGAGGGGGAGAGGTCCATCCCCGTGTTTTTTAGATCTCAATGTGTCCTAGATGCACCTGGACTCTTGTTAAAATGCAAACTTGGATGTAGCAGCTCTGGGTTGGAAGCTGAGATTCTTAAGTGCTAACCAGCCCCCAGGTACTGCTGCTGCTGACCTGTGGCCATATTTTGCACAGTGGAAGTGTAGTTAGCAAATGCTGGTTAAAAGTAGTTATATAGTCAAAAATAGTTAAGAGACATAACTCCATTCGCTCTCTCTCTCTCTCTCTCTCTCATCTCTCATCTCTCCCCTTTAGAAGAAATTTAGACTCTTTGGGAGTAGGGCCAATTTCAGGCCAGGAATGCCCACATATGTGTACATACACATCCATTTACAATAAAATTGCTTTTGTAGAAATTCCATAATCTCCAGGTCATCTGGAAAATATTTCTTCAGTCAAACATGGTCAGAGCATATTCTGTTGACTTTCCTTGCGGTTGACAAAGGGGAATAATGAACTCCTATTTACAGATAACCATGTCCAAACCACATTTTATTTTTAAGAGTTGACTTTTCAACTCTAATCCATAAAATCTGAAAGATGGCAGAAAAGAGAAAACAAAATGTCCAGCTAACATTTTTCAGGAATGCGTTTCTGCGAGGGAAAATGGTATTTGTCTGCCTCCAGGGAAGAAGATAGCAAATGTCATTTGTGGAATAAATACATGTAATTGTATGTCATGTTCTGAGTCTGTATTAAAATAATAGGTGTGTCGGTGTTTTCACTTTTGGGTTGGCTCGCTAGGCAAAACAGTTGAAAAGGAGTCCTCAGATTTTTATTCTGTGCGTCTTAGGTAAGAACAAAGATGAGAGCAAAGCAAAGGGTCTTCTAAGATATAGAGAATAACTGGGAGGCAGGAGTCCTAACAGTTTTAATGTGTTGAATCCTGCTAATGTTTCTGTAAATGGCACATTTGGCTTAATTCTCTTTACACATATAATAGTTACTCCTGTAGCAACTGGTGAACATTCTCTTAACGCTGAGCACTATACATGCAAGTGATGAAGGGAAATCAAGGCAAATGTCACTCACCTTCAGTGGGAATATTTCTTTGGGAATCCTTTCTTACCCTGATGACTGACGTGATGTAGTCAGTGTGACAATGAAGATCTTCCAGGAGTAAGACTTTCATTGGTTGATTGGGTTTGCAGTTTTATTTCCTTTACAGTTGTTCTTGACTTGTCTCTCATTGAGTAGGAGACAAAGTCCATTACATAGAGGAAGATCGAGATGTCTCAGGCTCATGAATAGACTGATACCTGACTAGAGACTAAGAAAACTGTTGTGAATATATCGTTGTGAAGAAACTGAAAGGAATATAAAATTTTTAAATGAACCCCGTCAGATTCTGTAGCCAGATTCTGTAAAATATGTGTGTGTATTATATACTGTGTGTATTATATACTGTATGTATTATATACTGACTTGTATTAGAGAATCTTGTAGACTATTGGAAAAATTAGGGATTTTCCCCCATACAGTTCACTAATATTTCTGTGGATTCTGTCCAGGTAGTGGACTTGGCATTTAGTTACAGTCATCAGGACTCAGGCTGCAGATTCTGATTCTGTTAAGTAGGTCAAAGACCAGGTAGATTGTTGTATCTGTGTTCTTTTTAACTGAGGAAATCTTTACAAGAATTCCCTTGTGTGAAATTGCCTGTGAAATTTCCTCTCTTGGTGACCTAAATTAAACTTTAGACCATGAGATATACTAATTAAAAACAGGTACCAAGGAGTTTGTTGACTGCCCTCAATACACTGGCCCCAGGGAAACTCTGACACTCAGGTTCCCCAGGTTGTGTGGTAAATCTAAGACCCCCATAGAGAAGTCCTTACTTTCCCTTCTGATTCTGATCCCAACTACAAAGTTGAAATTATTTTGACGTGTAATGAACTTTTTGATACTGATATGGTAAAGAGCCAAATCTCTAGTCACTATTGGCATCTATTATAACTCACAAATGGAATAAAGTGCTCCTAATTATATAAAAAAGATTAGTTTTTACTTCATCATTCAGTTAATAACAGGGTCGGCTACTCTGCAAACACTTTCTCCCTACTTCGGGCTCTCTTAATCAGAGACAATATAAGAAGTTGATTTGCATATTTAAATGAATTTTGAGTGTTCAAGGGAATTGTGTTATATTCCTAATGTTCCTCAGATTAGTCTTTATCAGCAAATCTTTGTTTTAGTAGTTAATGGAGAAAAGTGCTTAAAAGAAAGTCTGTCTTATTTCCATTGTGGGGGAAAAGTGGCCTATGTTACTGATATTTTTAGGACTTCCTTATTGTATTCTGCCAGAGGTTTTAGCTGCATAGCCACCAGAAGGGGAAAATATTTTAATGGCGTGAGTTCCCTGAAAATGAATTGTTTCTTAAACAATGAGTCACCTCTTTCTTTTTCACTGGTTATCTTAAACCAGACAAATAAAAGGAATGAGCAAAAAACTTCATTACAGAGGTTTCATAAAATTTACATGTGTATGATAATTATAGATAAATTATTGTCTAAGAAGATTCAAGAAGGCTGAGGTCATATTTTATTAACATTAAAATGATCTACCTCACAGGTGGACAGTTTATGAGTCTTGGAAGTTATGCTTTAATGATCTTACTGAACAATAATTAAGACCAATGTCAGCGTCAGCATAAAGGCAGACAAAGGCTTGCAGTGTGTCTTCACACGGGTGCCCTTTGTGATTGGGTGAGGGAACTCTTCGTTGTGCCCGATACCTTGCAGTTATTTATCTTTTTAAAGATTTATTTTTATTAACTTATGCATACAAGAACTAGGGTGTGGGCCAGAGGTGCAGGGTAGGTGAGAGGTTTCACCAGACATAAAGTGGGGAGCGGAACAGGCAGATCTATTGAGATTCACTGTTGAGGGCAAGACAGAAGAGGTCTGCTGCGCCATGTGGGTCAGCTCTCTGGCCTGGGATCGAATTGGTGCTGCAGTGGCTGGCAGTAGCTTGATAGCACTGAGACTTTAACCCCTGCGCCACCATGGAGACACCCAATGTCTTACATTTATAGGCTGTTCAGTATCTTCAGTCCTCACTGAATGTCATTGGAGCCCACCTGTCATTGTGATAAACAAAACTGCATTCAGAGATTTCCACAACTTTATCACAGGACTTAATTGTTCCTATTAAGCACTTGCCCATCTTTCCTCGCACCAGCTCTTTATTCTTTATTCTAGATCTCGATACCAAGAACTCCCCACACCCCATTCCAGGACTTATTTCAAATGATTCAAGATGCCCTTGCATCTCTCACTTTCACTTGTTCAAGCTCTTTCTGTCAACACAGAGACATAAGCTTGTATATCCAATCACATATAAACCCAAGCAAAGCTTTAACATTCAAAGACCCATTTTCATCCTCCTATCGGCTCTGTAGTTTCTATCACTGTTTTAAGTTGCAGACTTTTGGAAATAATCTGGTTTTAATAGATCTCATGATAAAATAGAAAGGGGAAATTATTCTGCTTTTCTATATGAGATATTGATAATTGCATAATATTCTTTTAATCCATGCAATCTTCAGAACAACTGTTTGGGAGGTTGGGTTCTTTGCTGCTTTTCAATCTTATTTATTATTCTGTAGGATGTTATGCCTGTTAATTATGAGTATTATACTTTGAGTTCCCGCCTACCTCCCTGACTTGCTTCTCTTTCTCTTTTTTTCTTTTTAGCAATGCTTGCACACTACCTTTTTTCCAGGTCCCAAGTAACCTAAGTTTAATTATATATCCATCAATTCTGGCCTCTGAAAGAAATTTTAGTATCTTTCTATGTAAATGAAAATTATCTGTTTCCATTGGCCCATCCCAAATTGAAATTTTTCTCTATTATATTTTTAAAAACACACTGTTGAAAAATGAGAGACACTCAGCAAAGGAGGGGGAGGATAAGGGCTCAAAATGGGGCAGAAAAGGTCTCAAGAGACGATGGTGATGGGTCACGGGTGAATTGGTGGTGGGTTACCCAAGGGGAATACACAATGTAAAAAATATAAATTAAATAAATTAAAAAAAAAGAAACAAAAAAATGATACCCTTTAGTTCTCTTTTAAAGAAGCTTGGTAGAGGATGATTCATTATCAAATTGAGACAGGTTTGCTATAGATAAAATTTGCATGAGAAATATCAGTTGAATTTTATCACCTTTGGAGCAAGTATTTTTGTTTTTTCCTCTTCCACTATGAGCATATAATAATCTGCAGAAGTTATTTGAATAATTAAACTTTTTTCTTATATAAGGTATTTTAAACCATTCTACCTGTACACCAAAAGCATTATTCTTTTTTCATTTTCTCTGTCTTTTATTGTTTAAGTTTCATGAAAGGAATGGAGTCACAACTCACTTTAGCCTTCATTTCATCCTGTTGCTTCAAACTGTGTCTATCCACAACTGCCTTTTCTAGTAATTTGTTCATCCAACAATTTTGGATACTTTGATAATCACTTCTCCTTTAAAAAATAGTATTTATTGTAAAATATAGCATATACCTAAGCTACATAATATGCATGGTTTAAAAGGTCAACTGGGGCATACTCAAACATTTAAGAGTTAATTTGAGCAAAATTGATTCAAATAAAGCAGAGCCAGTCAGGAAATGGTTAAGAGCACTCTGCCAGCCGAAGCCAGAGAAAGACTTTTATAGAGAAATGACATTATTTAACTTTGAACTATTTTTATATTATATATCATTTCATATTACATTGTTTCATTATATTTATAATGATTACTTAGCTAGCTTAAAGCCTGGTTGACTGATTCTTGGCCCTCATGTTTTGATTTTTAACCTTGAGGCATTTATAGGCTTCGATTTTGATTGGTTAAAGAATACTGCCAAGACATTAGAGCCACATCAGTCTTTGGCCCCCTTGTTTAATTTAACAATGTACAGTTCACAGAGAAATAAGAAAGCAGACACTGTGTGCTCACCTCTTGCTGGTGAAGAAAAATTTTGATCAGAATCATATAAGCATCCTCTGCTCTCTATCATCACTTCTTTTACACCCCTCTATGAAACTTCACTCTTTTTTCAATTTTGTGAAAATCACAGTAATGATTTTATTTATAGCTTCATTGCCTATGTGTATCTCTGAGGACAGTAGCCTGTTTTGCCTGTTTTTGAGCTTTATATTCATGTACTTAATGAAAAATAATTTAAGACTCAACTTTACATTTGTGAGATTCGTCTTTACTGATGTCTGTAGAAAATTTTCCTCATTTTCTCTGCTGTACCGTATTTTATTTAATGGCTACATCATGATTTATTTGGCTAGTATACATTGATTGGCTTTAGAGTTGTGATTCTTTTTTTTAAAAAAATATTTATTTTTTAAAGATTTATTTATTTATGCATACAAGCTGGGGTACAGGCCAGATGCGTGGGGCGGTGAGAGGGTTCACCAGAGTCAGAGTGGGGAGCAGAACAGGCAGATTGATGGAAATACACTGCTGAGGGGAGCAGTGGGTGAGGCAGGAGAGGTCTGCCGCGCCATGTGGGAAGCTCCCCGGCCAGGCCAGGCTTCGGACTTGCGTCGCTGCTGTCGACAGCTCCACAGTGCAGCGCTTAACCGCTGTGCCACCAGGGAGGCCCCTAGAGTTGTGATTCTTACATGAACATTATGAATACTGCTTCTGTGATATTCTTGTCTTTGTCTCTTGGTTAACACAGTAGGAGTTATTTTTAGGGTTTATATGTGGGTTGTTGCTAGATCATAGAATACACACATGTTTAGTGTGAAATTAGCTCTAAATGGTTCTGTCAGTTTGCAAAACACCTGGTAGTAGATGCTGTAGTTTTAAATTTTTGCCCAAATGGGGGCCTCCCTGGTGGTCTAGGAGTTAAATTTTAGGGCTACTACCAAGAAGGCCCTCCACAACGGCGGGCCTGAGTTTGACCCTCAGGCAGGGAGCTGACTCACATGGCACAGCAGACCTCTCCTGCCTCACCCACTGCTCCCCTCAGCAGTGTACTTCTGTAAACCCACCTGTTCTGCTCCCCACTCTCTGGTGAATCCTCTCACCACCCCCCGCACCTCTGGCCTATACCCCAGTTCTGTGCAAAAATAAAATCTTAATTTTTTTTTTTTTGCCAAAATGTTGGGTGTGAAGTGTTTGGGGGCTATTTGTGTTCACTGTTTTTCAGAATTCTTCTTCATGTAGGTCACCAGCTTCTCTACAGTGACTTCTTTTTTGATTTGTAGCAACTTATGTATTTTCTGGATGTAAATCTTTTGTTGGTGTTTCAGGCTGTAGCTTTCCCAGTTTGTGGCTTCTATTTTCGCTCTTTATTTTTGACAAACAAGATATCCTTAATTTAATGTAATTATATTCCTCAGGCTATTCCTTTTACAATATTTTTTTCTTTATGTATTGGTTAAGAAATGCTTCCCTATACAATTATAATCTGTTGTGACCTTAAATTTTATTTGTGAAGCTGAGATCCAGTTTCTTTTATTTCTGTACATACTAAGTTTCCATTACTTACTTCTCTCTCTCTCTCTTTTTGTATTGATTAATCCATCTATTTCTCACCTATCTACAATGCCTTTTCTCTCAGAGTTTTCATATGTACACATGTTTATATATATATATATATGTTTCTGGATATTTTGTTCTATTAATCTGTTTATCTGGATGTGTAACAAAAATGCATTATTTTAATTACTACAATTCTATATAAAAATCTTACTATTCTGTTCACGTTGTTCTTCTAGAGTGACCCAGTTTTCTGTAGTGCTTTATTCTTCCACATACATTATGGAATCAGTTAATCAAAGTCAAGGAAAACCTCTGCTGAGATTTGGGTTGCAGTTATGTTGAAATCTACTTAACAATCTGGGGGAACTAATGTCTTTGTGATACTGAATCTTATCTATCAGTAAAGATATCTCATCATTGGCTTAGGAATTTTAAGAATGTTTTTCAATAAAATTTTATGAATTTCTTCATCAAAATGATCCTCACCCTTAAAATCAAGAGGGGGGGTTCTCATATTTTCAGATATTCCCCTTGAAAGTCATATATTTTACTTTAATGTTATTTGATCCCTCCTCCGTGCCCCCCCACCCCAATAAAGTATATATAGTGACCAAAATGAAATGAACAGTTAATTAAACAGCCTTTCCTCCCTCCTCCACAGGTGAAATGTTTCTTCCAACTGTTGACCCATTTTGAGAATTACTGGTCAAATTTAATATCATCCACATTCTCTGTGCAAATAATATGACTGATTATTAAGAATGTGGGTGTTTCTCCGGATAGCAAGAACTAGTTGATGCAGTACAAATACCCCATTGCATGATACAATATGACAAATAGCTAATGCAATATTCCATGCTTAGCTGCTGCTCGTTATATGATTTTCTGCCTTATAAACATACTAATATTACACACATCGATGAGATCCCTTCAAGTTTAGCATGTTCTCTCATTCACAGGGTGCTTATACGTCTCCTGACAACATTATCGAGGCAAGCATGTACTATTATCCTCATTTTGACCAGGGGAAACATGAAATGTGGAAAGATGAAGTAATTTGCACAGGGTCACCTAATGACTGTTTAGTAAGGGGGAACCTCAGACTCAGGTTTTCTGAATGTAGAGCCAATGTTCTTGCTTCTCTGTTGCATGAGAGTGGGAGGTGATAGTTTGTGGGGCTGTCAGTTATGTGGGTCCTCTAACGTTATTTGCCATTTCATTTATCGAGTGGGGAAGCCCTAATGGGGGGTGTTTAAGTTGGTAGACCCTAGATGGTGTCCTGCCTCTGTCTGCTACTAGCCCTAGCTGTGTTTGCTCCTGCTTGCCTTCTCGGTCTGTGGACATTTGAGTTTAGGACCTTTGCCCTACAACAAGCCCGGCTATTTTATATTTAGACTTCCTCTCCCCCTCCCCCTGTACTTGCTACTACCTTGTAGTGTTCTGATTTACTATCACTAGGCAAATCTTCTAGACTGCTATTTTGTTATGAAATGATAGATCAGTTAGTCTAAGGAGAGGCATAGAACACATAATACAGTACCTGTACTCAATGAGTTCTTACTAAATGTTAATTGATGATGGAAAAGTTTTAAATCTTTCTCCATATAATAAGATTTTATAGTTATCTATGGAAATCAAATTTTGTTGAAGTCACTTGAACTCACTGGAAGAGAAAGTGGCTCAGTTCAACAGATAAAGCATGATCTGCTCCTAGAATCAAATGTTCTCTCTGCCTGGAACTATGTGGTGTTTTATCAGGAAGGGTTTGGATTATGTTGCTACTTTTGTCAGATAGTAGATATGAAATCTTTACAAGGGAAAGACACCTTTGACATGCCACATTTTTATACTGGTGTCCCCTTCCCTCCATGTGCAGATGCTTCTCTTTGCCTTTCCTTATGAAACTCTTCTTGTAGTCTTTACCAGAGCAATATTTGTTCCCTCAGATTTGGATCTCTTCCAGTAGTAGCACCAAAAATTGATTGAGCTGCCATTAAGAGCTATGCTTCCTGACAAAAATGGTGTCCTATTAACTCCAGAAAAGGTAGCCTGCTTTAATCCATTCAGGCCTTCAAGGTTGGCTTTTGAATTCCAGAGAAGGGGATTCAATGTAATCATTTCTCCATTTGTAGGAAATTCCTTTTTATTTGGACTTTGTAAAAGAAGCTCTGTTAGGTAAAACTGCTGTACAAGTCTGTCTTTATGTAAGTTCATCATATATTAATCAAAACATCTATATGAGTTACTAGGTCAACTAGCACACCAGGTGGCGATAAAATGGATTCCTCACTACAATCAATACCGATGCGTCACAGAGACCTCCTGTACGTGATGGTCTTTCTCCACGGGCATCCTCACTTGGTGGTAGGGAAAATGAGTGTGGGTTGTATGAAACCATTTCAGCACCACCCTGAGCTTAATAGTGCTGTCTTTCACTGCCTGTTAACAAGCTGCGCTGGTGCCATAAAATGTTGAAGCTGACAAGTACTTTTAGAGCTCCTTCAATGCAAAGATTTTCTGCTGTGTTTAACATGTTAACTTTTATTTTAATGATGCCAAAGCACACATCAATTGTTTGTTCAACACACAGCGTGGTCTCCGGAGCCATCCCGGTAACCACAGAGTACCGTTAATGTCCCATTCCAGTGACCATTAATGACAAAACTGTTCAATTGAAAGCTCTGAAGATATGCTGACTCTTAACCATTCACTTTCTCCCAGAAGTAAAATACATATACCTACCTGCTGTGAAATCCTTGAGTTTGTTTAGTATGATTTTTCGTTGTGTGTAAGATTAGACATGAATTTGTCGTAAAGACTAAGGTACAAGCAAAGAATGAGAACTCTACAAAGGTTTTTATAGACTTTCTCTATCTGACTCATGGCTCAAGTTTATGCAACTATTTAATAGAAGCCTACCCGCACCACTGCTCTGGGTACTCGTCAACACATGCATTTTGCTGCTGCTGTGCCAGGAACTGTTCTGAGTAGTTATGTGTATTTATTTAATCGTCACAACAGACCTATTTATTGAGTGTCACTGCCCTCATTTCACAGATTAAAAAATGAAGGAACAGGAGATTAAATAATTTGCTCAAGGCCACACAGACAAGATATAGTAAAACTTCTATTGGGATCCAGGTATTCTAATTACAAGCTTTATATTCGTAACTAAAATCAGCGCACCAAACTGATTAGAGTAACCCCAAATACAACCTTGGCATTGAAAGGGAGAAAACACATACTGAATACCTGGTTATCTGATGGGGATTTTTTTTGTTACAGTTAACAAAGAAAATAGATTTCATCTCTAATGTGGTTTTGGAACACAGACTTTAGATTACCTTCTGATCATGTTTTCTGAGGCTGAAAATGAAGAGCAGTTGGAGTAGGAAGAGTGAACATTTCTAGGTTCCATTTTCCTTCTCTTGACCTTGGACCTTTCCTCTCCCAAAGCATTACAGCAGTCTTTAACCTCAGATGGTACACCACAGAACTGAACTTTAATATCCTGTAATATTATGAAGAAACTACTGATTTTTAAGAATTGTGATTCATGTTTTCTCCTCCCCTTTTTATTCTCTAAATATAATACAGTAAGTATCAAAAAGAGTGATTCTGATTGTGAAATGATTATACCCAGTGAGTTGAATATAGGCATTATAATTCACTTGAACTGATGACAGAATGGATTTAGAGGAAGTATAGAAACGAGATTTTAAAGATAAATATGCAACAGTAACAATGTCTTCAAGATGATATGTATGAAGCTGAGATTTATAATAGGAAGATAGACCAGAAAATCAGGAAACTTGAATTTTCACTCCATCCTAATCAGTTTCTCAACTTCTTTTTCTGATTAGAAAACATGTGTCTCAGACACATTTCCAGTAGACCTTTCGAATTACATTCTGCTTTGTGGACAGAGCTTTTGCCCTAGCAGAATTTTAGAACATGAAGGTCATTCATCTATATCCTGGAAGGATGATTCACATATTGATGTTGCTGAAAGTGCGCTGAGGAGAAAAATTTGCTACTTTATTAATTAGAGTCCTTTAACATTTTGTATTCTCAAGCTTAATCATTGCTTGTTTGAACTAAAGTCATCTTCCTTAATCACCGTCATTAGTGACTGTCCATGAATGATTATCTCTCAGAATTTTATAAGCATGTTAGAATTTAATGCATTTTACATTCCCCATTAGAGATTAGATATTATTCAGTATTCTACTATACCAATGTATTTTTCAAAATGTGAGTTTAACTAGACAAATATTGTACCTCTGTGGCAGAGAGGAACCTTGCCCACCCCCTCACCCCCCCCCCCAGTGGTTCTTAAATTGGTCTGCAGGTGGTCTTGAGAGGGAAGAGAGACAGCAGTTGGATGAGCTAGATGATTAGTCTTGGTACCAACTTTAATTTAAGCTTCCCATGAGATTTCAGAGGGCTTATTTCTCCGAATATGAGAGCCACCGTTCCAGTCTTGAACTTGCCTCCTAATGACCAGTTTATTCACTGTCTTTTGGAAATAGCGCATTGCACTTTGAGAATTATTTAAAATTTCTTCCTCGTACCTAACAGAGGGACTTATTATGTTCACTAATTCCTACCTCTGATCTGTAAGATGATCAGACTGAATCTGTTCTTTCTATACCTTATGGTCTTTTAAATAGCTAGACCATCTTAAGAGTTCGATGCACTTTGGGTGATGCGACCCTTTCTCACATTTTATCTTTTTAAATTTTTTGTGATTATTGCTCTTCTTTGAATATTTTGCATGTGGAAATAGACACCATATTCTAAAAAGACACACCACAATCACCCACACTCACATAACACCATCTGGTTTGCTAAGTGCTTGATACATGTTAGAGTTTTCTCATTAAACCTCATTGTGTATTCGTTGATTATCTTTCTCCTGAATGGACGACTGGGATCCAGGCAGGCATGATCTTCCCTGTTTTTTGTTGTATGCCAACTCTGTGCACAATGCTTGGTACTTAGAGGGGACATGTAATGATAATTGATTGTATGAACCCCACGACTCTTGGGTTGAGAACTGGCAAGAAATGGCTGTCACAGGTAGACTAAGTTTCAGAGCTTGGGTCAGTTTTGCATAATCCTCAGGAAAAGGCTTTTCCAATTTATGTTTGTTTATATAGTGTGTTTGAGCTGACTTTGCTTTTTCTTGGGTTTTAAAATGAGTATCAGAGAGTCTTGTATTATTCAGCAAAAACGTGTTAGCCAAATACAGGCTTACATCAGTAAACCTCTCATCTTCTAAATTTATGAAGATAGGAGTTCAAAAAGTTAGTTTTAAAAGAAATATTAATCCAGGAGAGTAAGTGAATTAAAATATCTGTTGGTAAATCAGAGTTAGGTATTTCCATGAAAATGTTTATTGGGTAACCGTGATGTGTGTTTAGCTGATAATAACTCACTCAGAAACAAATAGCTCATATGTACGGAGTATTTTTCAAGACTATTGAGAAGCAACATTATGGACAGAGTCCTTGCATAAGTTCTATGTTTGACCCGTGCATGTAGAGTTTGCTTAAAGAAGAAAGACCACTCACAATTCAATGAATAAGACACATGAGTATTTTTTTTTGATAAATAAAGGAGAAATGACAATATGAAAGGAATGTACAGATACAGATTGTTGTGCTAGAGGACAGTGAGGAGGTGGTACAATGAGTTGGCATGTGAAGGATGAGAAGGAAACACAGTCATGCACAGCACTCAGCTCTCAGATGATGGGAGTGATGCAAAGGCCCTGAGGTGGGAGTGAGCTGGATTCCACCCAGGAATAGGTTTGGTGAGTGAGCGGTCGCAGAAGAATGGCAGCTTGAACATTTCGGATGACTTTGGAGACATACGGACTTTTTCATGAATCCTTTACGGCTCTGGTTAGGAGTCTGACAGAGTTAAAGTGGATTCCTCCAACCGAGGACAGTGGATTCTAAGGACAAAGGGGTGAGCTGGTAGACCCACAGCAGATGTTGAAAGTAAGCAAGTAAGCTAGGGGAGAAACAATGGCGCCGGGGACCAAAATCATGAAAATAGTCATGAAAAGAAGTGGAAGCATTCGAGATAAAGTGGCACATCTTACTGAAAGAGTGGATGGGGATTGGTGTAAAATGAAAAGAAACAAGATTGGCAATTAGCATATAATGGTAAGAATTTGAGGGGAAATCCCGCTAATCCCATTCCTGTAATTAGCTATGTTACTGTTTTATATAAATGGACATTGGGGTTCTGGTCATGATGTTCCCATTTTGAGGTACAACTGTACCGAAAGGCAGTATGGAAATATGTGCTGAAGGTCTTTAAAATGCCTTCTCACTTCCTATTCTGAATCTGAGCAGCTTTCTCCATCTGTGGATAGGGGTAGCAGACTCCAGTCAGTCCATGATGCGCATTGCTCCTTTTCTCTTTTGCAGACCTGCCTTACCTTTACTTGCTCCATTAAAAATACAAATATGCCTGATATTTATTGTGCCTTCGTTCTGTGAAATGATGACAGCTCTTCTCTACCACTAGCCAGTGTTTGACCTGCGCATGTATAAATTTGCTTAGCTTTCCAAAACAGTGCAAGGTTTTTGCAAAGATAAGACAGTTCATTTACATAACCCTGAATAATTTGGCTGGCAAACTCAAGGAGATATAGTTTGTGGCTCAAGTTGAACACATCCATTTAGATTGGCTGACACCCATGTGTTCCCTGTGCTTGCAGAGGGTCCCATCTGTTCGGCTCCCGGCCAGAGACCATTGGGCCTGTGAGCCTCGAAATTTCTTATTGCAGACACCCAGTGCTTCCTAATTGGTTTAGGATCCCCCAGATATTCACTGGTAACAATGTTAATTAGTGCCAATGGAAGTGGAAATTTTTCTAGAGCTGTAATACCTGCCTGTTTGTTGCCCATGGACTCAGAAAATTGGAGAAACCAACACACTTCTTTCCTAATATTTCTCCCTTTTGTATCATGTTGAGTTTATAATTCAAAGATGCTTTCTCCAGTGCCCTCAAAATAGAAACACCAGGACCACCCAGACAATTCTCATACCTTAATCTCCAGGAAGATCTCTCGGTGCCTGTTGAACTAAACTCATTCACATTTCCTCCACAAACACCGTTTCTGCCCTGTGTATCTGCACTTCTTGGGTTCTTTCTGTTTGAAATTGCCTTTTCACCCCTTTAATCCCCACCTGTCACAAATTATACTCATTTCAAATGCCTGCCTAATGCTCCATGCTTTGATCTCCCAGTAATTTGTATGTTCTTCTCTTTTGATATTTTACCTCTTACCTCTCACACTAGCTATACCTCTTAGGGGTTTTATTGCCTCTTTCTTGTATGTTCTTCAAATTCTTTCTCCTGCCAGCAGAGTACCTGACACAAAGGCTGTTGCCAATTAGGATTTGATGGCTTTAACTGAAATTTCAGTATCCAACTATGTCTAACTCTAAGGAGCAGGGAAATAAAATAATTTCACGGCAAAGTTTTGAACTAACTCAGTCAGCGAAGCATGACTGTTTCCTCTTCCCTATCTCGAAAGGATTGGTCTGCATTTAAGGGTATTCTCTTGCCCTTCTCTATTTTCTAAATGGAAAATAAATACAAGAGGGGAATGCCCTAGGATGGCCCAGGCCTCGTAGAGTCCAGCTGTATCTTCAGCAGAGCCGCCCTAACAGAGCTGATGGACTTGTTACACCCGGGACTTGCTTCCTCTTGAATTATATTGTTTCCTTTTGAATTCTCCAAAACTTGTCAGGTGTTTTCTTCCTTATCTCCCTGGAGGACAGCCAGTTAATCTAAGATTAGCCTGACAGCCCCTATTTTCCAGGTCTCTGGTTTCATCAATAAAATAGGTTACATCTTTTTTGAGCTCCATTACCTCCTCCACAACCTTGCTCTCTTGATCCATATTGTGGCTGATTCTTTATACAGCCCACCCCATCCATTTTTGGCAGTGTTCCCGCTTCCTGTTCCCACTCTTGAATGGTACCATTTAATTCAATAATTGCCTGGACTGTAAAAGCCTGACAATCCCTAAGCCTTTTGTGTGATGTTTCAGCTCATTGCTCTTCTGGGGGTGTTCACGGAGAGCCCAGTGACCAAAGGCTTCATTCAGAATCACTCTTGAATTGCCATTTTGACTTTCTAAGTGTTGATGATTGACTGATCTCGCTCTCTTATCACACAAGCCTATTTTGTAGGAATTTGGGAAACGTTGTAAAGACCCTTACTTGTTTTATACTAGAGGTGGTATCTTTATAGTGGAGTGATCATACCTCCGTGGAACATGAGTAAGCTCTCTCGTTATACTGATTTTGATATCATGTCTTTTTATCGCTGCTCTTAAATATGCATGATATATTAACAGTAGGGCAGGAATGTATTTTATAAGAATAAAACTTTTGATGTTACATGCTCATGATAATGTTATTGATAAGGATGGGTGATCAAAATGTTTGGGACCACTGTTAGAGCACTGGGTCTGGAAGTCAGACCCCATTACTAGCTGTGAGACCTTGGACCAAACTATTTAACCTCTTATTGTTCTTAACTGCAGATTCAAAGTAACTCATTTTAGGGGGTGGTTGAGGTCATCTGAAAACATTAGTGAGGATCTGGTACACAGTCTGTGCTTATTTCATTGGTTACCTATAGATAATGATGTTATTATTGCCAATGTGTGGTTATATTGTCCTAGTATTTCACTACTTAGAGAAACTGATTTTCTGCTTCCTATCAAATAATAAATAATAAAGCATCTCATCCCGAACCATCTAAAACATGTGAGTGAAATAATGAAAATTAGAAATGTTTAAACTTCATGCATGCATTTCCCCCCTGCCCTAAAATTAAGAATATGAACAGGTTTTGCAATATATTTGTCTAACTTTTATAAGAAAGGAGGCCAAGTGGTTCTCTGGAACTTTATAAACACTGACTCCATCAATCATTCATTAGTGCCATTTTATTGGTAAAATTAATTTTTGATGATTTCCTTTTGTGCTCTAGAAATTAAACTTTTGAAAATGTGATAATCCTACTTTTATTGAATTTTGCCATAATTTTTATGGTTCTAAAGTGATGTTCTGGTCTTAAAGAATAAAAAGCTTACTATGTATTTATCTGTTATGTTTGCTGAGATCTGAGGATGTCAGAGAATTCTTCAGTGAGGTAAAGAAAAGTTCACCATAGTGTGCAAGACTGGTTCATGTGGAATTTATAAGAATGGACTGACCAGCATGCCCTTTTAAAATTCCGTAGTTAATCTCTTTATTGAAAGCTGCTGGGCTAGTTGATTAAGGAGCCTATGGGATGACTGCTTTTAGTGTCATACAAATGAAGCTGAATTGTTGCTAAGTAAATCACTATAGATCAAAGTGCTTTGTGGTCAGAGTACTGCAGTTAATTTTTTTTTTCCATTAAGTTTTAAAGAGAAGGTGAAGGGTTGAAGAATGCAACACACCAAATTTGACAACTAAGATGTCCATTTACATTCCTGCGCTTTTTAAAGCATCTGATCTGTGCGATTGGGCAGCAAAACAGAAATGGATGAATGTAAAACAAAATCGATTAATAATTGCTTCCTATCTATGATTGCCTGGATCCTTTCTGACCATTAAGAAATTAGTAGGCATATAGAGAGGACTTCAAGTGCCAGGGAAGCTGCAGAAACACATCTGCTGGCTTGTCCATGGTGTGTAATCCCTACTGTTATATTCGCCTCAGCATTAAATGTACAGGGGATTAAGTATTAGCTTGTGAACTTAAAGGTACCAGGGAATGATACTTTTACCTTTTGTGCCCCCCTGAAAGAACAACATGCATCTTGTTTGTCTTGATTGTTCAGTGGTCAAGGTGGTGAATGAACAAGATGGATTAAATAAATACATGAACATCTATTTTGCTGAATTAGGATGATAATGAGGAAAGAAATAAGAAAAAAGAACTAACATGGAAACTGGAATGGACTGAAAATGGGAGTTGAAATCTCCTATAAGAATTATACATGGGTTTTAGTTTTGTAGTGTGGTTTTACTTGTAAAAACTCAACCATTACTGTGTTGAAATTTGTTTCTGTGTCATGTATAGTTATGTAGGTATACTTAGTGATAGAATCAGTGCAGCTTTGGAAAAAATTTATAAAAATATAAATAAAAAATATTTTATATATAAAAATTTTAGTATTTTCCAGGACAACTCCTAAAACTTGTCATTCTGTGTCATTAATCTGACATACTAAAACAGTGCTCTTTATTTCAAATATTAAAATCAACAAATACATACTATCCCTTTAAGGACATAATGAAAATCAGTGTTAAAATGAGAAACAAATCCGTATGTCTGGAGACTGTTCTGTCTTAATAAGACACCTGTTGCCTGCATTGCAGAACCAGAGTAAGACCGTAGCTGATAAGTGATTCTTCTAGAGCTGGCCAGTATACTGGCCCATTGTTTGCTGCATTATCTCCATTGTTAACAGCTCCATATGCCCATTTGTTTGACTAGTCAGATTAATAAATTTCTTTAAAAATATTTATTTATTTATTTTTTATTTATACATACAAGCTGGGGTACAGGCCAGAGGCATGGGGTGGCGAGAGGGTTCACCAGAGACAGAGCGGGGAGCAGAACAGACAGATCAGAAATACACTGCTGAGGGGAGCAGCGGGCAAGGCAGAAGAGGTCTGCCGCGCCATGTGGGATTCTCCCCGGCTGGGCGTCGAACTCGCGT
Source organism: Scalopus aquaticus (assembly GCA_004024925.1). Taxonomy (NCBI): domain Eukaryota; kingdom Metazoa; phylum Chordata; class Mammalia; order Eulipotyphla; family Talpidae; genus Scalopus; species Scalopus aquaticus. The sequence continues at coordinate 117,441 of PVIJ01000245.1, forward strand.
TGCCGCTGCCAACAGCTCCACAGCGCAGCGCTCAACCGCTGCACCACCGGGGAGTCCCCCAGATTAATAAGAAATTAAATTCGTTATCCTAATTTTTCTCTGGTGACTGAAAAGGGACAGAAGAGATAAATAAATGTTTATGAATATGTGGAAAGCGGATTTAAAGAAGCTTGAAAAGAATGAAAAAAGAACCCACATTAAGGTTTCATGGAAATATGTGTGAGCAATGTGAATTCTTTAATACTTGACTAATTTAGGAAATGGCCTGATTGCATTAGACAAAATAATTGAACTGTGTTTGGAATTATTGATGGATCTGGAAGAAATAATTTCATCATGCTTAATCATTTTCAGATTCATGAGTATATTTTTTAAGATTGCGTAGTTTAAGATTTTATGTTTGAGTAGTTATTTTCTAACATGAATTCATATTTCTAACATAAGATGTGGTGGGAGAAAGGAATTTCAGCCCTGTCTTCTTTTTTAGGGACCCCCAAAAACTCTCAGTAGTTTTTATCATGATGGGGGCTTGGAAGAATGCTTCTTCAATATTGGAGGTGTCCTAACAGAGTTTTCTGCTCTTCTGTGCCAGAGCAGATGCAAATAAAAGTGTTAGGCATTACTCAAAGTTTCCTTTCTTCTTCTTCTTTTGCTTTTTTTTTTTTTTTTTTTTTTTTTTTTTTTTTTTTTTTTTTTTTTTTTTTTTTTTTTTTTTTTTTTTTTTTTTTTTTTTTTTTTTTTTTTTGTAAGTGACGCACTTGCCTTGTATATTGTAGCCTGGAACCATTGATCGGTATTTTTTAGTTTTGTAATCCTAACTACAACCTCCTGTTTCCATAAAAACTTCAGACTCACTCCAGAGAGAGGTGATAACATGAAAGAAAGTAAATGCTCCAAGTGACCGAGTCTTTCCAGAAATTTCCTTGGAGGGACAGGAGCGCAACCTCCCCAATGCTTTTATGAAACATGGGCCATACGGAGAGGGACTAGGCAAGAGCAAGGTCCCGTGAAGACAGCAGTGTGAGAAAAGCCCAGGCTCTTCCCAGCAGGATGTGCAAGGATATCTCCTAGGAAAGGTTCTGAGGTAGCTTGCAGTTGTAAACCAACCCATCCAGACTTTGAACAACTTCTCTGATGATGGAATTGTTTCCCCCCCCTCCCCACTATACCACTTTGACTCTTCTTGCTTCTCTCCTCCTCCCTCTTATTCTCAAAAACCTCAATTTGTTTATCATTTTCTACTAATTTTTGTAAGTGTTGTGCTTTGTCAATTTGCCCATCACAAAAACATCCAATAGTTTTCTTTGTCATTCTGACTTTATGACACATCGTTTCCTTGAACAACTTCCATTTTACTATAAATGATAATATATTTTTTTAAAGATTTATTTTTTATTTATACATACAAGCTTGGGTATAGGCCAGAGTTGTGGGGTGGCGAGAGGGTTCACCAGAGACAGAGCGGATAGCAGAACAGGCAGATCAGAAACACACTGCTGAGGGGAGCAGCGGGCGAGGCAGGAGAGGTCTGCAGCACCATGTGGGACTCTCCCCGGCCAGGTGTCGAACTCGCGTCGCCACTACCGAGTCGCCGCCGCCAACAGCTCCACAGCGCAGCGCCCAACTGCTGCACCACTGGGGAGGCCCCAAATGATAATATTTTGTCTTTCTTTTTTTTTTTTAAAGATTTATTTATTTATACATACAAGCTGGGGTACAGGCCAGAGGCGTGGGGCAGCGAGAGGGTTCACCAGAGACCGAGTGGGGAGCAGAACAGGCAGATCAGAAATACACTGCTGAGGGGAGCAGCAGGCGAGGCAGGAGAGGTCTGCTGCCCCATGTGGGATTCTCCCTGGCTGGGCGTCGAACTCGCATCGCGCTGCCGACAGCTCCACAGCGCAGCGCTCAACTGCTGCGCCACCAGGGAGGCCCTATTTTGTCTTTTTTTCTGGCCGAATAATATTCCACAATGCAGATAGACTTATCTTCTTAATTCAGTCCTCTAGCAGTGCACACTTAGGTTGTTTCCAGGTCCTGAGTTCTGTCAATAATGCTGCACCTGATGCCTTTTCCTACACCAGAATTTGGGGTACTCGCTCTTGTGAATGTTCCCAAAAGAGGAAATTGGATTATGCGACCAAGATGGTACACCAGCATTCCAGTGGTGCATTCCATGGCTTGTGGGTACTGATTGATGAGTATGCAAAGTGTGTGATTTAGTCTTTTAGATGAAAGTAAATATTAAAGCTCAGCATAACTTGAGACAGACTATGATACACTTGAGATAGTTAAGTTTTAGAGTGAATAAAAGAACTTCTTGAATGTTCTGTGAAGTACATTGTTGACTTTTTGTAATAGATAAAAACGCTATATAATTAGGTAGTATTTTGCATCTTTTCAGCACCTCCTTTTTAATCCTCTTGGCATCTTACATACATTATTTATTTGTCTGTCAAGATCTTGTTCACAAAGAGTATGAGGTTAACTCTTATCCTGCCTCTGATTAGTGTCAGGGATTCCAAATTAGTTGTATTCATGTGATTGGGTGAATTGTACTCTCTAGTACCCAGAAATAGCTTTAACAATAAATCCTGCTCTTTCCATTTCTGATCAAGTTGTTGTTTGCATCTTTTAGTGATATTTTTGATAGATTCCCCTCAAAATTAATCAGATCTTGGATGGATAAAACATTCTGTTATACAAAATACCCTCTTATCCCCTCACTCCCTGCCCCTCAGCAGTAAAGAAAATCCACACAATTTAATGAATAGGAACTTGAATCTCATTTCTTCTTAGTTTGGGCTTTCATTCTTTCCCTTAGGCTTGGTATAAATGAGTAGAGTCACAAACATGGACTGTAGAGGGGGGTTACTCTGTAGAGAACAGAAAGGTCACTGATGTCACCATTTTGTGTGCAGCATAGCATTCTGTTTGAATATGCGTCCACTCCATCACCATCAAAGGCTTTGCCTCAATTTTGCAGTGACTGAGTCCTGGGTGGAGTCAGGTGCTGCAGTGTGACATTCCATTTGCTCTATGTGTTGTATTCCTGACATCAACATAGTTTGGGTCTTATTAGTTGAGAAGAACTAAGTCCTGTCTAACATGCATTGATGATTGATCTCCACTGAGGAGTTGATTTGACAAGTTCTTCCACTCTCTTGCCAAAATTCAGGCAGTGATCTTTGCAGTCTCCCAGAACATATTAGAATTTTTTTTTAACCATAAAAATGACTAAGTTGTACCATTGACAAATAAGAAATGGAAGAGATTTTCAACAATCTGTTCTGCTTTAAATACTAATTAGTTTCAGAAAAATTGATTTTTTTTTTCCTGTGCACTACCCTTGTTCTTTAAATAGATTGACTCTTTCTCTGCAGGCTATACTAAGTGTTGAGTTCTAAAATGTGTAATGCCCTAGAAAATGCAGTTAAGGTGATTATTTTAATATAAATTCTGTATATGACTAATTTACCAGACATGCTAATATAGCTGATCTGGAAACATGCCAACTTTAAAACTTTTAAGGGAACACTTTTAGAGAGCTTCAATTAAATACTTTTTTATATACTAATCTTCTAAGAATTTACATTAGTACTAAATGATGCTTCTTTGTACAGAAAAGGAAATATTTTAATTTTGTTTAGAAAAAAGAAATATTTTTAAGTTGAGTGACTCTTCCCTTCTAATCTTAGTTACTAGTGTTACTTGTGTCAGGTACAAGTTTTAATTTTTCATCCTTTATACTAATATACTGCAAATATGTTTTTGTCCAAAAGTCAAGGATGACTTAAATTTCAGCAAATATAAAATAAATGTTAGTGAAGTTTAGGTGAGTATGTAATTTATGTCCAGAGTTGTGTTAAATATTGTTATTAAAATAATGCTAAAGAGTACCCTGAAATTTTATGTTACAGTGATTTAATTCTTCTTTCTCTCAATTTTAATAACCTTAGTAGGTAGTGTTTCCAATACATCATTTTACATAAAGACAGGCTGAGTCCAGTGAATTAGAAAATAAGTGTATAACAATTGATTCATTTTTGTTTTAAAAGAAAATAAACCCTCAGATGTCTCTTAAGCATGCATAATTAAATAGCTTTGATTAAAGTTTCGAAAGCACACTCTTTAATGCATGCTGTGATTTTCTTGGATATTTAATTGCAAAATACTAGCCAACAGTGCTTGTAAGATATCGAGGTGGACCTTTAGAACCTAAAATATTCTAAATTCTATAGAATTTTACCAACCAGTTTCTCATTTCAGTCTATATTAATCATATTTCATCATAGAATACTTTGTATTAAGACCAAAAGAATATCAAGTAGAATGAAATACATGTGTGTATTTGAGCTTTAAACCTTACGTGAAAGACTAAACCAAGCTTTAAGAAGAATTCAGCTCACCTTCACGACCATGTCCATCACACTGATTTGGAATGAGAGGTGCTTCATTGATTTATCAGTTGCATTTAATATATTTTTTATTGCTTTTATGAGGACGACACAAGATCAAGAACATATATACACTTACAGGCACACATTCACTGAGAACAAATATATAGCATGTGAATTAATTCTGGAATGTAGCTGAAACCTTGAAATTTGAATCAGGAACTTCTTTGTTATAAAGTAAAACATTGTCAGTAATAACCCTGTCTTAATGGCATATCTGGTAGTGGCAGAATTGGATAGAGATAGTAAAAAGACATTTTTTATAATAGAACAATGTTATTAAACCTTAAAAAATCAAATGCACCTATATTAAACTAGTCTGTAAAACAGCAAGTGGCATTCCCAAGAGGCAGAATATAAATTTTATCCTATTCATAATAGCAACTGCAGTTAAGCAAACTGACTAATATTATCATGGTTTCAATGATTAATATCTCAGGCATTTTGCTATAAAATAAAAATATAAGATGAATCACAATGCCTTATGTAACTGTGATCATGTATGTAGGATATTTAAAACATCCCGCTATCTTGCAAAGTTGATGATCAAGATAAAACAGTGATTATGTTAAAGCTGCTTTCTTGGACATGTCTTAATAGTCAAGTATAGTAATTATCCACATTTACTTTTTTTTAAACAAACAAGGTATGTACACATTTAGGTGACAATATCTAATTTCCCATTTCATATTTCACATCCACTGGACTAAAAGAACATCCATCTTAAATTAAGACTGGATAGTAGATTCATCAGATTATTTTTTGATAAGGACACTTAGATAAATTCAAGATAAACCAAGGACTAGGTTAATAATCCATGACTGGTTTGTAGGACTCCCGAACTCTGGAGCCACTAAGGCACAGTATTATCTGTGCTTTCAATCAAAACTACCACTTATACCTGGAAGAATCCTTTACAAGAACATTCATTGTTTATATAAATTAATGGGTAGTTTGAGACTAGCTAGACAATCTGTAGTTATTTTCTTCAGTATCATACAACACATTAACTCTTTAATAACACATATCTCTGATGCTACCATTCTTGATTTTCATCTCAAAAATTCTTGTTTGACTGTTTCTTAAACATTTAAGCATAGTATTACTATATGATCCAGAAACCCCCCTCTGAGACAGACACCCAAGATAATTGAAAACAGGTGCACACGCAAATGAATATGCAGGGTCATGACAGCACAATTCACTATAGCCAAAAGGTAGAAACAACCCAAATGTTCATCAGTGCAAAAATGGATGAGCCTATTTGTTATATTCATTCATTGGAATATCATTTAGCTATAAAAAAGGGTGAAGTGCCGATGTATGTTAAATGTGGATGAACATCAAAAACATGCTAAATGAAGGAAGCCAGAAACAAAAGGTTACATTGTAGTATGATTCTATTTGTATGAAGTGTCTAAACCAAGTAAATCTACAGAGCTAAAACGCAGATTGAGCATGACGGTGAGTAGGGTGAGAGGGAGAAATGGGCAGTAACTGTTTAATGGACATGAGATTTCTTCTTGGGGACACGGAAATATTTTAAAATCAGATGGCATTGGTGGTTCCACACATTGTAAATATACTGAATGCCAACAGATGGTTCGCTTTAATGTGGTTAGTTTTATTTTCTATGAATTTCACCTCAGTAAATTATTTTTAAAAAGAATGGGTGTATCTTTGTTCCAGCAAAATTCTACAGATAATGTATTGCGTTTGCAACTGAGGACCTCACACTTCATAAAAAAAAGTCCAAATAAGTTTGGTAAAAACATGTGTATCTCTTAAATGTGTGGGAGAGACCTAGCATGATTGATTTACCCGCTTGACTTTAGAGGGACCAGTTTTTTAAGAACTGTGCAGACTTCATAATGTCTTTAGATTCTGTTTTTAAGTGACTTATAAATCTGTTTGAGCAGATTTATAATGTAAATAGGATTGCTTTGACTATTGTGTGATGAGTAGATTATCCTGGGAGTGGGAGGGATGGAATAAAGGCCATAGTTAGGCGGCTCTTGCAGGCATCTCTAACTCCTAGCTACTGAATTTGAACTAAGCTTGGTTTCTGGACCAGGAAAGTGAGCATCATCTAAGACCTTCTTAGACATGCAGGGTCTCAGCTTCTATCCCAGACCTACTACTGCATATCCCCAGGTGATATGTCCACATGTTCAAGTTTGAGAAGAACTGATTTAGATAAAAACTGGAGGGTGATTTGTGGTAGGGGTGTCCAGACAAAGGTGTTAACAAATGGTGGGATAGTGGATATATTTTAAGATTATGATTTGCTGATGCCTTTTCTGGGGGTGTGAGATAAGTATTGGGATGAATGGGGATATTTTTTACTCCAAAAAAGAAAACTGACAGATGTGAAGATTTCTTGGAAGAGTTGAAAATCAAGAATCTGGATTAAGGTGCCTTTATACATAGAAGAAAAGAGTTAGCTATACATAACTGGTGAGTAGCGGTTGGGGCTATAATTTTGGAGGCCAGTAGCATAAAGTTAGTGTATAAAACCATGGGACTAGAGATGAGATAGGGAATCTTGGGGTGTAAGTAACTGATGGAATAGGAGTCCAAGGACTAAGGTTTGGACCCAGCATCACTGGACTTCAGAAAGAAGTGGGACACCCCAAACTAGACACTAACAGGAGTTACTGTTACAATAATAACTAAAAGCATGGGGAGTCCCAGTGTTTCTTGCACCCAGTGTAGACACCATCCAAAAATTTCATGAGATGATTAACTTGTTTTTTCCCCATTACACTGTAACTCTTCAATAAAGTGTTGAAACAGTGCTTAGCAGTTGAAAGTTTTCAAAAACAAGCTATTGGATAAATGAAGGACAGTGTTTTTTAATTTTTTTAAAAGATTTATTTATTTATACATGCAGCTTGGGTAGAGGCCAGAGGCGTGGGGCAGCGAGAGGGTTCACCAGAGACAGAGTGGGGAGCACAACAGGCAGATCAGAAATACACTGCTGAGGGGAGCAGCGGGCGAGGCAGGAGAGGTCTGCCGCACCATGTGGGATTCTCCCTGGCTGGGCGTCGAACTCGCATTGCGAGCTGCCAACAGCTCCACAGTGCAGCGCTTAACCGCTGCGTCACCAGGGAGGCTCCAGTGTTTTTCAAATCTTAATGTATTTCGCTGAGCATGATCCCTTCTAGTGCCATCCATGTTGCTGTGAATTGCATGTATTTCTCTTTTTTGAATGCTGAATAGTATTCCATTGTGTATATGTACCACATTTCTTGATCCAGTCATCTATTTTTGGGCATCTGGGTTGTTTCCATGCCTTCGCTATTGTAAATAGTGCTGCAGTAAACATACGGGCGCACGTATCCTTTTGAATTAGTGTTTTTGTGTCCTTTGGCTATATTCCCAAAAGTGGTATTGCTGGGTCGTATGGTAGCTCCACGTTTTAGTTTGAGCCAAAAGGAAAAAGAAAAATATAGAATGTTCTCACTTATAACAGGAATATAGGGGAACCAAATACAAGAGCTACAATCAGCGAGAGGGGGGGAGGACTGGGGCTCAAAATGGGGGAGAAGGGAGCACAGGGGACTGTGGTGACGGTACATGGGTGAATTGGTGGGGGGAAGCCTACGGGGAATATACAGTGATGTAAAAAACATAAATAAAAATAACAAAAAAATAAAATGAAATTGAAATATTAAAATAAATAAATAAATAAATCTGAGTGTATTACTTGTCACTGTTAGGATTCCTAGATTTATGTGATTGCGCAGTGCATCAGACTTGGGTCAGTGGAGCTTTTGCACATGGTCACTCACCTAAGTGTGATCAGTAACTTGGGTGGAAATCTTTACTATTACGTTTAATGTCTCTTGGTTTTTTCACCCCTCTAGTGTTTCCTCTGTGAATATTCACAATCCCCCCTTTTTCCCTAGTTCCTTCTCATATGTCTCTGACAAAATTCACTTACCTCTTTACAAAGAAAGATTATTTTATCAAATAAGAGCTTTTAGTCACAAAGGTGTGTTTCTTGGTAGACATTCCAAGGAGAAGCAAATGGAACTCTTGATGTTTTCCCAGAAACTGATTTGCTCAATCCAATTTACTATATTGGATCTATTTTACCAAGAACCAGACACGAAGGAAGTGTCAAGACTCATCAAACAGCTGGCCTTTGTTGGAAGCTTGTTTGCTTTGACCATTAGTTTACTTCATAGAGATGCAAGTTTCAGGTCCCAGGTCTGAATTATTTGGTGGTGGACATGCTACAGTTATTGGTAACTAGGAATATAGGATGATCGATATCCTGACTCATAAGTGAATAATCCATGGAGAACAGGGAAAACTCAGGTTTTGTTTATAATGACCAGTATAATTTAATTTAAAAGGCACAGATATAAGTGTTCTGTTGGTGGGATTTTAAATAGAAAACAAATTCCAACATGTAGTCTATATCCAATAACTGGGGTTGCTTTAGAATAAAGAGTTTAAAGATATTCAGCTTATGAAGAAGACTACAATGGCATTTCTTTAGTCAACCATGGCTGTGTATGTCTGTGTGTGTTTGTGTGTGTGTGTGTGTGTGTGTGTGTGTGTGTGTGTGTGTGTGTGTGTGTGTGTGTGTACACTGTGAAGCAAGAGAATCTAAGAGGTGGGAACCCTAAGAGACAAGTGGGAGCTTTCAGGAAAGAGAAATCCTAGGAACAAATTAACACCTCTCTGGTTTTATTATTTAAAAAACTTACTGTAAACAGTTATGTTCAAAAAATTAAAAAATAATTCTTGTTAAGCTCCTGTGTTCCCAAGATTGTGGATGCCCCAGGACCTGTAAAGATCTTTCTCTCTGGTGTCAGGTTGCTTTCAGGCAGTAGAAGCAATTCTTACCTTCAAGAGATAAGCAACATGTCTTGGTAAACATTAACCTTTTCCCATTTTTCTCCTTTTCCTGTCTCTGTAATTTGAGTTGGCATAAATACTTAACTTTTCTTAAAACAAAAGCATTTTTAGGGGATGTGTATATAGATGGCTATTACTTAGAAGGGGACTGTCAGTAACCAGACTGAGGCAAAAGGTCAGGTATATGCAGGACACCAAATGAATTAGAAGTGACATCAAGTGATAGACTTACAGAAGGACTGCCCTATCAATTTGGGCAAGTCGGGAAGAGTTTTCATGGAAGAAGCCACCTTCACCTATACTGGGTTGTGGAGGTAACCCAGTCAGGAAGGGTGAGCATTTAGGTGGCAGTCTCAGAGGAGTGAATGAACTGACATCAGGAGGTTAGGGGTCAAGCTAAGGGAAGGATTCTGGGATAGTGGAATTAAACACAGAGGACTGAGGATGGTGGCGTCTTACCTTGTGAAAGAGATTCCGTGTACAGGAGTTGGTTTGAAGGGGATGAGGATTAGTTTAATTCTGCACTTTGTACATAAAGCATGTAGAGGTGGAAATGACCTCTAATCAGTTGTAAATATAAGTCTGGGCTTGGCTGAGAGGTCAGAGACACAGGAAGGGATTTTATCCTTATTTTTGCAAGTTAATAAATGAAGCTGGATGAAATAACATTTTCCTTTTAGAGGAATTTATACAATTAATCTAGCTCTTTAAAAGAAATCTCAGATTTTAAGCAATATACTATGAAACACAATGCACTTCTTTTGTCGCCAATAGAACAAGAGTTCAAGATAGTTTGCTTGAACAAGGTATGTAGCAAGAGCTGTGAAAATAGCTCCCGTCTTTGTGCCTGTAATAGCAGATTCTTCCATGAATGTAAGCTGTGATCCAGTGAAGAAGCCATTACCCTTTCAAGTGTGACATGTGTTTGATTTCCAAGGGCAAGGTTTCTCTTATTTGATTGCCAACTTCCATAATTAGGGGGCCTTGAAGATCATTGCCTCAAGGTTGTTCAAGCTGAAAAGGCATTCACAAGCACAAACATATTTTATGTCCAGTAAAAGTCACTCTGGTTGACTGAATGCAGTTAGTTATCCCAGAAACTTACCTGTTAGCTTCAGGCAAACACTGCCTGCAACATTGGTATTCAAGACAAAAGACAGCCATCAGTGTAAATTCTTGTCTACTATGCAAGGTGTATCTTTTGATCTTTTCAGAAAGAGCTAGAAAATTGGATGGTATTTGCAGAAGCCTTTCAGCTGAGAAATGTCAATAATGTAATCGTGTTGAGACCAGTACATGGAATTGACTTGTTGGGAGATGGATACAGGTGCAAGGATGAAATGTGTATCTGATTATTATATAGAACTCAGTTTGTGTATGAGATCCAGGGTCGCCAGTTGACTTCAGGAAGCACCGTTAGACGAATTTGATGAATCCTCCAAGCAGATTTCTGAGTGGCACCTCCAGATCTGAAGTTTTTTTGAAGAAAGAAATAAGTAAATTTCCTCCTGCTATTTGCATTTGTAGCCTATAACCCAATTTCCTCTGCTAGGTGGATAATCTGGTGACTGTGAAATCGACAGGTCATTTCATTTCCCTCAAAGAGAGTGAATCACCTTCTTTGTGAACTGAATTTCTGCAAGCTGAGCAAGAAGGATATTTACGTTGTTTTTGGGTGGTTTGCATATATTGCAGGTTGTAACTGCTTAGTTTAGAAGAAGCTCTATCCAAAGTGAGTAGCATCGGTGAATAAAATTTTTAACTTTTTAATTACTCAGTATACTTTTGGGTTTTACTTAGCCCCCATCTTCAGTTATTTGGAATTTGATTAACATTTGTTTGTCATTTTCCGCTACTGAATTATCTATGACTACAAAGGACATGAGAACATAGTCCATCCTAATATAACTTGTTTAATCTCTATAGCCACTTTTGGAACTATGTATCCTCAAGGCAAAGTCAGTGTTTTACCTTAAGAAAGGTAAGAAAGGGCCTCCCCAGTGGCGCAGCAGGTTAAAGCGTAGCAATGTGGAGCTGTCAGCAGCGGTGACATGAGTTCGAGGCCCGGCCAGGGAGATTCCCACTTGGTGCAACAGACCCCTCCTGCCTCGCCTGCTGCTGCCCTCAGCAGTGTATTTCCATCGATCTGCCTGTTCTGCTCCCCACTCTGTCTCTGGTGAATCCTCTCACAGCCCCACACCTCTGACCTGCACCCCAGCTTGTATGCATAAAATAAATGAAAAAAAAGGTAAGACATTCTGTAATTGAATGCCACAATTCTTTGGGTTACACTACAGTTTCCACTTATATATGTTGACAATCTATGAAATTCTATATATGTATGTCTTAGAAGAACTAGGTGACAAGTTGGAAGTGACCAAGACTGGCTTCGTAGGGTTCCTCAGCACCAATGAGCTTCTCTTCCTTAGAAAGGCATGGAGATGGCAGTCCTTGTGAGAAGAGTGTGCATGCTCTGAGTGTTGGCAGTGTGTCAGAGATGATGTAAATGCTTCTTGCACTCTTGCATTTAATCCTTAGCACACTAGGAGCTAGTCAGTATTCCCTTTTCATGCATGTGGAACATGAGACAGAATTTAAGAAGGCCCTACAGCTTTTCCATAGTGACAGATTGAGGTGAAAGTCTGCATTGAAGACCCCACCTGGAAGCAATTAATAGAGCTCTGCATCACTGATTTTATCATGTAGGAATGATGGTTATCATCCAAGACCCGTTTCTTGAGTTCTTCATATTACTACACTTTCTCAAAAGAGGGGACACTTTGGAAGGTTAATTTTTTCAGTTGTTGTTTCCTTGTCTTTGGGGAAGATACATTAGCTATTCGTTTTATATCACGTGGCTCCAGCATGTGTGGGAAATAAGAGCAGAGGTTTCCCGTGGTGTGGTCCTATCTAACACCGCCCTGTGTTTAGAGCTTAATCCGTCATTGTTTTAATTGTATTTAATTTAAATACAGTTTTGGCGTTGCAAGAATACAGAAAAAATTGTTATATATGTTTTTGTGTGCGTGTATATGTGTGGATGTGCATTTATAAGAAATATCTGCTTGGCATGTGAAACACTTGAGTGTGCAAGCTGTAATGATAGGATAAATATGGAAATGGTCTTACGTCTGGAGTTTAATAATAATAATATTAAGTGCATTTTGAAGAGCTTTTGAAACATGGAGAATGTGTCTGAGGCAATGAAGGCAGGAATTCAAAAGTTGGGTGCTAAAGAGAGTAAACTTGACACATCTGAGCAGAGAGAACCTGGAGGAAGTAGGGTAAGTCTAGAACCTAGCAAACATTGAGCCTGTGGGGTGCTCTGGAGTATTTCATCTTGTGAGAAGCAGAGTAGATGCCGAACATTTTGAACATTTGACTTTTTGACCACAATCCTGCACTATCATAAATGATGGGGATTGGGCAAGAAAAACACATTTTCAAAACTTCTTGTTGGAAAAGAAAGTCAAAATGGAGGTGTTTTGTGGCTTTTCCTCTACATCTACTATATTAGATACAGAACTTTTGTCCCAAGTCACTGGGGGAGCAGCGCTCTTTTCAAAGGAGGACTTTAGAACTGTGACAGTACAGAGAATGTGCCGCTTCTAGACAGTCTGAAAAGAAGCGTCTTTCTAGTAGTTCTCTCTCTAATTTTAAAATATGAGAGCAGGAGAAGAGGGTCTCCTACTGAGGAGGGGTAGAGACTGGGGAAGTTCTTTGGACTCCCTCAGGGAAGACCAGTGAGTGAATCAGAGTAGTCAGGCCTGGGCTGCGGGAGGGTTTGGAGACAGATTGGGGCCTGGATCTGTCAGTCTGTGTAATTGATGCGCAGGGCCAGGGAGGCAGGAGTCCGGGGTGCCGATAAGGGCGTTGGCCTGTGGCTTGGTGTCAGGGCCCTGGGAGTAGTGGGTTATGAGTAGGGGGCAAAAACCCATCCTAGAAAAAGCAAAAAGCAGACACAGGGCAACAACAATGAGAGGTGAGTTTGCCGTAACTGAAGTGTGAATGTAACTCAAAGACAGGGGTGCATATAAAATAATGACTCTCCAAAGCAGATTCCTGTTATGTAGTGCATGTATATGAGTGTCTGAATAAAAATTGAATATCTTCAATTTAGATATGCTGGAAAAGAGAATCTTTTGATTTTTCTCTGATTGCTTAATTCCTAAATTAAGCTGTTCTTGAGGCCCCTGCCCTGCTCGGTAGACATGCTGGAAGTGGGATGGAACCTGATTTAAGTTGGTGAATGGATGTGTCTTCTCCAAATTAGCTTTGGACTTACACTCTCTGTTGACTACCCAGGAAGCACCAAGTTCAGTTCCTCTCATAGTCATTCCTGTCTCTGCCCTTCTCAGCATCTGAGCAGGAAGAAGACAGTATGAGGGGTCACTAGGGATGGCTGTGGCGGCCCTTTGACTGTGGCTCCACTGTGGGGCTGGTGTTCTGATTCGGGGGTGTCTGTGCTGCAGCCAACATGGGGTAATCAGTCTGACTCCGGCCTGTGAAATCTGCTGGCATTTTTTTTCTTGAAACCTGCACAATGTGTCCCTCGCGAGCTGACCTCCTCCGGCCTGAGCCTGCAGACCCCCTCTGGAATCTGTCTATGACTTGCATTTGATCATCACCCCATGTCTTACTCCTGGCCTGCGGGGGACTTGGTGCCCTCTGAGTTCAGACTTTATGGGGCACCCTTTCTGCTCACTTGAACATTTGAGACTTCTCTGCCACGCCTGGGCCATAGGGACCCACTTTCTTCCTAGAGCCCCAACAAGGAAAATATTCCAAGGGGCTTTTGTCTCTTCCCATCCCATTTCTAAGATTAGGCCAAAGGAAGGTTCTGGCAGCCAGATTCCCCAACGTGCATTTTCAAGTCTTTGCCACAAACTCTTGAGACAGAAGAGTTTCCTTTCCTGCTGTGTAGGACTTGTTCTGTGACATAAACTCTTATCCAGGGAAATAAACATCATGTCACAGATATTCATGAGATGCCTACCAAAGGTCCTCGGTGGTGGGTTACAAGAGGCTAAACAGATCCTTTGTTTTCTTTCTCTTTTGTTTGTTTGTTCCAACCCAGCTACCATGAATGGGTTATGTATATTCAGGCAAAAAAAAAAATAGCATTTAATAATTACACAAACTCTAACTGGAAGGAATTGCCATTTTTCTGCAAGTGCCCCCGTCCTGTTCTGAGATGTAGGCGCATGCAAGTGCTGAGAGAGGGGGACGGACAAAGGTTCAGGAAGAGCTGTGCAGACCGATGTCACTGAGGTGAAGGGGGCGACAGTTTCCCCGGGTCAGTGTCCTCACAGAGGGGCCAGTCAGAGCGGGCAGTAGCAGCCGGTTGAATTCTAGGATCACAGACCTCGTCGGCAGAATCGGAGCTGAGTGTTTTGTTTTCTCTGCACTGTTTATCTTCTCCCTGTGGCCGGATGAGCACACTGCGCCTCATGCCTCAGTTTGTGGTAAATTCATAGTTGAAGGAGAACCTTGTTTTCACTCTAAAGTAACTTTCATGCCTTTGGCTATCGGGGTGCGGGGAGAGGTATTTTGGGGGGTTGAATTATCTCTGACAGTTCTCCTATATAGATAACCCAATTGGATTGTGCAAGCTTACTTGATGGCCTCAGGTCTTTTTTTTTGTGAGGTAAACTTGATTGAGCTGTTCGAGGAGGAGAAATTCTTCATAAAAATTTTTTTGTTTTTCCGCATGCTTTTGATTTATTCCAACCAACCCTTTTGCTTTGGTTCCATATGGTGGACCCCATGTGCTCTGTGCCTGTTTTGTTGGTGCCCCAAGAGATGTACCTGCGACTGAGTTTCTTTTGATCATCGAGGGCTGGAAACTCACCAAAGGGGAGGGCGTGGGTGGGAGGACCCAGTTCCTACCAGATCACCATTTCAGGACCAAATAGCTTCAGGAGTAAGACGCCAAAACACATTACAGATGGTCTTAGTGACTTATGAAAAATGAAATCTGTGTGATGGAGTTCAGCATCTAGTACTCTTGGGCACGTAATAAATTTCAAATAGAATTCAGGTAGAATTGGATTGATTGAACTGAGAGAAAAGGCAATTTGGAAGTGACTTTATCCATAAAGGAGAGTTTGCAGCCTTACATAGGAGAATGGATTTTTCTAATGTTCTAACTTACTTTACTAATATTCAGGACGCAACTGTGGCACATTTTGTCCTAAATAAATATTTCTCAAGGGAGTACTCAAGTGGCTATTAAAATTTTAAGCACCCTGCATCTTTTTTAATAAATGCATTGCTTAGCAAGTACAAATGTGCATGTTTCCAAGACTCCCTCACCCCGCTGACTTCTGCCTAACAGCACAAGTATTCATTTTTAGGTGAAAAGAGAGGTCAGGCCAGTTAGAAATCAAAGTTAAACTGATGAATGGCTATTTCTTAAATGGTTGCAAAATTTATTAGCAACACTACTGAGATATCTCATAAGTATTAAATGAGGTCAGTGGATTTTGTGCCTTAGTAAATATCACTAAAAAATTGCCAAAGAGATAACTCGGTGAATGAAGAAAAAAATTATTTTGGATTTAGTCACCATATGCAGGAATTAGAGCTGAAAAGTAAAGTTCATGGAGAATTTATGTCATACAGCTAGAGCTTCTAGTAAAAAAAAAAAATCACAGTGGTGTCTGGTAAGTCAATAATTTTTAAAACACTAAGGCAATCTTACTGTCTCCACTTTTCTTGAAGAAAACATGTTAAGAAAACTACTGTTCATGGTTACTTGTTGGAGCTGTGATATGGCATTTAGTAGCATTTTCCCTTATTTATTCCATTAGCAAGTGATGTGTTAATAAACACTAGGAATTAAGAAAATCTTGTTTAAAATAAATGATCCCACCACTGAATCTAAAGCAACTTTATATATCTTAGTTCTCCTTGAAGCAGAGGATCCACACAAATATAGACAGATAAATAGATGATTGATAGCTCGATGGGTGGGTAGAGAGATGGATAGACACACAGACATATGCTATATGCACACACATAGGAAGATTTATAGGTGGATAAATAGATCGATGTAAATATGGATATATAGATACTAACGGAGGTCCGAATGATATCCTATAGGGAGTCATACCTGCTGGCTTGTGGTTTAAGAGTGTGGCCAATGACAATTAACTCATTTCTAACCTCATAAGCAGTGAGCCAGTATGTTTCACTTGGTGCAAGATAACTTTATTAGGAGCTCCTAGGTCACCTGCAAGTTCGTCACTCCAAAGGGGAATTTGTAATTTTTTTTTCCCTCTCTCCCTGCCATCCTTTCTAGACACCTGTCCTGAAATAAGTCTTTGAGGTTTTCTAATCTCTGTGACTGGCAACAGAATACTTCTGGATCATTCCTTCCCATATCGGGTCAAGCATGACCTTTGTGGACCAGGCTTTTCAGAGCCTCTAAGACAGCTCCCTCACTACTGCAATATGGTCAAGTATTTTGCCTTTGAAAATGAACACCATCAGAAACAGCTCCATAGCACCAGCCACACAGCCTTGTACCCAATAAGGTTGTGTTTTTTTTTTTTTTGAGGGGGGGCTAAATACTCTCATTTGCTTACCTGTTTGAAATAGGACTTCTTCTGATTCAGTCTGTTGAATAGTTAGAGGCTAAATGTTTAATTCCCAACGATGAAACCTAGGTCAGAGAAGCATCCTTTGAGGTATTTATACCCTTATCATACATATACATGCATTTTCATGAAGCATAGACCCTCAATTTTAGAGGCCTCTTTAACCCAGTTGCCTTAAGAGAACAATTACTTTCCTTTTGACTTGATAATAGGAAAGTGATCTCTGATAATAGATAGCTGTTTCACCAGCAGATTCCAACTAAAATTGCTTTCCGAACAAAGCTAACACTATATTTATGTGAAAGTAGGGAGAACAAATGGCTCTTTCTCTGATTCCTTCAGTTCCAGGGAAAAACAGGATGCATATCATAAAAACTTACTGTGTTGTATAAAATACGGAGGGAAAATATTGTTTATGTTTTATCTTCCATTTTCAGAATTTCAGTTTCTTGGCAGTATGTTGCAAGCTCTTATTGGGGTTCAGTGCTAGGGAAAAGGGTAACAATGCCAGCACTATGAGCTTGAGATACACTACCCACCAGGTTAAATTGGCAACCTGAGTTCTCTGCAGCAGAACATAATCTGTGGCTGAGTGAATCCCTTGTAATTGTGTTCCCTTATGTGCCTCAGTTTTTCTTTGAACCATGATTTAGTTAGTTCATTGTATTTACAGAACTCTCTAATTTATATTCTACATAGAAAACCCCCAACAAACTTTAATAAGAAAATACTGGAAAGCAAGTAGAAGTGCTAGACAATACCTTTGAATCAGTTGTGGTTTGGTGTTAACAAAACAAGTAAACAATCTACTAAGCCTGATGGAGTAGCATGTCATCAACAATGACATTTCCAGACCTGATGTTACTGATAGAGGTTTTATTAGTTAATTAAATGTGTGCAAATTACATGCACTGTTGCGGATAATGTAGAAGAGGACATGCATGCTTCATTGAAGCTCAATTTCCTTTTTAGAAATTATCTCTGTATTAAATCACTTAATTTTCTAAAATAAGCCTCCTGTATTTCTCCACTCTCTGTTTTGTGTAATCCAGTCTACTTTTTACTAAGGTTAGTTTGCTCACCATTTATTTTCACTAAGTTTTGTGATAGTTTTTGGGAAGTGTTAGACCAATTACTCTCATCATACAGAGCACATTACCAGTGATCTGCAGTTCCATTTGAGTGGTCAAATTTCACTCCCAGTTTTCTGTCCCTCCCATGACTTTTGCTCGATTTATGGATTTCTTTTTACTAAATTCAAGTAAATCAAACAGTTATCTGAACTCCTGGTTTGTTTTCTAACTTTTACTATTTATACCTCTTCCAATTTTTGATTCTCTCAATTATTCATTCAGCAAATATTGACTGTTCCTAAGATACACTGGACACTGTTCTTCATGCAGCAAATATGCTGGTTACTACAAGCAGGGTCTCCCTGCCCTTGGGGAACTTATTCACTATTTGTACTTTTCAGCCCTAAAATTTCATCATCACCAGAAAATATTTCATTGCCTAGTTGAGGTTTCAGTAGTACTACCTAAATTAAAGAAAGAACTGCACATTCAAAATTCCCATGAGAGCAGCTTACTTTTGAAATTACTATTAGAAAGAAAGGTAACCCTCTTGAAGAATATTAATTGTGCAACAATCTAATACCAAATATAAATATGACAGAGAGATGCAGGAGATATCACCTATTGATAGTCTCTGTTTTATTCCTGATATTGCTAACTTGTGTGTTGTTAAAAGAATTCCACCTAACAAAATTTCTGGTGTTCATCGTGCTAGAAGTTTGTCCACTTTATTGTTCCTTCCAAAGATTCAGCTCTTTCTGTCATAATTTCAATTGTATTTGTTTTCTGTTTTGCTTCTCTCATTCTGATCAAAGTAAATAAGGAAATAATCTACTTTATCTGGCTCTGAGCTTTTTTTTTTGTTGGCGGGGGGGCTCTTTTTCCAGCTTCTTGAGATAGGCGCTTAGGTGATTTATTTGGTTAGATAGTGATTTGGTGTTTTTCCAATGTATACATTTAGTGCTACGAGTTTTCTCTCAGCACTGCTTTAGCTGTGTGCTGCAAATTTTGGCATGTTCTATTTTGATTTTTATTCAGATAAATGTTTTTTTTTTTCAATTGCTTTGAAACTTCCTCTTTGACCTAAGGATTGTTTTAAGGTATGTTGCTTAGTTACCAAATATCCAGAGATTTTTTTTGTTGTCAATTTCAAGTTTGATTTCATCATTGTGCCTAGAGAAACATTCTGTATATTTTTAATTCCTTCAAATTTTTAAGGGTTGTTTTTGTCGTATTTCTCAGATTATAGGTCTAGTTTGTCTTAAGTCCTGTGAGCCTTTGAATAGAATATGTATTCTGTTATTGACTGAAGTGTTTTATTAATGTTAATTATATCCTTGTGTTTGATGGTGTTGAGTTCTGTATCCTTGCTGATTCTCAGTCTAGTTACTCTTTTTATTGTTGAGAGATGGTTGTTGCCATCTGCAACAGTTATTATTGTTTTACCTATTTTATCTTTCTATTCTGTTTTTCCTTTACATATTTTGTAGCTCTGTTGTTTGCTCTGCACATACCTAAGGTACTATGTTTTCCTGGTGGATTAATAAGCCTTTTATGTAATCTATAATGTCCTTTTCTGTCTTGGATAATTATCTTTGCATTGAGGTCTATTTTATCAAATGTTAAAATACCTATTCCAGCTTCTTTTGAGTAGAGTTTGAATGATATACAATGATTGGTCATTCTGGATCCCTATTAAATCCCACTGGCACCATTGGACATGCTGGCTTCTTAGTAACTCCCATTGGATCATGGTGGGGAGGGTTGGCTTCACTATTTATGGGTCGTGGTGGAGTGCTCATCCTTAACTAGATCTCCTGTTACAGTCTCCAATCGGGAGGAGAATGAATAAATTGTTGCTTGTGTTTGATGGGGAGAATACAGCTTCCCCATGTGTTCGCCACTGATACAAAGATTAAACTTTGCATATCTATAATTACATTAAGTGTAAATGGTCTAAATACACCGATTAAAAACAGAGATTGGTAGAATGGATTACAGAATAAGATAACTTTATGCTGTTTACAAGAAACTGCAAGTATAATTATAGAGGTTTGTTAAAAGCAACATGATAGAAAAGGATATAGATCATACAAGATGAATCAAAAAGTGATAGTGTGTATAATAAGGGAGAAATCCACCAAGAAATTAGAACAGTCCAAAATGTGCATGCATCAAACAATGGAACATTTTAAATACTTTTATATTGTGGTTCAAATTATGTTTTACTTTTCAAAAACAGGAATAAATGGAGTTTCGCCTTTCTAGTCTATCAGTTTTATTGCAATTCTGTTGATAGATTCAGTATGTATGATTATTAATAAAATACTAGTTGATGATAATCATGTTTAGATATTCTAGTTTGAGTATAATTAGAAACTCCAGAGTAGGCTGATTTGTACATATTTGTTATTATTTTAATAATAGATGAACAGTTTAAACACTTTCGTCACTGAAGAAAACTGTCAGTACTTTACAAGAAGGCTTGAAAATACTAGAACTATAAAAAGAAATGTTCAAAAGCTTCAATCAACCTTTTTGTTAATATTCTTTGCTTTAAAATTATCATCATTAAATCTGTACCTATCAAGACAGTGTATTTCAAACAGTCAGTTTTCTCCATGGCCTGCTGTACCCAAGCTAACTGACAAGTGATTATGCAGATCGTATCATTATTTTATTTTTTTGAAATGCCAATAGACATTCCCCCGAAAGCAGCAAGGAACTACTTTTCAAAATCACTCAAATGACACACATTATTCTGTCTTTCTCTGGCAGCCCTTCAATTGTGCCCCAAGCTTTATGGGTAAATGCCTTTAAATTGTGGAGGAGACGGGGAACAATGTTGCATTCATTATTCTAGACAGTTGTCATCATACTGAAATAAAAACTCATTTAAAAGTTTTAATTAAACCCCAGAGTTGGCATGTCCTTTGGGTTTCTAGATTATATAAGGATTTTTGGACTATCTGAAAAAATGTTAAATATGTGTGCTAACTGGGAGGACCTCCAATATAGAAATAGATTTTGAGCAGCACCTTCTACCATTATTTATTCTTTATATATGACAGACACAAACACCTCCAACTCAGGTTTTCCTTTAATTCTTTGAATAAGGAAGACTTATAAAACCATCCCATAATTTGAACTCCTTAATTCATTAGAAATATTGATGAAAAATAGTTTTATTTTTTCAATAAGGGAAAATAAGAATAGGCAGACTTTTCAATTATAGAAGATCAAACACAATTAGGGGCTTAGGTGTTTAATCACCAGCATTCTGGTTGTACTAGCATGCCAGTTCATCATTTCTGACTTTTTCAGAAAGGCATGATTTTTTAAAATTGGGTTTCTGTTAGTGAGGAAGAAGTTGGTGGTTAAATGGAATAACCCTTGGATAGGATTTATAGTCATTCACATCTACCAGGCGCTGACCAGGCCTTATGTTAAGTGGGCATGAACTATCAAATCTGGTTCTTTTAAGTTATGGGTAAATTTTTAATGCTTATCAAAGTATCGATATTTCACACATAGGAATCATTATGTCATAAGTTCTTTTTTAGAAAACTTTAAGAGCAGATCAATAGCTTGCACTCCTATATTCATTTAGAGTGATAGTGTTTATTCCCATTATATTGATTGATATCTAGATTGCCAATCAGAATGACTCACACATGGATAACCTGAAAAGAGGGTTTTTGAAAATAAGTAATTTAAGAGGACATTAATGAATAATAGATAATCTCTTGTTTTTGTAATACTGACAAAGCAGAATCTACAGTTATATGGATGGTTGTTGAGGTGTTTTTATTCTATTTTTCATATCTAGGTTCAAATTTAAAAAAAATTCTAGGTATCTGTTTGTTTTACCCATTCCAAAGATGATAAAGATCCAAGTTTTTGATTAGAAACTATAATAATTCAGGATATATTTTGTTTGCAGGAGAAGCTTGGCAGGGATTGGGAAGAAGAGTCTTTGAGTGGGTTTCATGGAGTTTGGTGGATACACAAGGCAGATCACAAAGGATTATATTAAATGAATTAAATCATCCAGATATATTTAGCTTAGGTTTTAAGTAAACTATTAACACATTAATGAGAGATAATGTTGGTTTTTAATTATCAAACAGTATAATTTAGATGATATGGCAACAAGTTAATCAGAGTCTTGCCAGTTTTAAAGTATAATAAATAGTTTGATGGAAAACACATTTAGACTTGAGTTTCTTATCATTCCAACTATCAACATTTCAGTCTCATTCTTATCTCTCACACATATGTGAGGTACTTGGGACTGTGCCCATGTCATGGACATGACAGTAGTCTGTACTCTCCTGGTGCTTCTATCCTAGTGGGGATAACAAAGAACAAATAAACACATAAACATATAATTCCATGTCAGGTGCCAGTAAGGCAATGAGAAGGCTGGAGGGCTAGTGAGGAGAGAATGAGCAAATTGGAAGGCAAAGTCACAAAGCACTAAGTTCATGAGGACAACCAAAAACTGATGGGGGGACTTTGGTGTATAGAAAGACATAGATGACGCCAAAGAATAGAGGTCTGGGTAACTGTCATTAGAGTTCATCTTTAATCTTAGCCCTATTTAACCAGAGCCTAGGGCAGAAGGTCCAGGTTTCCCTTACTCCATTCCCCAAGTAGTCAAATTTGGTGGTGGAACTTTGGACTACTTCAGTCTTCTTTTGGTCAAACATACATTGGGTTATCTATTTTGCCTATTTCTGGTTTGATGGAATAAATATTTATCTTGGGACAAAGTCTGATGGACTTTTCTTTCATTAATTAATATATTTTTTCAACTTTTCAATATAGATGAATGCCAGACACCTACTGTACCCACATTTTTATAGTAGACATATGATCTGGACACAGGCAGTGCTGTCAGATATGTCAGATACACTATATATTAGTAGTAACAAGGTAGAGAGCTTCAGATGCCTTAAGAGACGTAGAGGTACTGTTCCTTTAAAGGAGATGGTTTATTTATCGTGAGTTTGCTTATTTTGACACCATTCTCTCTGGTTCTGTGAGGCTCTATTAATGTTTCAGCATTTTAAGTGTGTACAGTGTCAATGAGAAGAAATGCATGATGAAGGCTCTTAGCTGGCTCTGCTTGCTGCCATGTAGACTAAGGTATTGGGAGACTAGGAGTACTCGCTCTCAGACTTGACCCTTAATCTCTCTAAGCACTACTCACCTAGCCACAAAGTAAGGGTGATGAGGTATGCACTACTCTGTGTTCTATCTACTGCAGGGGTGTATACAATCTGTTGGTCCATCCAACAAAACTGGTTAGTTAAGATAGTTGAGTCTTTATTTTGCCTCCTCTCTACTTTTTTATTTAGTTTTCTACTTGAATTCAGCCTTTATTCTACAAAAGAATGTTCTCTGTACAGTTAAGGAGTTTACTAAGGGAACTTCACTTTGGTTGAAGCCTTAGAATATCACAGATACTATTGTTAATAAAGAAGAAAAATGGTGTACAGCTAGTGTGTATTTGAGAGGTAGCTGACGGAATGCTTATAATGGGAGACTCATTCTTTTTGTTTTTTATTTTATGTATTTTTTATGATTTTTATTAAGGCAACATTTGGTTTACAATATGATTCATAAACATTCTTGAAGGACACACTAAACTATGGCTTGTACTTGCATATAATCCTTCTGTGACCAGCCAGATGGGTGACTATAAAGAAAATCTCTTTCTATTCCCTTCTGAGACATACGCAGGTCATCCTTCCTTCAGTTCTGTCATGGAGCTCTATGCAATTAGCTACAGAATGTTAGCCACCCTGCTGGATGCAACTCAACATCTCTCTCTGTGGTATATAATAGTACAAAAGCGACATTAAACCCATCAAACAATAGTATTCAGGCAGCATGGCGTCACACGAATGCAGCTGTTTGTGCTAGTGATTTTGTCTTCCACCAGAGGAGATTTTTGGGGGGAATGTAATCAATGGACAGGCTTTCGCTTACTTTTAATGAACCCCAAGTTAATGCTTCTGTCTTTTTCTGTCCATTTAAATGCAAAAAGCACATTTCACACCATAATGAAGTAAACACTAATACACAACCTCCTTTCTTCATCCTGAGCCTCTGCTTCCAGAATTAATAGCTTCCTAGTAGGGAATGTTTGACAATGTTGCTATACTCTAAACAGGGATCTAATTCAGAGGCAAATTTACATCCGTGTATATTTTGACTTCTAATTCCACTAGCAATTAAAAAACAAATAAACCAAGAAAGAATAACGGATGACTTAATGAAAAAAATCAGAATGACCCATGTGTTAATCCAAGAGAGTATCTCTCTTGTACATTGTTTTTTCTTAGTGTGTCCTCTATGATGATAAACCCTGTAGAGCAAACAGTGCATGTCAGATTAAAAAAATGAATGCTAAAACCGTTGCTGAGTAGGATGGGCAACTCAAAACATAAGCTGAGCTGATAAGATTTATATGTTAATTGCATAGTTAATTACTGATTTATGATGTATGTCTTGACTGTTTAAAGTTGAGGTCCGTTTTGTGTGTTTACAATTATATTAACTAAGCTTACATTTTAGCCTTTATTATATATCCTCTTTCACTAGCAATATAATCCTGTAACACCCAAAATAATGTGCAAGTTCTGTTTAGCAGATAGTTAATCAGTTAAGTTCTGAGTTCCTCTGAGATCCCAAGCCTTGTACAGAGATTTCAAGATGCAAAAGATCTAGTTGCTGCCCTCAAGAAGTTTATAATCTAGGGATGGAATGTAGTAACTGACCCCAGCAGAATCACCTGATGAGTCATCAGAAGAATCACAAAGGAATCTTTGACTCATACCAGGAGGTACTGACTCATTGGGTCCAAGTTAGTGTCAAAATCAATCTTTTCCAGAGTTTTCCTAATGATTTCTGAAAAAAGCAAAACAAAACACTGAGAACGGGAGATTTCTTTATTTTAAATTGAAATATAGTTTACATAGAGCATTGTGTAAATTTAAAGTGTGCAGCATTATAATTGGATACATTTATATGTCGATATGATTGCCATTGTAGTAATAGTTGTCACCTGTATCAGTTTTGATATATTTTTTTAAGTATTTGGAATAAAGAATTCAGAATGTCTGAAATTAGTAGCAACATAGGTCTGGAGAAGACTTTAGAGAACAGTTACCTATTTCAAATCTTAATTGCCATCAAAAGCCTAGGGATCATGGATCAAAACTAGAATTAGGCATTCTGGTTGAGAATGTTTCCCTTGCTCAAACACAAACTGTATTTGTGTGGCAGCTGGGAAGAGGAGTCGTGAGGTCATTCCCAAGGTCTTTTCTGGGTGGTAATGGTGTGAGAGACCTGAGGAGTCAGTGACTAAGTACTCATATTAAATCATGGAAAGGATGATGGGCAGGGCAAAAGGCAGAGGGCTATGGTAGAAGATTCTAGGTGCCGTGGTGGTGGGTGGTGTGGGTCCGTTCATTTGTAGATGTGTGAACCTTATATGTCTAAATCATACAGTGTTGTAAATCAATATTATTGATAAAAATAAGTAAGAAGGGCAAGAGGGAACTCAGATGTGGTCTCTTTTATGTATTACTAATGTGGTCTTTGTTACTATTTGGAAACATGAATTAATGTCATCATTTCTAATAATTCTACTTTTAGTATCCTCTCCCTTACTTTGGAAGTGGGTTGAAGAAAAATAAGTTTAAAAAAAATAATGAGAGGGCCTTCCCGGTGGTGCAAGGGGTTAAGTCTCAGCACTGTCAGGCTGTCAACAGCCACTGCGGCACAAGTTCGTTCCCCAGCCTTCCCACATGGCGCAGCAGACCTCTCCTGTCTGCCCGCTGCTCCACTCAGCAGTGTATTTCAGTAGATCCTCCTGTTCTGCTCCCCACTCTGTCTCTGGTGAATCCTGACCCCAACACCTCTGACCTACACCCCAGTTCTTGTACGCATAAGTAAATATTTTAAAAAGACGATAATGAGAGGGGCCTCCCCGGTGGCGCAGCGGTTGGGCGCTGCGCTGTGGAGCTGTCGGCAGCGGCAACGCGAGTTCGACGCCCGGCCAGGGAGAATCCCACATGGCACGGCAGACCTCTCCTGCTTGCCCGCTGCTCCCCTCAGCAGTGTATTTCTGGTCTGCCTGTTCTGCTACCCGCTCTGTCTCTGGTGAACCCTCTCGCCTCCCCATGCCTCTGGCCTGTACCCCAGCTTGTATGTATAAATTAAAAAAATAAATCTTTTAAAAAAAAAAGACGATAATGAGATAAGAATATTAAGCAATTGCTACTATCGGTTTCCTCCCTGTTTGCTTCAAGAGTTAAATATAGATATGGTAATGCTGTTTTTCCGTTTAATGTCAGTAGATCCAGCTTAAAATCAAGACCAGTTTATGGCTAATTTTAATCTTACCACGAATAGAAAATTTTCCTTATTCAAAAGTGACTGTGTGTCCTGAGACACGTATCGTGCTATGATGTAGTTGGTCCTTGATTTTTATCTCTCATGCTGTTTGGGGAGTACACTGGAGCCCAATCAGTAATGGGGTAGTCATTGATAAGCAATCAGTTCTCCCATCAGCTGACTCCTTGAATTGTTGCTCCCCCCCCTTCTCACTTTGAGATCCATGTTATCCTCATCTTTGTAAGGTAAAAATAGCTCCTCTCTAATATGGTATCAAGCTTAATTAATTATTCATAAAGTATTATTTTCTGATTATTTTTCTGACTCAGATGTAAATGACACTAAAAGTCTAGACTATTTTTGGAATGTGTAAGAACAAACAAAACAGTGGCTGGCAGAGAGGCGAACCAGATGCTGTCTCTGTGTGCAGTGCCGTAATAAAAAAGCAAAGCTAAGTGTGGAGAGAGCCTATTCCACTAACATTGAGCATGGCTTAAGAACATGCATTTTCCAATATGCAGCAGGAGAATCTCTCTTTTTTTTTTTAAAGATTTATTTTATTTATACATACAAGCTGGGGTACAGGCCAGAGGCTTGGGGCGGCGAGAGGATTCACCAGAGACAGAGTGGGAATCAGAACAGGCAGATCAGAAACACACTGCTGAGGGGAGCAGCGGGCAAGGCAGGAGAGGTCTGCTGCGCCCTGTGGGAATCTCCCCGGCCAGGTGTCAAACTCAGCGTCATCGCTGCCGACAGCTCCACAGTGCCGCACTTAACCGCTGCACCACCAGGGAGGCCCCGAGAATTTCTTTTGACCTCAGCTTTTCTTAAGTATGAGATGGGGTGATCTGGGTTTCTGTGCCCCTCCCCCAGCCCCACACGAAGGTATGAAGGGACGGGAAATGTGGGTCACCATAAATCCCTCAGTGTATTCCTGTCACTGTTTTACAACTGTGGGGAGAATGACTCCTCTGTCTGCCTCCCCCACGACAGCATCAGCGGGCCTTTGGCCCGACACTGGCCTGGCTATGTCACACGTACAGCGGGAGAGGGGTCCTAGAAGTGGGCAGTCCCCCCGCTACTGGGGCTCCTCCCTCTTCATGGCTTCTGGTGTCAGGCCAGTGATTTGGAAACATTCCTGCAGTGGACAGCAAACATTGGGTGAAATGGGAAGGGGGAAGACATGTAGGCCTTTTATTTCCTTAAATAAAAGGAAAATATAGTTGATGAATCCAACGATCTTTCCTGTTCATTCTTGAGTGTAAACAGTAGAACTTTAAAATCCTAAGAATCACCACCTCAAAGACCTGTTTGCAGAGGCGTTTGGATGCAGCAGGGGCTACTTGAGAGGACAGCTGACTGCACCCCGGTCACTTACAGCATAGATTGTGCATTTTGCACTTAGAGGGGCCTCCTGCTGGGGAGGGGATGCAGACTGGCCAGCAGGCTGTCTTGGGCCTGCTTGCAGACTTGTGTGCACACAAGAAGTCCCAGGACTTTAGCTGAACACGAGACTCTGCCTGCGCATTGTGAGGAAAGAGCCCCAGACCCAGGAATGAACATGTCAGGATATTCTAGGGGCCTCCCTGGTGGCACAACAGGTTAAGTGTCAGTACTATGAAGCTGTCTGCAGCCACTGCAGCTCGAGTTCGATTCCTGGCCAGGGAGCTTCCTACATGGCACAGCAGACCTCTCCTGCCTGCCTGCTGCTCCCCTCAGCAGTGCATTTCAGTGGATCTGCCTGTTCTGCTCCCCACTCTGTCTCTTGTGAATCCTCTCACACCTACTTCCCACACTTCTGGCCTGCCCCCCAGCTCTTTTTTGCATAAATAAATCTTGAAAAAAAAAAGATATTCTGGGCCATGCCACTAAGCTCCTGTGTCCTG
This sequence comes from Scalopus aquaticus, assembly GCA_004024925.1. Classification (NCBI taxonomy): domain Eukaryota; kingdom Metazoa; phylum Chordata; class Mammalia; order Eulipotyphla; family Talpidae; genus Scalopus; species Scalopus aquaticus. The sequence continues at coordinate 145,736 of PVIJ01000245.1, forward strand.
GCCTTATTTAATCATAATATCTATAGTATAAGTATGTAATCATAAACAAGGGGTCCTGAACATATTAGACAAAGGTAGAGGTGGGGGTGTATGAAATGGGTAAAGGATTCAGAGGTACTAGCTTGCTTATGAGAGAAAGTTCTGGGAATATAATGTACAGCATGGTGACTAGAGTTATTAATGCTGTCTTGCTTATTTGAAAGTTGTTAAGATAGATCTTAAAAGTTTGATCACAAGAAAAAATGTAAGTGTACGTGGTGATGGATGTTAACTAGATTTATTTGTGGTGATTATTTCAATAAAATAGAAACCTACGGGGTGCAGGGGATAGATACACAATAATGTAAAGTATATAAATTAAATTAAAAATTAAGGAAAAAAGTCACTATAAATGGGTTATAAATAGAATTAGTACTTTTATCCACAATAGCATTGAAATACCATTTAGTGAATAAAATTTGCAAGTTTTATACACTTTAGAAAAATAGAGAAATACTGAATCATGTGGCACCTGTGAAATTAGTATTGTATGTTATTTATACCTTAATTAAAAAAGCTTATTTCTATATTGTTTTCTGTTTGAAGCATCTTATTTGTCCCCTGTATTTGTTTGCTTCTGCTCACTTTTTCTGTGAACACTTACTATTCTGGCTGTGAGTAGTTTAAATACTTCCAAACACTTTGTTTTATGAGGGCTTCTAAAAGGAGAAACTGAATGTGTGAACAACCATTAAAAATGTGATCAATTTTACATTTTCAGAGGGAAGTCTTACATTAACTTCTTTTCTTTGCTAACTTTTTCCCACTAAATTCTGCTCTGTAATGTAGCCATTAAGAACTGGGGGGATGATGATGAGTGAAATACGTCAGTAGGAGAAGGACAAATACCAGATGGTGTCACTTATATGTAGAATATAGAGACCAAGCAAAAAGTCAGATTATACCAAACCAATAACAAACCCTAGAAATCAGACTATAGAATTGAGGCTACCAGAGAGGGAGGAGGAGGGGGAAAGATTTGGGGAGGGGGCACAATGGACTATGGTGGAGAAGTGTGGGTGCCTTGGTGGTGGGTGTGGTAACATACTCCTGAAGCATATGACCCTACACTTCTAAATCATATGACATTATTAGCTGATGTTACTTCCAGTAAAAAAATTAATACAATAAAACATAGCCATCTGGGAGTTTTATCCTTACCACCAGTAGAGCATTGTACAAATTCATATTTAAACACATCCGCACATAACATCTCCCAGAAGCCTCAATCAGGTGATGACTGCAGTAAGGACAAATGAGTGTTTATGTCGCAGCAGCTTCGGACTGGCAAGCGCAGCACTTCTTGTTTAGGGGCAGGATGGGCTGTAGAAATGCCCGCACTCTGGAGCAGAGCTCATGTGTCTGCCTAAGCCAAAGTCGATGAGAGACTGCCAGAAGTCAGGAGTGGACACTTGTCTGACCAGGATCACAGAGGGCCGGAAGTCTGTGCCTTGGCCAAGGTGATGAGAGAAGAATGGGGAGGTGTTTAGTGTCAGGAAAGGGGCAGGGAATAGAAGGGGGCCTGAGCTACCCCTCCTAGGTGGAAGAACTGCCAGAGTTTACAGCTGGCTCTAGGAGCCCTGTAGAGATTAGTGTGGGGAGGGTCAGCCTGGTGGAAAGGGTCGTGGTGGAGACGACATCACTCTGGCTTATAAACAGAGATAGAACAGAAGGACTCTCTCTGCGTAGAGCTCTCTTTGTAGGAATGCTCCAGCAGCGGCTCTTCCATCATGTTCCGGAAAGAAAAAAATAGGTTATAGGTTATTCTCTTGGGACTAGTTCCTTGGTGTCTGTTAGGTTTGATGTAAATTGTTGCATGTGTGTATTTCCCTACTAAGGCCCAGATTTTAAATCCTCTGCTGTGCCCTCACCCCACTCACCTATCTAAAATCGAAGACAAAATATCTTGCTGTCTAAAATAGAATGTTTCCTAAACAGTTTCTTCTGGAAACTTCCAAAATGAAGCCTGTATTTCAAAAGGAGTACTTTAACTACAGGGCAAACAGCAAGGTAAAATGAACATGTTGAACAAATGTGTGTTTTAGTTCAAGTCAATGGGTTGCATTTTCATGTGGAATAGTATTTTCAAAGAAATATTTTGAAATAACACTGGTGATAGTAAACTCAATATTCCTTTTCTGATCTCCTTTTAATTTGCATTCAAAAATCATGGTCACGCTTGCAGCATTTTAAGGTATTTTTGTAAGTAGTAGTGGAAACATAAAGTCTTAGAAATTATAAGGAAAATATAAATATCAAGACTCTAGTAATTATTTCCCTAGACAAAGGAATGGACATCATTGTAGACTTTTGAAGTCTTCAGAAGTGACCAGAGAAATTATTCTCAAATTTGATCGCTGCCCTCTGCCTACTTGATAAGCATCCGGAATTCCCTAGTAGGAAGTACAGACTCTAGGGCCAGCCTCACACATTAACTTCATCCTCTGGCTCAACTCCCTGTTCTTAGTGTTTCTAAGACACCAGGTTCCTTGGTGGTGCTTCCCCAGCCTGGACTGGCCTTTGTTCTTTTCTCCCTGAAACCACACTTAACGTTCAAAGCCTGGCCCGGTTTCAATCCCACCTTACCTGGAGTGTGTCTCTTCATTTCTGTTAATCACTCCCTATGTTATGTCCTTTGGGTGCTTGGTATATAGTGCGATTTTAGCATTCAGTATGTTTTCCACATTGCATTTTTATTGTGTTTGCATGTCTGTCCCTTTAGATTTGTGGTTCTCAGCCCTAGACAGTTAATACACATTTTTTTTTGCAAAAACATCTTTTTATTCTTGTTTTTATGATGATGTACTTCAAATATAGAGCAAAAAATCTCCAGAAAGAATAGGAAATTGAACATCTTATACCTACTAACTAATTTCAACAATTGCTTATCTTTTTCCATCTTTTTTAAATTTCTGAATGATTTTAAAGGACAATTATCATGTTTTTCTCCTAAAATCTTCAGCATTCATTTCCAAATAGATAGCTCTCCCCTGCTTAACCATAATAATGCTATAACACTTAGAAAATAAGAGGTAAGTCCTTACTATTGTGTAATACCCATTTCCTTCGTACCTGTTCCCAGTAGCATAAAAATTAGTTTTTGTCATTGGTTTTTAGAGCCAGAATCCTCCCAAAGGTAATTGGCTGTCTTTTATAATTAGGTCTTCTCAGTCTTCTTAAATTTAGACCTTGTTACTTATTTTATGACATTGACTTATGGGGAAAAAAATCAAATATTTTGTATAATGTGATACATTTTGAATTTTTCATTCTGAATAGTCTATTTCTTTTTATTGATGTAATGCTGGTTTACAACACTGTCTATGATTCAGAGGTACAGATTTACACCTTGTCAGATAATAAACAACATTTAATGTCCTGTCATTTATTATCTTTGAAATCCTTAGATATGTGATTTTCCTATCTATATAATTTTTAACAATCAGTGTAGTCCCCAAACTGTAATATAAAGAGAAATAAAATAAAAATATTTTATTATATATATGTGTTAAAATTTTCAATAGTGAATACTCAAGAATAACTCAGTACAAGGTAGAAATGGCCCCTACAAATTTTTAAAGTACACACCAGGGGACAATAGCTTCTCTATTGAGAAATATCCAGCTAGATTACTAGGCCCATTATAACTCAGCCTATATATGCAGAATATACCATTTATTTTACTACCAAGACAGTGAGTAGCTGACCATGTCTAATACTAGACTGACAGATAAGTGAAAAGAAGTGATAAGCGCCTTTTAGGACTTTTGTATCCCTAATGCACAGTAGACCCTAGTTTCAGCTGAGTGCGTCCTAACATGTAGGTGTAACCTTTTTCAGAAGCCTAACAAAAGCTTAAGCAAATGTATGAAAATGAGTAAACAGAAGATTTTTACCCAAATAACATAAGCATTTAAATGTTTTATGAATGCACTACTAGTTTTTTCAGAGTAAGGAGGAGTAAATGAATAAGTCAAAGTAAACATCAATTGCCATTATTGATAACTGGTTGAAGCTCTGATTTAGAGAGTATAGGATACAGTCTTTCTGAGTCACTTTTTGTAGTTCCCTGAAATATGAGGTAGTCCTTTTAATTCTATTGGATGCCATAAAACCATAAAACCATAAGACTATCTAAATGGATTGGCTTTTTAGTTCAGTTCTTATTTTTCAATCGTGGTTTACCTCCAGTTTTTCAAGCAGTGGGAAAATAGGTGTATGTAGCTTTTATTAAGCCCATGCTTAACCATGAAAATTTAATGAATCATTTAATTAATGAAACAAAGCAGCACCAATAGTTTCTAAAATAATAGGATTAAATGAGAAATTTTTATTTGGTTATAGAAATGTTGAACAGTTAATTTTTTTCCTCAAGAAAAGAGCCCTGGATGCTTGCTTTTTGCCCATCTCCTAGAAGTGGTAAGCTAATGCTGGATGACATTTTTGAGTGTGAAATTGTTGGCAAGAAGTGTTTACATGTTTGTTATGGTCTTGATATTCAGGAGAAAAAAAATCTCTTCCTGTGTTTATCAACTTAAGCTTAAACATTGCTGATAGAAAAATGGGGGAAAGGTATAGGTGAGTTTTAAATCACATAAATGATTTCAGCTAATTAAATTAGAAGTGTAAGAATTTGTAACGAAAATCCATTTTAGCAGAGTTATAAAGACTAGTTTCATTAAATACCTAGACATAAATTTTGCAACAAAGCACTGAAGTGCATTGAAGACCAGGTAATATTGGGGAAATGGGCCCAGGATAAATTTTGAACAGACTGATTTGGTTTTGTACTTTTAGAAATAAAGGTACCACTATAAGAATGTATAGGGTCATATAAATGCTCTAGAACACATCCCAGGGATGCTTCCTCATTAAATTTAACTGTGTGGTTTCAAAGCTCTAGAGAATAGGAAATGAAATCCCTTTTGAGTTTTACAATGAGCTTGAATTCTTAAAAAGAACATCGTAATTTGCTTCAAATGTCGCAAACCTTAAGGACAGTCAATAGCCAGAGATGCTTTTGAAGAAAATAGCCAGTTACTAACTAGAGTTAGAAGTAGGGGAATAGGAGTGTGACTATCACAGAATATCAGCAGAGAAATTCTTGGTGACATTAACATTCTGCACCCTGTGCTCTTTTTTGCCTTTTTTTCTCCTCCTCTTTTTATTTTGTTTTCATTTCTCAGTCATTGTAATGAAGATAATTGTCATTTACTGACTGTATCAAAGGTATCCCCAAGACATACTGGCTCGTGAATTCGTTTATTCAGCGGAAATTTATGGGTCACTGATGGCTCCTTGGTTTGTCCCTAGGTAGAGTGCTGGGCTGTATTAACTCCATGCAATCTCTTACATTCTCTTCACACACTGGTCATGATTCAACTAAACCAAGATCCACATTTGATTTCAAGTATCTTATAAAAAATTACAAATTTGAAAGTGTATCTTGTTGGCTGGTTTTAAGGCTTAAATTTCTGAGATGCTAGTGGAAAATGTGTGCATTTTTTGAAAGAATAAAGTTAGGAATCAAATTTTTATATCAATCCTAAATCATTTCACATTAAAAATGAAATATTTCAACAGATTGCTAGATTTATCTTGTTTACTTGAGATCATCATTTATCCCATTCTTCTGTGTTTATGTTTTATTTTCCTTATAAAGTGGTCATTGTGATCCTATTTACTTACAATTGATACTGTCATTGCTTAAGGCAAATCTTTACTAAGAGAATTTAGGGTAGAGTAGTTTATTGTGCTATTGACTTGAACTGGACATGCTGTACTTTCCAAAAAGGGATGAATTGTCAGAGGCATTGTCTAATAGGTAACATTTTAAATCATAATTATCAATTATTGAATAAATATTCCTGAGAGCCAGATGACCATTGGCTAATACATAGCTTCTGGAAATGAAAATTAAGCATTGTTTTCATTGCCTAGGTTAGCGGGCCTGTGGTTAATATCTGGGTTAGTATCTTTCACAGATGGCGCTTGCCTTTTATCTGGTAACATGTTATGAAATCATAGTGATGGAAGTGATCTAATTTCATAGAAGACAGAAATCTAGTGGATTTCACTGTTTCCCTGCCTCATTTCATGGTATTCATTATAGAGGTGGCGCCAGTATGTAGGTGTTTTAACTTCTAATGCTAGGATTTTCCCCTTTCATATCACACTGCTTCATTCATTCATTCTTTCATCCTCTCAAACTACTGATATATACATTTTAGTGCTTTGAATTTATCAATCATGGTGCCAGGGGCGTAATTAATCCCTTAGAATATGTCACTTTCTTAAATCTTCAAAGTATTTGAAATATTTCTGTTTTAGGGAAACAATGTGCAACTTGAATTTTTTCTAAAAGACATAAATAACAATAAAAATATGTATTTATATAAAAAAATATATGTGTATACGTATATATTTCAAAATTTTCTTTAGAGAAGTCACACTGAAGGAATGTGACTTGAAAGAATGTCTTGTCTGACATTTGGACAAGGTCATCAGGCAGTTTTCCATGGGATGTCCTGATGGATTCTTCATGAATGCCAATGTCAACCTATGTAATCTACTGACACTAGTGCACTCGTCTGTTCAACTCTATTTTCTAAATATCTTGAATTATAGAAATAATGTAATGGGATGTTCTTTTTTATTCCTCATTGAATATTTTGCATGATTAATTATGGATTGATATGAATGTTTTCAAATTTTAATTTCAAATTAGGACTTTAACATTTTGATTTAAAAATGGACTTTGCCTTCCATCAGTTGATTTAATGTAATTTTTCATAATCTTTAATGTAGACCTTTTGCATATTTGGTAGTAATGAATTTAGGACCACAGAGTAATATATGTGTATATTATTATTATTTAGCCTGTGATTCTGTAAAAAGGCCATTGGCAATTATGTTGTCAAAATTTATTAAGTACTATTAAAGAAAATAAAATATCCAGTTTATGAACCATTAAGTTTCTTAAGCTGTGTTGCCAGTAAAATTATCTTATAAACACATAAAAGGTGCTGTGCATATGTATATCTTAAAAGTGTCCCTGCCTTTTTTTTGTTAGTGGGAATGTCATTCTTATTTTTAGATGCAAATCAAGTTTCTATTTCTAGGATTATTTCCAAAAGAAATGGTGAAGAAAACTAAGCCTGGCTTCAGGATTAGCCCATTTCCTTTTCAGCAATTTATGCAACATCTCCATTTCCCCAAAACACAGCTTCTCTTTCCTTTTCTTATCCTTTGCCCAGAATCTTTCCGCCCAGTGCACACCTTTTCTCTCTCTTTGGGGTTCTCCTTATACTAGGTTAGACTTTAGTTGGTATCGTATTTCCAGGAGTTTACATCAATCTATAATTACTGTCTGGAGTCCTGTATTGAGAAAGATTTTAAGATTACAGCTCAGATCAGTGGGAAAGACTGACGTGATTACATGGTGATATTTGCATGCTTGGGGACTTGGAGACTTTTCCAGCTGTCCTGTGACCATTTCATCAGTGTATTTGATGGGTATTTAATATCTTGACAATTAACGAATCCGGAAAAGGAATTTCTAAAGTGTACTGAGAAAGTAACTTACATGGCTCCCAGCTTCTCATTTCTCTTCTGTCATAGCTTGTGTGTAGTTTATTAATGATCTTTTGAAGACCATATTATATATTTGTTTTTAAACCTATCTTTGGTTAGTCCTGGAAAATGGAATTTTCCCTGATCATGCTACTTTGAGAAAAATCTGCTTATTGTCCCTGTGGATTTTGCCTTAGGTATTTCACAGCATCCTGAGTATTTATTTTTACTAAGCTGCCTGAATGTAATTTAAATTTTCTACATTTTTTTTCCTCTTGGGAATTGATGCTTTCTATAGAAGTTTATTTAATTGTGCTGAATGTTTATGTTTTCACTCTTTTTGAATGCTTTAGCTTCATGTCTTTCCTGTGGTTATTTTAGTGATTTTACCTAAACAGTATTTCTATTTGATCTTTACTCTTAAGTAACTAATGATAACCAATGATTGTATATCTTGGTTTAGTGTTTACTCTCATTTATAAAAGGCTGGCATGATACCACAGAAGTATCAGCTGTTTTATGACATTCCCTAGATTCAGACATCATCAGCTAAGAAAAATAGACAGTTGTTGATGCAAAAATTATTTTATGAGAAAAGTGTTTTAGAACTCGAAAGCAATTTCTGGACTTAATTTGTAAAATATTTATAAATGATATTCAAGCAGCTGTGAGATTTTAAAAAAGTGGCTCCATCTTGCTGTAGAGACTAAAGTGAGATAGGGGAAAGGGAGAAGGTTGCCTTTGTAAAGCGGTAGTGCTTGGTTCACCTTTGTTTCTGTCCTGAGAAGTCTGGGGATATTTTTTAAAGATTTATTTATTTATGCATACAAGCTGGCGTGTAGGCCAGAGGTGTGGGAAGGTGAGCGGGTTCACCAGAGACAGCATGGAGAGCAGAACAGGCAGATCAATGGAAATACACTGCTGAGGGGAGCAGCGGGCAAGGCAAGAGATGTCTGCTGCGCCATGTGTGAATCTCCCTGGCCGGGCATCAAACTCGTGCTGCAGCTGCCCACAACTCCACAGTGCTGCACTTAACCTGTTGTGCCACTAGGGAGGCCCTGGGGTTATTTTATATTAGATATTTTACCATTATGAGCTTAACTGTGCAAGCCTTCTTTTGAAAGATAATTTTAAAGGCAAAACAAACTAATTCTGATTGATAATCTCATTAATTATGTGACTGTATCGATGAATGCTTATGTGATGGGAATGGCAAAGAATTCAAAGCAGAATTACTGGGTTACAGTTGAGATGATGAGGTGAGATTCAGCAAAATTGTCTTTGTTTACATAAACACATGTAACTACAAGGTAGCACAATATTAGAGTGATGAAAGAAAATAATTATTTAAAACACTAAGCAGATTTGAGTTACTTTGCATATTGTGTTAGACATATTATGAAATGTGTTACTATTTGCATATTGAATTTTTGTAACTGAGTGTAAAGGGAAGAGGTGTGAACATACAGAATTACCAGTGACTCCCAGGATATGAGACCAGACAGCAATGAGCTGGGTGCATCATTACTGTGTAATAGATGCTCTTCTAGGGTTTAGAAAGATGCCTTTTTTCAACATCTATTTTCCTGAATTTGAACTTACTCATTCATTTTTCATTTATTCATTCATAAATTATTTGCCAGGAGCTGACCTTGGACCAGACACTGTGGGAGGCGCTAGATACATGGTGTTGAGGGAAACAGACATGGCCCTTCCTACCAGGGAAATTCTGTTCTACTGGAGAGACCCAGAAAATAAACAAGTAATTCACAGTTGTATGTACACACATACACAGATTGAGAAAGATGGCAAGGGAATTATCATGGGTAATAAAACTGGGAGTTTACCCAGAGACCATGAAAAGGGAATTTGAAGAATATGGGACCAGCCCTGCAAAGAATGGGGGTTCTCTTGGCAGCTGCAAGGAACCAAGAGCTAGAGAGTGTGCGGGAGGGTGGAGAGGAGAAGGATGTGAAACTGGAGAGGTTGGTGGGGGCGTGGCGCTGTGCAATTGTAATGGGCAGCTGCTGCTGGATTTGAAGGGAGAAGTGACACAATCCATTGGATCTGTGATTTCAAAAGATTTCTTTAACTGTGGGTGCTTGGGAGGTGGGTGTGGTGTGGAAACACACAGCTGCAGAGGTGAGAACCTGGTACTCTTAATCACATACAATGCTGCAAACCAATGTCCGTTACTTAATGCTACAGATAAAGCCCATCCCTCTGACTGTTCTGAAATACATGGATGGAATAGGAATCTGAGAGGAAGTAAAGAAGCTGATAGAAAACTGCTTATAGATCAGGGGCTTTTCCAGTAGAAATGGCAGTGGAGAGAGAAAGAAGTAGACACTGTTCCAAATTAATTTTTGACTCAACCATCTAAAAAAGATGGAGAAATGAATGTTCCAAAGCATGAGTTTCAGTTTATATTCTTTAAGGTGTTCTCTTCCCCTTCTCCAGCATTAAGAGCTTAGTCGTATAATTCAAATTCATGCCTTTCTTTGTATTTTCCAGAATCAAGTTCTAAGAGAAATTCCCTCTTATAATTATAGTTAACATAGTAATGAGGAAAGAACAGTTTTATATTAGACTGTAGCTTATGTTGGGGCAATTTTTGTGGGTGAGCGTGGTGGAGTAGCCGCCAACTCAAAAGGTTCACACTAACAGATGCTTTAACGCTCCTCAGTGAAATATTGGGCATGCGTGGATGTGGTCTGCACTAGGAGAAATAAACTCCTTTTCTGTGGATTAATCCACAAGGGGTCCAGATGGTATCACCACGATGGGCTAGTGTGCTGTCCCCTCCCTGGCCATGACAGGATGCAGGGGGCAGCAGACGGCCCTTAGGATTGAGAGAGCACACCTTTCCACTGTCGTCAGTCAAATGCGATTATCCCCTTTATTACTCTGTAATTTTGAGGGCAAGTTCAGTGACTAACTGTAGAGCCTATTAAGAACTGTCATGGAAAATTTATCGGTCTTTAACTGGAAGGTAGAAACCTTCAACAGTAGCGGTTCTACCTCCATGTAGATAATTCTCCTCTTCGAGCTTTTAAAATGATGTTTATTGTTTCCCACTTCATGTCCCCAGACCGTTCTGAGACTGGCACTGGCAATTGCAATCCCATCTTTTTCCTCTTGTCAGAATACAATTTATGGGTGAAGCGAGGCCCACTGAAACCAATCTTATTTTGTGTTAGTGTCTACCCTAATGGCACGCAAGTAGGGTCAGTAGTGACCTTCAGAAATCATGGTGCAGTCCACCTGGCTCCTTGCTCAACCGGGGACAGGGCCTCTGCTGCTGTCTCCTCTTTGTTCTTAACCGCACGAATGTGAGCGTGAATGCTGTTCATGGCATGCACAGGAAGAACTGGATATTCCAGATATCACAGTGTTATTTTCCTGTGAATTACCACAAAGTCTCTGTGTTAAAATGACAAGTTTATTCTCTCGTGGTTCTGGAGGCCAGAAGTCGGGCATCAAGGTGCAGGGCTGGCCCTGCTTCCTCCAGAGGTCTTGGAGTTGAGTCCCTTCTTGCCTCTTCTGGTTAATGGCGACTCCAGGTCTGTCTTGGCTTGTGAATGCATCAGTAGCCTCTCTGCTTCTGTCTGTAAGTGACCTTCTCTGAGTCTGTGTGTCTCTTTGTTCTGTCTCCTTTGAGATGTTCTCCTTGGATGTAGGGTCCACCCAAATCCATTCTGATCCTAGCTTCATCCTTTGTTACATCTGCAACAACTCTTATTTCCGAGTGAGGTCATTTCCTGAGGTTCTGGGTGAACATGGATTGGGGGGAGGGGAACACTGTTTGACCTTCTACAGCCACTGACTTGAACACAGAGAGAAGACTTGTGAGTTGGTGGTTTTATTTTCTGATCCCAGTTTTCTCAACTTTTAAGGAAGCTACTCATTCTTGATGCTTTCCCTCTAAGAATAAAATGGAGTCAAGAGAATTAATTCATAGGATTGTCAGAAGATCAAATTACTAAAAATCTCTCTCTGTTTGGTGAGGGAATAGAATTCAGCAAGGAAAGATTTTCATCTAATTGTAAAATGTTATTAAAAATTTGCTCAATTGAACTGTTGTGAAGGAGACGTTGAAAGAAATTCATTTTCAAATATGGTTAGAATTTATGACTGTTTTCATTTAACTGGTCTTGAAATATTGGTTCTTGCACATAGTATTAGGTTCTAGATTGAGGAATATTTGTCTTTTCTTATGTAGTTATATAAAATCTATTCCTTCGGTTGTGTATTTTTTACGTCTTTCTCTTTCTGTCAATTTCTACTACAAGATTGTTGTTCAGACTCAATTCTGATCAACACTGTCCCATACGCCTCTTGAATGGGACATGACTTTGACAGGTTCCCATCTACTCTCTTACACGATCCCACATCACAGCAGCCCTTTGGAGTAAAGATTCGTGTCCCTGTTTGCAGATGCTGTATCTGAAGCTTATACGACGTGCCTGAGAATGCATAGGGCTTCAGCAAAGAGCTAGTTTTCCAGTGAACTCGGTCGGACCCCAGGTTCAGCCTTTTAGCCGCTGCCCAGTGCTTCTGAAGGAGGTCTGTCTGGGTGTGGGCGAGCTCTGCACGCTCGTCTGCTGTGAGTCGAGTGCCGCTAAGGCTGTACTTCTGGACCTGCTGAGTCTGTGTGCCCTGACAGGTTGCTCACTCAGAAGATTCTGACTCTATAACTTGGGCGTCGTGTTGGTTCTCCAGAGTCCTGGCTGGGCTTCCAGTATAGGAGCTTGTGCTGAGTGAGGGGCAGAGGTTATTTTTGCCTTCGAGAGCCTTTCCCTTTTCTACTCAGATCTTGTAGAAACTGCATCTATTTGGATGCAGACTCGGCTTGCCAAGAGGCTCTAGAGCATGCATCTAGCCAAGCTCTGGGGTGTTTGCAAGATGGATAGGTGGCCTCCCATACAAATAACTTCTCAGAGCTGCCTCTCTGACCTCTGTAAGTCCATAGTCGCCTCCTGCTCGCCCCAGCACTCCTGTCTGCTGGTTCTTCTTCATGCTTCTTCACAGCACTTACCATTGCCCGAGGCTGTTAGATATTAGAGTCCCATATTTCTGCTCATCGTTAGAATATAAGCTTGACAAAGGCAAGATCTTTGTGGTTTTTTTTTGTTTGTTTGTTTTTGTTTTTTTTTGCCTTTGTAGCCTCAGTGTGTAGGAAGGGATTTGGCACAAATGCCCAGAATGGATGAGGGAGGGAGTGAATGAATGAGTGAGTGAGTGAATGGTTTTATTGACATACCATGTCGCCATGGTTCAACCAGGGATTCATACCGCTCATTTCCTTCCTCTGCTGATTTTTAGGAAACGATAGGATTCACTGAGCCCTAAACACTGTTAATGTTGGTGTGAAGATCGCCGTGTTCTCAGGTCGTGTGATGACATGGGGTGAAGGTTTTCATGATTCTTGGGTGGGATTCAACAAGAGAGATGAAAAAAATCTTCTAGATAAACTAGAAGGAAGACTGAACAGGTGAGAATGCGGGAACCACCAATGGTTGGACATAAATATATCCTGCTCTTTATAGATACAAGTGCTGCATGGATATATAGATGGTATATGTATTATGTATTAAATACATAAATATATGTATGTATTCTTTAACTTGTTATTTTTGCCTTTATTAATGGAAAACCACCACAGAATAATGTTATATTATTTATTTGTTAATAAATGCCTACTCTCAGAGAAAGCATTTGGGATAAATTGTTAAATCTTCTAAAAGATAGAGTTCAAGCTAGGGAATATTTATTTACTTTTAACCATTGATTCCCACAAAATAGGAGTCTGCACTTGATTTTACTGGGATAAAGGAGCAAAAGGGAACTGTCACCCTCTCTTGCGTGCACCTTGAGTTTTTTTTTTTTTTTAAGATTTATTGTTTATGTGTATAAGAGCTGGGGTGAGGGCCAGAGGTGTGGGGTGGTGAGAGGATTCACCGGAGACAGAGTGGGGAGCAGAACAGGCTGATCGGCTGAAGTACACTGCTGAGGGGAGCAGCAGGCGAGGCAGGAGAGGTCTGCTGCGCCATGTGGGTCACCTCCCTGGCTGGGTATCAAACTCATGCCACAGTGGCTCTGGATAGCTTCATAGTGCTGCGCTTAACCCGTTGTATCACCAGCGAGGCCCCGCACTTTGAGTTCTTTTCCAGAGTTGGAGAGCCTGGGCCACCCTTGCAGGCATCCTAGTGTGCTGTGGGGAGAGGCAGCTGTCTGTTCCCTCCACCACATGCTCGCCTGTCTGAGTCAGGGGTTTGTGAGTTTAGGAAGAAATCAGGGTTATAAACAGGGGAAAACAGGATCTCCTTGGTTAAGGATAAGAAAGAAAAGGTAGGAGATGAAAATTCTGTTTTTCCTTTTCCTTTCCCCCATCCCTGGAAGGTTTAGCTTTCCAATTTGCCTTATAGGATTGAGTGGGGGTTATTGATAACTGGTTCTGGGAACAGTAATGGGGAAGGAGGACCAAAGCCCAGGGGGTGGCCAGTGGGAGAGGAAGGAGACAGTTACTTAGAGCTCAGCTCTGCATCTGTGCTGCTGGGGAACTTCTGTTCCATTACGGCTTTCTCCTTTTCAGTAATGGAACTTATAGAGACAATGAAAAAGGTAATAGAGCCATCAATATAGTCTATTCTGGAGCCCCAGCTGAGGTGCTAAAGTAGCTTCTAAGGCTTATAAAGCATATCGAAATGGATCCAGTTCATGGTGTTCGGGGGTGGGAGTTGGGTGGGTGAGGAGGAGCCAGGCAGGGTGTGCTTGATCAGCCCCTTGGGTTTTGGTGTGGGGTTCCGTCTTGACAGGCAATGATGTTCAGTTTCCAGTGTCTATGAAGCCATTATTTAATAATTCCATTTTCCCTTCAGAAAGGGAATTTGTTATTATAAATGTCCCAAACCTACTATTTAAAAATAATCCTTTATCAACTTACATATGTCATGTTCCCCCCACCCCTTTATTACTCTGATTTGAAAACAATCTTGGGGGGAATTGTACTAAATACTCTTTTTCTTCCACTCGTGCCTGTTGCATTCACCATCATTCAGGCCACTACTGCTTTTATGTATTATTTTCAGATAAACTCTGTAGATCACTGGAACATCACTGTTCCCTTGCTCTCCGCCTTGCTCGCCTTAATTGTTTTGTGATTGCTTAATTCAAAACTATGTCTTCTTTCTCCTGGGTGTGGGATTTGCATTATTACGGGTAGTGTGCGTGGTGATTGAGGAAGAACTTTGACCAACTTTTCTATGTGCTGTATCTCCAGGTTTATTATAATAATAATGACACAGGTGGTTCATTTTAGAGTAGTGCTAACATAACAGAAGTAAATCATCTAACTGGGTGGCAACATAATTTGGAAACATAATGAACATGGCATATTATGTGCAGTGGGACCAACTTCTCCTACTCTAGGGACTGTCTTTTAAGCTATAACTTTAGTATAAATTTAACTTGTCCTTTTTCAGGGACAGAGTGAAGAGATTTTAAATGATACAATTATACCGGTGTCACTTCTTATAACTGAGGTCTGCCTGCGTCAGATTGATCGTTGAGTCTTGAAGACAAATGCCAACTACCTGGTAACTAGAGAAAGACAATATTTCTCAAGTATGCTTAGGCTTTCAAAAAAAAGAGAAGTCCATTCCTGGATTTTACAGTAACATGAAAGTCTTTTAAAGGAAACATTTCTTCATACAATACAGGTTTTAAATTTGATCTCAGTTTCAGATACTAAGATAACATGCATGCGTATGTATTTGTGTTAAAGAGAACACATTTAAGGCTAATTTAATTTGCACCTTTTGCAGGCACTCTTTGAATTTCAACTTCTTTTGTGACTCTGCCTCCTCTTAGAGTGGATTTTCCTTGGTTGGATTTCTTTTTCTGAGCTTTTAGGTTTAATGGTTTATCCTAAAAGGCACTTATCTTGCTAGCATGTTTCATTGGCTACATTCTCTCTGGCAGATGAGTTATAGTAGATTCCTTAATACACATATTTTTCTTTTTTCCTATAGATGGACCCTCTTGGTGTTTTGACAGTTAAAAAGGATGGGGGGTTATTGAGCGTCTAGTTTCTCAGCTGCTCAGCTGTATTTTTTGAGCTATATATCAGTGAAATTACCAGCTCTCTTACAGAAGGTGTTCTGTTGCCAGATGGTACTCTGCAGGAAACAACTTCTTAGTTTTCTTAAATCAGGATTTATAGTAAAATAGAATAACACTTAGCTATGAAAGACTTAGGTTTCTCTCGAAATCTTGGAGGCTCAAATATCTGTCCTTTCACTCTGTCTTCATTGCTTCCTATTCAATTAAGCTGATAACAAAATGTCTACACTGCTATTCAATAACTAAAGGGCACATTCTTGGCAATTTCCATTGTGCTGTCTGCTCTGAGACCTGCTGGAAAGGTCCATCTCCGATTGCACCATTAACTGGGCACCTGTAGCCAATCGTTACCAATGATTTTTGGTCCCCCTAATTGTTTTTTACTTTATTGAGCTTATTCAGAACTAATGAAACTCCATCCTTCCTTTTCTTAAAAGATATTTGCACAAAGCGCAGTTGCTGTTTCTTCTATAAACTCATCAGTGTGGCCTTAAGGAGTCCCCTAAACGATCAATTTTCTAGTCTAACTAATAGATCTCCTAATTTGCAGAACTACCCCAATGCAAGATTTTCACAATTAGACAATTATGAAAGGAAGTCCTAGCGGGCTCCCAGTGTCTGCGCAGACTGACTACTCAGCGTGACAGTCCCTGCCTGCAGGGGTGAAGCTGGATGACCTGGGAGAGAGAAAAACACGAAGTGGAAAAGTGAGCAGGGCTTCCTTGTTTTCCAAGTTCAGCAGCTATTTCAAAGCAATAGCTTCTCCCTTGGATTGGAAGTGGCGCTTTTCAACAACCTTCCTGAAATATTGTTTACAGAATGTCTTTCAGTACTTACTTTCAACCTACAGCCACAAAATAGGAAAGACTGAGGTTAAGTTTCATTAAACCTTTTGGGGAGATATGTTTGATTAACTGTTAGATTCTTTCCCATGTATTTTAGCAAAAGTTCTCATTGCCTTGGCCTGTCGTTCTAATAGAGAAGTTTCTCAGAAATCAAAGCATAAGCTTTTCTGCTGCCCTATCACTTACTGCTAATTAAGATTTTGTTATAACTTTGTGACCCACTTGAGAACATTAAGGTTGTCAGAGTATTAAGGATTTTAGTAACACAACATCCACTTCTGACATTAAGAATGGCTAGTTTGCTTGTGATTTCCAGAGCTGAAAAATATATATTCAGAGTGGTCCAAAGACTGATGCACAAGTAAGGGATTAACCCTTTTCCTCTCCTATTTTTGTCGACCCCAGGTTTCCTCAATGTGCTCCTTAGAATTGAGCACGTTCTCCCCAGTAAAGATCCTCTGTACACATCTCTGTTGCCAGCAAATGCCTTCCAAGGCCCCACCATGTCGCCTGCCTGTGGAAACACTCTTGATCTCAGTCCCTCCTCTCCTTCTTCATCAACGTGCCATTGTCATTTAGATAACAAGGTGTCCAATCCATGCGGATGCTGTTGCTTCTATTCTCCCCAGTGGAAGCCCTTGCCCTAGCTTTCCAGACATTGAAATCCTTGCTTTAAGAACCATTTTAAAGGCAACTACCTATATGAATTCTTATCTCAAGTCACGATTTGCCTTGAGCAGATGAACATCCATCTCTGTGCACTGGCAGTGGTGGGCACTGGCTGTTGTTGACCGTGGCAGGTTTGAGCCACAGGTGCACTGACAGCACATCTTCCCTGGGGGCAATGAGTTAGTATTTTTTTCATCATTTGAGATGAATATAATTAATTTTTGATTGACGCAACATTGGTTTACATCCTTTTTTGCGTTTGGAAGGATGGGATCTCTCTCCTCAGGTGTGGTCACTTTCGTTCCTTCACCAATCCCCCACCACCGTCCACTGTGATCACCCCGCACCCTGCCTTCACTGCCCCCATTCCTCAATTATATACAGACCATGAGTTCTTAAAGAGAGACTTTGCCTCACTCATTTTTGAATTCCTTATGTCTGGCTTTGTGTGCCATTCATAGAACGTAAATGCTCCAAAATTGCTTATTGAAGGAATTGGGCTGAAGCAAACCTTGGAGTTGATCTGATGAATGCCTTTCTTCTTTTATAAGTGAGAAAAAACAGTGTCACTCAATGAATTTATTTGACTATTGTCCCAGTGGCATTCTTAGCACGTGATCATCCCCCACTTATACTATTGGTTTTCTGTTATTAAAATACAATAAAAATTTAAAAGTCAATGAAAAATGTGCTTTTTGTATTGCAGCATACTTTTACCTTCTTCCAACTGGTTAGGTTGGCAGGGCTAGAATTATTGCCCCCATTTTACAGATGTAGGGCAGACAACTTAAGTGATTCAACCAAAGTCATGGGTGGAAAGGCAAGGACTTGAATTAAGACCCGGCTTGCTCTTTTCCCTCCATGGGTCATTTAGTCTGTGACCCTGGTCTTGTTTCTCCATGTGGCATGAGGAAATTTCAGAAGTCTGGTCAAGAAAGCAAAATGTTGACTTACTTTGCTGGTCAAAATAAGGAAGTGGTGTGTTGAACTACCCCTGAAAAAAGAAATGTCAAAAGGTCTTCCATGTTTCTTGGAAGAAAGCTCAGCCTTGAGATCTGGCTTTCCATTCTGGGAATGGAAATTGAGTTGTGACTTTGAACATTGTTCATTTCCAGAGCCAAACAGAAAATAATAGAGGTCATCTAATTTTTTTTAAAATTCTTGTGTTTTGTTATTATGAAATATAATGCATATTTATTGTGGATATTTTAGCAAACTTAGAAATATATAAAGAAGAAAAATTTAAAATGAACATAGTCCATCACCAGGAACCCACTGTTGTATTTTAATGCAAACATAAGCTCTGGAACTACAAGTTCTATTTGGGTTAAAATTCTGGTTTTGTAGCTTACTAGTTTCAGCAAAATGGGAAAGTGACATCACTTTCTATGCCTGTGTATACCTATCAATATTTATAAAATGTGAATAATATTGCTTACATCAGCAAGTTTTAGAAGAATTAAGTGAATGTATAGCATAAAGCACTTAAAATGATATCTAATCACTCAGCTATTATTATTATACTTCTGCTCAGTTTGTTTAAAATAAATCTGGGCAATACAATGAAGTACAACTTTTATCCTAACACTTTACATTCAACAGTATATTTAAGAATTTTGAATACTTAAATATTCTCTTGGAATATGAATTTTTGGTTATATTATACCAGAGTTTGTTCCTATCAGAATTAGTCTAACCAATCCTTAATCATTTATTTTCAGTCTTTGACTATTGTAAATTATAACTTAACCCTTTGCACTCGAGGCTTTTTTCGCATGGGCTACCAGCCACTCGAGACGATTTCCGTGATATTAGGGAAGCGTTTTACAGATACTTTGAAATCATGTTATACTCAAACATATACAAATAATAAAATTTCACTGATTTATTTATTTTTCCATTGAATACAACAAAATCTGTTAAATATTATTATTATTTTGTTATAGCTATGTAGAATGTGTCAAGTGGTGTCTTCTCATGGTTTTTATTTATATTTCACTAGTGATAAATGTTGAAAATCTTTTCAAGCCATTTGTTATTTGAAAATTTTCTTTGGTGAAATCTCTATTCAGGTCATCTGCCCATTTTAAAACTGGTTGTCTTTTTGTTTTCTGCAATATTTACCTTTTAAGACATTATTTTCTAAATTTGTGCTTGTTAATATTGATCATACATTTCCTTGGATTTTGTATTTGTAGTCTCTTCTGGTTGGTAGAATGGAAGTCTTCCCTTCATATGATCAACTTGGTTATGTCTCAGCTTCGTATTGAATTTTTGGCTACAAACATGTATGTGGGTTTTAAGACCCTGCTTCTAAGGTGACTCACAACTAACAGGTGTCTGTTTTATTCCCATTGTTGACCAGATACCCTTGTTATTTTATTTTTCCTGCTCAGAAGCCATTTCTTTACCAAAAAGTTTCCTTAGCTTGCAAGCATGTCCTTTGCCAAATATCATTGTATAGTATCTTGTGACTTTGTACAGAGTAGTAAATGTATATTCTTAGCACAAACTGACAGCATTTCCTAGCACTGTCAGATGCTGCTAAAGTATCTGCAAAGGATTAGATGAATCCAAGGGAGAGTTGTAATACTTTGGATTCGATGTTGATTCTGTCAATAGTAAATTTGTTCTGGGTTTCCTTCTGGCTTGCTCTTTTCCAATCCCCATTTCAGCACTTTGAAACTACATTGAGGCAATAGCTTTCAATACACCTTGAATCAGTCCCAAAACACACCAAGCATAGAGCAATATTGAAATAATACAACCAGAGGGAAAGAGAATGCAGTAATAGAACCACCCACAAGAAAGTCTGCCTTCACTGAAGCAGAAACATGTGTGTTTCTTTTACTTTTAAAAATCGCACCTGCAGTTATCCTTCGTTAAGTTTGCTTGCAGGGTTTTCAAACTAAGGAGTCAATTGCACGTCTGGGCTGGGCTGGATTGCACCCCAGGGGTGATCTGCTCACAATAAGTAATGGTGGATGTCAGAAGTGGGGGGCTTCCTTTTGTATTTTGTAAACTCCACTCAGCTTTTCAGAAACTCTATTTTTCCTGGACCAGTGTTTCTAATTTTTCACTATTTTCATTCGGCTATGACAAGAGAGGAGTGTTAAAGACAAGAGTAGTTTGAGTGGTACCCAAATCTCCAAGACTGATTCAGCCTATGGGTCTGCACCCCACATCCAGAGCTAGAGCAACAGACAACTGTTAGCAGGCGTGTTGTCGAGTGGGATATCGATCTCCAGACTAAGCTCTAGGCTGTTGGACAGAGAAGCTCCCAGCTCCAAGAATTCTTTTTTTAAATGTTTATTTATTTATGCATACAAGCTGGGGTGTAGGCCAAAGGTGTGGAGAGGTGAGAGGATTCACCAGAGACAGTGGGGAGCAGAACAGGCAGATCGACTGAAGCACACTGCTGAGGGGATCAGCGGGCGAGGCAGGAGAGGTCTGCGCCCTGTGGGTCAGCTCCCTGGCTGGGGATCGAACTCGTGCTGCAGTGGCTCTGGATAGCTTCCTAGTGCTGCGCTTAACCCGTTGCACCACCAGGGAGGCCCAAGAATTCTTACTGTCAGCCAAAGCAAGCACCATGCTGTCACTTGACATGAGCGATCTCCTTTCATTCCCCTGTCAGTTTCGAGGGACAGACATTCCTAGCAGCATTTTAAAGACATGGAGACTATCTCCGTGCCTGACCCTTGTTCCTAAAATCAAGTGCCTGCAGAGTGGTTGGGTTGTGATTCTGAACTGAGTTTGTCTGAGAGCAGAGCTGGGTGCTGCTATGTGCTAAAACCTTTTCTAGAGTCCTCAGCGCTTCTCCCCTAGGTTCATCTCAGCATTATTCACAATCGCCAACAGTTGGAGACAGCATAGACAGCCGGCATGTCCTATTCTAATCAAACACTACAGGGGTGGCTGGGGAGGAGCTGCCACTGCCATTCAGCCTAAGTTGGGTACAGGAGAAGCAACTCCCCGTGGGTGGCTGCCAACCCACTGTGTGGGCTTTAGCATTTTGGTTTTTATTTTAAACTCATCGCTTCCAGTCTGAACTTTATGTCCTTGTTTATTTTTTCTCACCTGGGGATTCATAATGTTCACCTTGTGGATCTGCCAGGTATTGCTTTAATTTGGCTATCAGATTTTCTATACTTTATACTGAACCTGAATCCTGAGACTGTGATAAGCCTGCCCTGATAAGCCTCTCCTGAGCTCGGATTTCTCTGTGTGCTTGGAGATGCTCCTGTGTGATTTTAGATTCTATCTCGTTTGCTGCCCCTGTTCAGGTGAGAGTCTGAGGCCTTTCACTCCTTGCTACTAATTCCTTCTTTCCACCCTTTTTTAAGTCTTTCTTTTTCTTTCTTTCTTCCTATGTTCCTCTTACCTTTCTTTGACCATTCAACACAAATTATTGAGTGCCAACAGTTTGTTGCACCGGTTTAAAAAATAAAGGGAGGAACCCTGAACTCCTAAAATTGACAATCCACTGAAGACCCCAGGGTTGAAAAGGTTGCAAGAATTGCAAATTGCAGTAATGATTTCAAGGGCAAATGTAAAGGCTTCAGTGAATGACACTAACAGAGTTTGGATTCTGATCTGGAAAGCTGAGGAGGAAGGACTAGTCCCAGTGTGGCCTGACCGTAATGAAATCAGAGTGTAGGGTGGAAAAACCTGCAGCATACCTGGGGCAGGAGAAGTTTGGTTCCAGGTAGTGATGGAGAGAGACCCTGTATGCTCAGCTCTCCCTCCTCCCTGCTATTTTTCTGCACAGCGTCATTCAACCGCTAAAGCAGAATGGAGATGATTTCCTTACTGTCCTCTCCTGTAGCATTTAAACATTATGAGAGCAGAGATATTTATCTGTTTTCCGACTGTGCATGTTTTGTATTTTTGCTGTGCTGTCTCTGGTATCTAAGATACTAAAGACTAACAAAAGGTGCCCAATATTGTTTAAATCCATGGAACTGGGCTACAGTGAGGACAAGGAGCCAGAATGGGTCTGCAGAGGTTAGACAAAGCCCCTTTTTCTTCTTCCGATTGGGAATCACTACAGTTTCTCTTATTAAGTCAAGGTATGTTAGGTTGTACACACACACACACACACACACACACACACACACACACACACAGACTCACACTTGCACAGTGATATTATTGCAAATACTGGTGTCTAGTATACAACTTGGTAATTAGGAGCCTGAGGGATGGGGTTTGACCACGAGCCTCTTCTCATAAGGAAAAGAGCTGCAGAGAAATCAACTTTTGAATAATATTTTTGCATCTTTTATAGTGAACAATTTTTTTTTAATGAAAGGCATTCCATTACAAGCTTTTACAAAGTGTTGGCTGGTTTGCTGTCTGTGTACATTTAAAATGATAATGTGTTTCTATTTATTTACTTGTATTCCTGCCCCTGGGTTAATTATTTATTAACAACAAACACTAGTCAAACAGAGTAGGTCTTATCATATTTTGCAGGGGAATAAATTAACCATAAGGTTGTGGGAAGGATTCTAGCATCTGAGTGTCTGCTATATACCTGGCCTTTTGGTGTTTTACACACTTACGTTATTTAATCTTCACAAAACCCTTTGAGAAAAGGCGGCATTATTTGCTTAGCCAGGTGAAGGGCATGGATACAAAATTGGCAACCAAACCAGTCCATTGTCACAGGACAAGGTCAAGTCTTCCTAAAATCTCCAAGACCTTTTCCTCGGCATCTTACACTTGAAGAGCCTGCTGGAATAGCAGTGTGAGTAGGGAAAGCAAATATGTGTGCACCTGAGTCTTCTGACTCTTGAACCATTTCTGCTTTATTAACACACTACGATAATACCTCAGTTACCACTTCTATTTCATTCTCCAAGGCCGAACTCATAACTACCTGGACAATCCAGAGGTGAAAACATCAAAAATAAGACGTCAGGGTGCTGAGACTTCCCTCCAGAGATGTGTAGTTCCAACTTTCACCTTCTTACCCTAATGAATGATCTTAAATCTGGAAAAGAATGAGATGCCCTCTGTAGAGCCACTTTATCTCCAGTACTTACTGAAAAGTAAAGTTAAGAGCATTTGATGCACAAAATATATTCGGTGGGAAACAGCAGAGAAGAGTGCGCAGGGCCGTGAAATTCAGGCCACTTGTTCTTAGCCCTGCACTGTCCTGAATAGCCATGCTGGGTCTTATGTCCATCTGGAAAGTTCTAGAAGGTGTTATTGTATTACTGTTCAATTAACCTTAAAATATATGTGAGATGAGTCCTTTATTCTTTTCCTCCTTTGAATCTCCTTCTGGATTCAGTGCTCACATCGACTGTGCGTGTTGTGAAGTAAATCTAGGCTTACTTTCCGGGTGCATTTCCATCATAATAGAAATGAATAGAGAATTTGATCATATTCTACCTCTGTGGCTTCCTGGACCATTTGTTTGGGCTTTGGAAATTGTGCACAGAGGAATATATATATATATCTTAAAAAAACAGCAAGCCATTGTTTTATGTTAATTTATTTAAAGATGGTTGGAAACTTCCCTATCAGTTTAATCTTGCTAATTGTTCCTTCTCTGTCTCTCATGCCTGTCCTTTTATGAATGATGGATTTAGTTAATTAACTCAACAAATGTGTATTGTAAGTATGTGTTTAAAAGCTTACCTTTTCATTAAATGTTTTGTCCTCATATACCTCCTTCTTGGAAATGTTGATGCATTATACAATGAAAATACTTTTTGTCTCCATGGAATCATCTAGATATTATGAAGTTATCCTATTTTAGAGGAAGCAGGGGGAGAGAACATTTTCCTAGGAGACAGCTCAGATTTCTCTGCTCGGCTAAGAGACAGGATTATTTTCTGTTACCTCAAATGACAGCTTTGTGGTTCTAGAAGATCTCCATTTAGGCTTTCTGCCTTTTAACAATAATTAAACCTTATTTTTGCCTTTTGAACATTTTTAAATCCCAAAAACATTTTAAAAAGTCAAAGTGAAGACTGAATTTATGGGGTTTGGTATATATCTGGGAAGAGTTATGAGGTGTAGTGGATCTCAGAGAAAAATAAAACAAATGAATGTTCAGCCATTAAGAAGAACTTGGAAGGAAGGAAGACTGAAGTCATGGCAGCTATCATTGGCTCTGCATTTGTCTGTCACCCCTCAAAATGATGGCCATCAGATTAAGTCTCAGTTCTCCCCATTTCTTCTAGTTCAACCCCCAGGTTGGTATAAGGTGTGTTATTCCAATTAACTTTGTAAACTTAAGTTCATTAGGTGAGGTTCATTTAAAACAGGAATAAATATCTGATCAACTTTTATGTGAAAAGATTTTGGCAGATTGTTAGCCTCTTTAATTGGCTTCCTTAATTACATTTTCAAATCACTTTATTTTCTGCGGAGCATATTTGTGATCACCACAATGAATAAACATCACAAAAGATTTTGGGATTCACCAAAATCATTTTGTCAGATTATCTTTTTGATGGAAGTGATCAGACTCTTTGTCTATAAAACTTTTTACTGTGATAGCACAAGTAAAGTTGAAATGTATTTAATTGGCGAAACTCAATAAATATAGTTGTTGACTCTATTATTACTTTATTAACAGTCATATTTATGACAATCTTAGTTTCTTAAGAATAATTATATCATATAGACTTTGTAAAGACCTTTGTGCTTAGTCACCTTATTTACTGAATGCTTAAAGAGGAGATTATCATGACAGACTACGCATGGAAGTTCTTTAATAAAATATGAAAATGAATGAATACTGAGAGAGGCAGTTCTTCTGTTTGAAACCAAATCCGGGTTTTTTGGTTTCACTGGATGTGTTTTTATTTAGAACCCAAGGGATTCCCAGGACAGCTGAATTTTGAAGTAAAGAAGCAGATATGCCAGAAACGAAAGCTAACCAGAGAGGCATGCCATTCCATTATCATTTTCTATGTCCAGGTCCATTCCTTCTTTGGATCTGTCTTATCTTGGTTTCTGTCTGTGAATGTTCCAAGCCCCCTTTCTTCCTCACCACTGAGTACATCTACATCCTGGCACAGACCATTTTAATAGGTGGCGCTGAGGTACTGAGGTAAGGCACCAACAAGGTATAGGCATCAAAAATGGATCAGTTTGAGTAATGATCTGGTACCTCTGTTGAAGAAGTTGCTATACCAGAGTTTGCCACTAACATGCTTATCACATTAGACAAATCAGTTTACATCAAGGACCCTTGGTTGTCTCATCTTCATAGTGAGGGATCTGGCCCAGTGTTTTCTAGACAGGACATCCTCACTTTCTACTATAACCCTTTTCTGTTTATCATCTTGTCCATGAATGTTGGGTTGTGTTCCCATGAAGGAAACAGAGCCAATGAGCTTTCTCCTTGAACCTTAGCTCTGAAACACACCCTTATCTTAATGGACCCTTTTGCTTCATAGGTGAATGAATTGATGGCTGGAGGAGGTAGAAGACTCATTAGGTCACAAAACAGAGGCATGTTACTTGTTACCCATTGCTGTGAAACAAACTATCACCAAACTTAGTACTTTTTTAACTACACACGTTTATTCTTCCCTGCAGTGTTCTTGTATGGCCTTTCTTCCATGCTGTCTCAGCTCAGAGTTCTAAGAAAGTGAAGACATGTTGCAAGACTTCTTCAAGCTTTGGTTCTAGAATTTGTTATAGTCACTTTTCCTACATTCAACAGGTCAGTCAAAGGATGGCCCAAGTTCAGGAGTTGGGGAAATAAAGCCCACCTCTTGATGGACTTGGTGGAGGAATGGCAAAGAATTTTTGGCTATATTTAACCCTTTGCACTCGAGGCTTTTTTCGCGTGGGCTACCAGCCACTCGAGATGATTTCATCTATATTAGGAAAGCGTTTTACAGGTACTTTGAAATCATGTTATACTCAAACAAACGTATACAAATAATAAATTTCACTAATTTATTTTTCCATTGAATACAACATAATCTGTTAAATATTACACTCTGTAATTAATTTTTGTGTGATATTTAGTCAGACAATCCCCAAGATGCAGCCTCGGTTTGTCAGGACACGGACCACAATGCTAAGCTGAGATGAACTAATCTGAGCTAAGAATTGGCTAAGGATGCAGGCCGAGCCCGGTCCATGAAAGTAATTGCGATAAGAATATCTTATCACACATAGGAAATAAGCATACTGACTTCCAAACCGCTTGGGCGCCCTAGCTGTACCACTTGAGTGTACGCATTAAACCGCCGGGGGCCATACTAGCGCCCCTCTAGTGGACGCATTATACCACGGGGCGCCGGAGCGGCGCCGCTCGAGTGCAAAGTGTTAATCTGCTACCCATAAACCATCATTTCTTCCTCCACAACTGATACCACATTGTTAAGATGCTTTTTTGGTCCAGTCCTTATGCAGCCTTAAAATCCTCTTGAACACAGCTAGCACAAGTCAGTCAGAACTGTGGTAAGAAATGAACTGTATCTGCCATCTGGCCTCTGTCGCGGGTTGTTGATAGAGCCCAGATGGAAGATTCAGATTTCCTGGCTTGCTCTCTGGGTTCTATTCCTAATCCAGCAGTATCTCTCTCTTCTGGTCAGCTCTTTAGCATTTTAGAAAAGTCACTTAATTCTAACATTAAAGTTTTAAAAAATATGTATCAATATCACCATGCGTTTTTCTAGACAATGGCTTAAGTGTTAATCAGTTTAGATACCACCTTAGCCAATTATGAAACTTGGATCAATCCAAGTGATCACCTTTGGATCAATTACATAACAATTGGATATTAGGTGTTTATTTTTTTTTAAAGGTTTTATTTGTTTTTACATAGAAGAAGTGGGGTGCAGCCAAGAGGTACAGAGTTGTGAGCTGATTCACCAGAGACAAAGTGGGGAGCAGAACAGCTGGACTTACTGATATACGCTGCTGAGGGGAGAAGCAGGTGAGACAGGAGAGGTCTGAATGTGGGTCAGCTTCCTGGCCAGGGATCAAACTCAGGCCTTCATGGTGTTAGTCCTGAGACTTAATACATATATTAATGCTTTTGAAGATTAGAAAATTCTCAAATTTAAAATTGGGGGAAAACTCACCAACTTGTATTTTTCCTGAGTCATGAGCCATAAGGTAGGCCCTGCTTTGTGTTTATAGGATACAGTGAGAAGGCTGTACCATTTCCCAAGTAGCAGTCTTGCCAAATCTGGAAATTAAGAAATAATCAGACAAATACATACCACATATATTTCACAGAACTAGTTTGAAGTTTTAAAAAGATGTTAACTTCATGAAAGACAAAAAAGTAAATATATCAATCAAGAATTGTTCTAGATTAAAGGAAAAAAGACATGTAAGAAAATGCAATACCAGATTCTATATTGACTTTGGATTTTACAGTCATGAAGGACCTCATTTGAACATTCCAGGACTATAAATTAGATAGTATGAATATATCAATGTTACAATTCTATATGTGATATATAGTTTTGTGATTACGTATGAGAATGTCCTTATTCTTTGAGAAAAATAAAAATGTATTTAGAGAAGAAGGGTCAGGATATTTGCAACTCAATTTCAAATGGATCAGCAAAAATTAATTATCATACATATACATGTATGTGTTCATGCATATGCACAAATTATGTAGCATTAGGAGAGAGAGGGTGAAAATATGTACAGCAAAAATGTTGATAAACCTCGGTGAAAGGTATATACACCTGTATTGTATTTTTAGTGTTTTTGAAGATTAGAAGATTCTCAAATTAAAAACTGGGGAAAAGCTCACCAACTTGTATTTTGTGCCTGACACCATGCCTGACTTTGAGTTATTTGATAAAGAATCCAGTGCCAACTCTATGATTAAATTCTCAGTGATTCAATTGCACAATGCTGCATTTCTAAAAAAGGCACATTTTCTTTTCTTACATTCACAGGGAGAAAAATCTCAAGTACAGGCAGTTGTTTGAATATGGTAATTGATAGAAAAATTGACCAAGTAGAAAACTGCAATGTGTCATAATAAAAGATGTTGAGATTTGCCTGTAAGTTATGTGGGCATTTTGGTTCACAGAGTTATGTATTATACCAGGAGCCCTGGATGACAAGGGTTTCTTCTCATCCTGTTCAAATTCAATGGATGACTTTGAGCAAGTCATTTTAACTTGTATGGTACTAGACCTGTCTATAAAATGGAAAAGCTTATTCTCATTTATATCAGACAACTTATGAAAGGATTACTTAACAGCAAAGTTTGGTAAACATCACTGCCTATCTAAATGTTCAGTCTTGGAAACACATAGAATAGTGTCCTGCTCAGGTGATAATGCTTCTGCCCCCTGTTTAGAGATTGCTTTGGGACCTTTTTTTAAGGTTTTATACTTGACTTGGATGTTGCAATATTCTATTTTGATAAATCTTTATCTCCACACAGCTCTTAATTTCCTTCTGAAATAAGACTGGGTTTGGGGAAAAAGGTTCAAATTAGTACCTGCGGGCTATGTTATCTGTGAAAGGATCTGCTCCATAAGTGTCAGTGGTTGAGAGCAAATGAAATGATTAGATGGCCACTGTAACCTGTGTTTCATAATTGATAAAATGCAGGTTTTTTCAGAGCAGGCTAAGTCTTCTGTGGACATAGAGTAGAAGAGGTGAGACGTGATTGGGTGTGTAACAGGATTGGGAAGGCATTGACTCGATGAAGGGTACTGGAGAAAAGAAGTCCCAAGTGCATGCTCGTTATGTGCCTAGACATATGCAGGGAAAACTCTCCTGTGCTGACACTAAGGAGACATAATTGGTGTCCTCTCCATTGGAGAAACATGAGCGATACTGTTGGATAGACACAGAAGAAGCATTGCAAAACTCATTTGAGTTAATGCAGTAAGCAAGAGAAATCACCAGTTGTTGCAGAATAGGGAATTGACAGTGGAGTGATTAAATTGGCAGCATTATGCAGGAAAAGACCAGCAAAGAACTGTCCCTTGGGAATTATTAGATGGAGGTGAGTGTTCAGCTCTGAAATACAGACTCCACCAATGTGCCGGTGGGGTGGTAAAAGAGAAGGAGTAAGGGTCAATGGAAGTAGGAGGAAATGAGGTCTATGTTTGATTAGTGATGTCTGCCTTGGGCAAAGGTGGAACAATAAAGGCAAGCATGTCATATATTTACTGTTCCTAAACTCGAGGAAAGGAGAAAATCAAATGTGCCAACCAATGTGGTGAAAAAATAATTGGAAACTGGTTTGGGAGAAAGTTGAGGATTGTTTCGGTTATACTTCTATTTGAGGATAGCATGTCAAGTACATGTGGGTCACCGCTCATTAATTCCTGCTGTAAGTTTGATGTACTTACTGAAGAAAGAGCTGGTCTTGATTCTATTGAATATGGAACACAGTTCTTCCAGGGAGGTCACAGTAATCAATAAATTACTCAGTCCCATGTACTAGTTAATTCAGGTCATTTGGTGTATAGTCACCATGTAACTGACAGCTACATAACTTAACACCTGAGTGACTAAGATGGACAAAACAAGTGTTTTTTGCTCAATCTAAAATAATCTTCAAGGAACTACAAGTAATTGTTCTGTTGGTGGAACAGAATGCAATGCGATATAGTGATAAGAGTAGTGAAACTTGAAAGCTATAGCATGGAAGAGATAGTACTTGAATTTGAGACTGCATGATTAGACACTGGAATTAAGTTTGGTTCCATCTTTAACATAACATCTAATTACCCTTTCTCACTGGTTTTCATCACTTTGAAAGGGAAGGTGCTGTCTAAACTTGGTGTGATCAGTGTGTGGCTGCCTCTTCTTTCTTCTAGTCATGGCCAGAGTGCCCTCTTTGCCTCTGATATTGAATGAAATGACATGTCATTCCCAGTTGGTTTTGACTGAAACTTTTTGTTGTCCATAGAACAGTCAATCACAAAAGGGAAAGACTAATAAAATTAGAATGGCAAACATTTGTTGATCCATCACTGCTTTGTCAGGTCCTGTGCTAAACATATTACATGTGATATCTTATGATTCATATAAATTTCAATGTTTTCCAATTCGAGGTAGAGGTGGATAAATAAGATGAGCCATCAGGCTTAAACTTTGGGGTGATGTATTGAAATTATTTGAAATAATTTAATTTAATAACCAGGAGTATAAAGTTAGAAAATTAGTCTCATTTTTATATTTCCAGACCCAGCCTAAAGCCTGGCTTGGAGAACATTACCAATTAGTGCTTGACCAAGGGAATTAATGAGTGGGTGAATGAACAAAATTGAGTGGTAAGAATTGCCCTCAGCTCATGGATTTAATCTCTTTATTTATTGTTGGATTTAATGTCTACTGATCTTTTAATTACTTGATTCTGTAGTTTATTTGTTGATTCTCACCATGACAAAATTCTAATCCCTAAAACGAGGCATAATTGATAGTTCATAGATTGCGTTTTTCCAATATGAAACCACTAACTACACACTTCTCAATTGCTATATAAAAAGAAATTTTGGAAAGCATTTCCATTAGAACTCATTTTTCAATACTAAACAATAAAGCCTAAATCCATCATCATTCTTCCCTAGGGCTAAGGGTTTGTGTGTGCAGCACGTTAAGGAGTAACTGGTGAAGCTGTTGCAAGTTAATGGCATAATCCTGGTCCTAACATTAGGACTGGGCCTTGCTTAAGGAATATGGGCAGATTATTTAAATAATATATACATACTTTTTGCCTGTTAAGACTTTGAAAATAAAGTAAGGTGAAGACATTATTAGTGAATTCTGACAGTTGAGATACAAATTTATTATGACAAGTCAATTTTCTTTTATTTTCTGGGACTTCTGTATAATAATAAATGGACCTATACAGTACACTAAATTAATGGATTTTATTTTTCATCTGAGCGAGGGGAAAAAATAACTTATGAAGTGCTACCCTAGAACTCCAGGACATTCATTGAATTTCTGGCCCATAATAAAGCTTCTAAAAAGCAATTATAACTTTCATCTTAAACTTCTTGTAATGACAGATCTCTCCGGAGTGACAGTCACTAGACTCTTTCTTTAGAGAACATTTCTTTACTCAAGGGAAATGATACTCAGCAGCATCCAAAATAGTTCTAGGTAAAATTAAGCTTTGGGAATTTTATCCAACTCAAATTTGCAATGATTGCATTCATATATGTCAATGGCAGCCTCTGCCATTGAGATTTCCCCACCTTCGAGTTTCCCTTATCACAGAAACACCAGCCTGCCTGCCACCAATGCATTTTGCCTTCTTCTGCCCTGTGACTCTCCATACCAGATATGGAGTTTTATATATATTTATATATATATATATATATATATATATATATATATATATATATATATATATGTATATGTATATATGTATATATGTATATGTATATGTATATATGTATATATATGTATACATATACATATGCATACATACATACATATTCATATACATATATGTGTGTGTATATATGTGTATGTGTATGTGTATGTGTATGTGTATGTATATGCGTATGTATGTGTATATGTATATGTATATGTATATGTATATGTATATGTATATGTATATGTATATGTATATGTATATGTATATGTATATGTAGTAGGCTTTCTAGTAGGCTGGCTAAATCCAAAACTGTTTATCATTTTTTGATACCTGAGACATAGCTGAGAGATTAATCTAGCGGCTCTGTTTGTTGGAGTCATACCTTTGTTGGCATCATTATTACAAGACACCAGACTTGCTGAGGATGGAGTGCTGGGTGCCTGCTGATGGCCAGCTAGCCTTGTCATTGCCCACACTGTCAAGCCAACGCCCCACACAGAATGAAGTTAGTGTCTGTCCACATCCATTTATTCCCAGCACCCACTGCAGACTCTTCGACTACACTACATGTCAGTTTGATTATCTTAGTGACTGGAGACATGGAGCAGAGAGGGAAATTTTTCAGATGCTGACTGAGAAAGACCCACTTAGTGCAGTCAGACAGAAGTGGGCAGATAAGAAGCTCCCAGATAGTGGAAGCACAGTACCTTCTGTGATTGTTACTGTTACTACTACTATTCTCCATCAGTGCGACTGCCTAGGCACATTTCTAGAAGTTTATCCTCTCATAGAGTTCTATAAGAGAAAATTAAAGAGAGGAAAGCCCTGTCTGACCTTTGAAATAAGTTTGTTGACAACTCTTCTATATGTTCCTGTAACTGAGAGACCATTCCATTCTCTTGCCATTATTCAGGCATGAGCAGACTGGAAAAACCCACACCGACCACTTTGATATCTTGCTATACTCCTGTTGGCGAGAGTACAGATAAAGATCGTCTACTTTTCGAAGGGGAACTGGCGCGCAGCGTCAGCCTGTTGTGCACAAGATGCTCACCCCCACCCAGCCTCTGCATCTTCGGTGCCCGATTGAGATCGGTGCCCAGTCAAACCTACATCCTCTTTTCAGAACCATTACAGTTTCTTCTGCTTATGACTATCAGAGGTACACTTAAGAAATCTTTCATAAAAATGCTAGATCATTCATTTTTGTATTTCTGGCTTATAAATTAGCAATAAATTTGTCCCAGAAGAAAGGTGTCTTTTTGAAGCAAAATCAAGCATCCTGAATAAATAAAGCAAAACTCAGCAGGCAGCACTGGCTAGTGGAATGGCCTCACAGACTGGGTCCTAATTATTTACTTACTATGTGTGACTCTGATTCCCCTTTTCACTCTGTCTCATAGACCTACAATGACGAACAAACTGTGATGATTAGAAAATAAATGAAAGGTTCTTTTATAAATTGCATCTGGAAACTTGCCTAGTCATTTGTATAAAAGCACAAATTTGGCTGGTTCCTTCTTTTCTGTCTTTATATAAGCATGGAATTCGTTTGGCAACTACTGGTAGATGTTGCATTGTTGATATGAGACAAAGACAAAATATGATTATCAGTGATGAAATAAATTCATGTGTGTTTTTTTTAAGATTTATTTATTTATACATACAAGCTGGGGTACAGGCCAGGGCATGGGGTGGCGAGAGGGTTCACCAGAGACAGAGTGGGGAGCAGAACAGGCAAATCAGAAATACACTGCTGAGGGGAGCAGCAGGCGAGGCAGGAGAGGTCTGCCGCACCATGTGGGAATCTCCCCTGCTGGGTGTCGAACTCTCATCGTGCACTGCTGCCACCAGGGAGGCCCTAAATTCATGTTTTTATCTCAATTTTTTAAATTAAAAAAATATACAAGAATATATTAGTTGATGGATTTGCTTAGTGAGCACTGTGAAGAAAAACATAAATTTTTCTGTGTTGAAGGTGATCCCAGAAGATGTGATACCTTAAATGCTTATTTCAAATGTCAAATGAGGAATGTCAAATGAGTTGCTCATAATAGTAATTATTGCAGGGCTTAATAATCAATATTTCTGCCAGTGATCTCTATTGATGCTATTTGAGTAAATAACTTTGTAACCATCTGAGTATGTCAGTTAACAATAGTACTTATTGAGTGCTGACTATGTACCAAGCACCATGTATAGCTGAAATAGGAATTAGTAGCAAAGGCAAGTTAATGAACCGTCAGTGCTATATCTGCTGAATATATAAAATTAAGTCTAACACAGAATTAACAGACACTTAACTCTCATCTCCTATTTTTTTTATGCAATAGTGCTTTTCATCTGTAGAGATAAGTATAAAATTGCAAAATTAATGGATTTTTTGCCCTTATGTGGTAATGCAATCATATGATGTATTTTGGGGAAATACTATGATTTTAATAGTTGTTATGGATGAATGCCAGATATTTTTATCCATTTTCAAGAACATAGACTCTAGCTTAATTGGTGGAGTAGTCTTTCTCATTCTAGAAAGAGAATTTTCCCCCTTCCATTTACTTCTTGAAATATTTGAAGTAAAAGTGATTTTAAGTTAAAAAAAATTCTATACTTTGAATAACTACATAAATGAAAGGAAAGAAATTCTCTTGTCATATTCTTCAGTCATCTTCCTCCAGATACATTTGCTATAAAAATCAAAGTAGTTTGGACTTCATTCTTTTAGAATATTGTTCATTTCATTTATTATGCTGCACAAAACTGCTGAAAAAAATATTTATGTTGGCAATTTCCCACCAAAAAGCAAAAGCCTACCTTCTCCACCCTTCCACCCCCATTAAATCAAAGAATGATTAGATTCTACCTTCCTCTGCCTATGCTAATTACATGCCTACCATTTCTACCTGGAAGGGGAAAAGCTTGACTAGTAACCTTGGAATAATTACTTGGTTCAAGTAACCACATCACCCATGTAGATTCTGATGCTTTGTGCATGGGTTTTTCCCTGTCTAGGTTGTTCACGTCTTTCCTAATTTCCCAAAACCTATTAAACTTATACTAGCAAAGATACTTCATTTTCTGTGAATTCTACCCAGTTCTTTCTACTGAGGGAAATTTTCTTTGCCCTTCACTTATAATTCTTTTGTACCCTGCTCTGTGGTGGTTGGTCATTTTTTATTGCAAATGTTTGTTTTGTTCTTTTCTCTAGGACTGCATATGACACAATTTCAGCAGTATAGCAGTTTCTTAGAACTCAGAGGATGGGATGATTATGTTTCTTCCTATACTCAGGATTTAGAATAGTGCTTGGAACACTGAGCATTTAGGAAATGCTTCACAAATAAAAAAAAAAAATAGTGAATAGTCTGGGATGCCAGAATACTTGAGAAAGAGACTCCTGGTAGGATGGTAGACGAGAAGCATAGGGCTAGATTGTAGACGGGTCAGACAGGAGGTTGAGATAACAGACAAAGAGGGGCTTGCCAATTCGTGGGCTTGGAGAGGTGAAAATAAATGTCAGGACATTTATTTCACAGACTTTTTCTTAAAGCTCTTCTTTTTCCCCTCCTGATGTGGTAACTCATTTAAGTGCAGTAAACTTACTCCTACTCTTTGCTCCATTAAATATACCCATATGCAATAATAAATGGTGAGAAGAATAAAGGAATGACAGACTTGATTAGAAAAATTAAGATGTGTTAATAATAATTATAAATAATAATAATAATAAAAACACACCTGTATTCCATTGATAGAAGGTGTTCATGGTTAACATTTAGTCTATAAGCTTTGAGACATTTTGTCTCAGAGCAGGAGGACTTTGTAGAGTGATTACCATCCTCGACTGTGCACTCTGCATTCATATTCTGGCTCCACTACCTGCTGTGTGATTTTTGGCAAACTGTGCCCACTTTCCTCACATGTACACTGAGGATAATAATTACTGTACTCATTTCATGGATTTGTTCTGTGGATTATGGAAGAAAATGCTATTAAGGAACCGGCACATAGACATTTATGTGCATGTTGTATCAGTCATATAACATATAACACCAGACAGAGCAACTTGCAAACCATAGTTCATATTCTATTTTCTTGTTTCTTTGGTCTAAATAAGTAACTTCCCATAATTGTCTGCAGCACTCGTTTTAGCAATTACATGGTATTTATTCGAATAAAGCCCTCATTTAAAATTTTAATTGTATTTTTCTTGAAAAAATAAAAGTGGGGCTCCCTGGTGGTGCAAGGGTTTAAGTCTGAGCACTATCAATCTATTGGCAACCACTGAAGCATGAGTTTGATCCCTTGCCAGGAGCTAACCCACATGGCGCAGCAGACCTCTACTGTCTCGCTTGCTGCTCCCCTTGGTTATGTATGTGTCAATAGGTCCACCTGTTCTGCTTCCCACTCTGTCTCTGGTAATTCCTTGCACCCTCCCCGCCACATTTCTGGCCTACACCCCAGCTCTGGTATGCATAAATAAATAAAAATAAATCTTTAAAAAAAAAAAAGAAAAAATAAAGGTATAGTGATCATTGAGTAGTTAAATCTTCCTGCAAATCCAAGCGTGTTTCTCCATGATTAATTTCCAGAAGTTAAAATTACTAGGTCAAATAAGAATCATTTTAAGGCTTATAATACACATACTGTTTCGCCTTCCAGAATACCACTTTTTCCAACACTGAATGTTTATAGTTTCTTTTTTTAGTTTGGGTCAACTGAGTGGGTGAGAATAAAGCTTGTTATTTAAATTTATATTTATTTGAGCACTGAGGAAGATATACCTGTTGATATTCTTTTAGGTCTTTGGTATATTTTCGGTGAACTACTTGTATATATCCAACGTTTCTATTGGTGCATACTTTTTATCTGGTACTGATAATGTGATAGAAACATAATTATTTACCAGATGAGTTTTAGAGGGTGAGGGACTTCAAAGAGTCCAAAATGACTCTACTAAGTATTTGATATATTCAGTTTATTAACATGAAATTAGCAATAGCGTACGATTTTTTACTTACAGAATAGCAACTCTATAGTTTAATAACTTAAGGTTTTGTGAAATTGTCAAGCAATTCAGTGTACTGCCTCAGATTTATACCTTAACCTTGTTATTTGGTTTGTGCCAGTCTGTAAGATTATTTCTATCATAATTTTTCCTTGAAAAGTTGGTGTTATTAAGCACCT
Organism: Scalopus aquaticus; assembly: GCA_004024925.1. Classification (NCBI taxonomy): domain Eukaryota; kingdom Metazoa; phylum Chordata; class Mammalia; order Eulipotyphla; family Talpidae; genus Scalopus; species Scalopus aquaticus. The sequence continues at coordinate 182,471 of PVIJ01000245.1, forward strand.
ATATTCAAATGATTGGGTACTGTCTCCCTATTGCATTGACAAAAGATTTTGAGCAGAGTTGCCAGAATGTAACTTACGGTAGAACTTAATCATTTCAGCAACTTGTGAGTGACATTTTCCTGTCACTGCACTGTGGATAAGGAACACTTCAGTGGATGGTGTTGGAGCTTCCATTGATAAATACATTCATTGCCTTATACTTTAGAGTTTGCATGGGTCTTTACTACATCATCTCATTTCATTCTTTTGGTTACCTGGTGAGGGGCACAGATTGGATCCTGTGTTATAGAGCAGTGGAGACAGAGGCCAGGAGAGGTTAAGTAATGCCCAGGGGCCAGACAGCTAATAAAATGCAGAAACTGGCTTGGTATTCACATCTTACAACTTTTAATCTACTGCGTTTTTCCCTCTATCCTTGATCATTGAATCACTTGACCTGGAAATATGTGCCTTCACCTTTCTCAGAAAAATAAAGTCAGTGGGATTCTAATCCTAGTGAGAAGCAATAATGTGAAGCTCCCAAGTTCTATTGCTCTACTTTTGTTGTGTCTGTCTTATTGTAGAAACATATGTTTCAGCATTTGCTGTGTAAATGCCGGTTTCAATTTTACAATGGAAAGTGAAAAACAATAGCATGAGAAGATGTTTATTTTATTTAATATGTATGCTAGGGTTTGTTTCACTCACAATTGATTTCACAGTTTGTTTGTTTGTTTTTTTAGCTACATAGCCTTGGGGTAATGTCAAGTTACTCATAAAGAAGGGATTTTAATGAATACCCATGGAAAGTTCTCTCCTCCTCATTTATTTCTGGTGCCTTTATTTCACAAACTAAATTCTATAGCTGGTCTCTGGAGCACAATTTGATACTGAATCGGTTTTCCATCACTAGTTTCAATTCTTTCTTGAGCTCTCAGACCCAGAAACTGTCATGCAGAGGACCAGTGCCTTGGTCATGGAATATATTTGCTCATTGAATTACTGTTCTGGTCTGGGTTCTATTGTGCTGAATTACTTCCTTTATGAAATAACTTAAATAGGATGGGGTGCAAAATTGTGGCAGAATCTCAGTATTTCTCTAGAAATTTTGAAGAATAATTGAACATTTAAACAGAATTGAAGACAGAAAGCATGGCCAAGCCGTGTGTGGGCTATTACGAATTTATAAAACTCTTGTTCATGGGCAATGTTGTTAAATATATAACCCGTTAAGAAATAATGCTTGCAAGAACAGATTGGAACTGAGATGGCTTTAAATAAGAGACTTATATATGTATATAAATCAGCTATGCTATTATTATATTACATGCTTGTTTGTTGCAAAGAAACTTCCCTTTTTGCCTTTCGAAGCCTCTTGTAAGAGAAAAATTTCTGGTGACATACATGCTCTTTTCCACTAGGTACTCTTATTTGTTGATTTGTAGAAACTTTATTAGCTTTCATTTGCTATAAGAATAGATATTTTACTTGAAAGACAAAATCCAGCATTCGTTTATTGTAAGTAGAAATGGAACAGTTCAAAATATGCCTGATTGTCAAAGGATGTCCAGATTCCTCTCATTTTAAATTAATAGCATAGTGAAGTGAGAATATTTTAGAAATTAAAAGATGAAAAACTACACATGTTTTATAAATCCAACCATAGAATGCATATGTTAGTCTGTTAGGGGCCATTTGACCATGATTGTCGCATAAAGGTCAAAATTTGAATAAAAATAAGAATATAAGAATAATATACAGATATGTTCCCTGTGTAATTATTTGGGAACTAGGTCACCAAATTATAAAGGATGGCTTCAGTTCTAATGACTTTGAGTTATGTCTTTGAACTTTATATGTCTTGGTTTCTTATAAGGAAGTATTGGGAAATATTAACATCTTCATGTCTCAAGAACATTTATTGCACTTAAAACACTGTGTTGATGCTGAATAGTATGAAAAGGTTGTATGCATCTGAACCACTGTATTTTGGCTACTCTTCTGATATCTATCTCCTTATCCATTTTGCCATATGGAGCTGAGTTCTTGGCATAATTATCTAAGTGAGAATTTTTTATGAAAACTAATAAAACTTAAAGCACACATTTTTCAATTTGCCTTTCAGCTGATATTTAGTATGACTTCTCTGTAAGGATTGAACCCAACCCTTTAGCTATAAGGAAACTTTACATTAGCAGCAGTTCTGGAAGGCTCTTTTTTTCAGGGTGTACTGCCTCCTGGGAGGGAATTCTTCCTGCAGAGGGCTGTTCTGCTTTGATGGTGATCATCCTTATATCTCAGTTGTTAAGAACAGTAAGGTTTGTGTTTACAGATGACACAAACTTTTATGTTGAACATTTGAAATTACAGTAGGTATACATAAAGTAAAAGGCAAAATCAAAGCTATGAAGTTCCTCTGTCCTGTTTATATTGTGTTGGGCATGAAAAAGAATTGTAGTAGAGTTTATGAGAAGAAACATTGTTTAAATGTAAATAGGAGAATAAAGGTAACCAGACTTATTGAAAAATATCTAATGTAATACCCCTATTTATACTCACACAATGGAACTATACACTTTTGTCCCAATCAGCAATTATAGAGAAGAATTTTATAATTACAGAACTAGACAGTAACATTCTAGGAAGATTAACATGTAAGTAACACCCACAGTGTTGTCAAATTTAGGCTTAGTTTTAGCCATCCAATTAAATGAATGGAAATCATGCTATTCCTCCTCATCAAAATTACTTTTTTCTGTATTCTGAATTTCTGTGTGCTATATTGAATACGTGCATTTAAGTGAAAACCATAATCCTAGCTTTTTATCTGATTCCAGTTTGGTCAAGGTGTTGAGGGAAGGCTTTTTGAGGAGGTTCTCTTTGAGTTGAGTTCTGATTAGGAAGGAGACATTCATGCTGAGGCCAAGAGAATGGCTGTGGAAGTAAAAGGAAGGGCAAATGCAAAAATCCTCAGAGGGACTGAGTTGATATGGTCACGAGGAAAGGGAGAGAGGAATCAGATTTGGTTGGCTCTTGAAGAAAGATTTTTAATTCCAAAGAGAACCCATTGAAATATTTAAAGCTGGAAAATGTCTGATATTCAGTTTAGAAAGATCACCCTTGTTTCTCTGTGGAAAATAGGATAGAGGAAGGAATGAGTGAGAGGGAACTTTGCAGTTATGTAAGAAAGATATTCTGGTTCAATTTTTTTTTTTCATTTATCAGTTCAACAAAAATCCATTCAAATCTTTCTACACACTCATGCACTGTGTTACGGGGTACCAGTGTTATTAAGAGAGGTGAGGACTCTCCTGCTTAAAAATTTGCAAGTAGTGTTAAGTTCCATTAAGATTGTACAGCAACTTAATGTAGTGTCAAGGGCATGGCAGGTCTTGAATCACTGGAAGAAGCTACATCTGAGAAAATCTTAAGAACTTTCGAGCAAAGGAAAGACCAAGGCCCTAAAAAGGGGACAAGCTTGGTGTAAATAGAACACCATCGTGGAAGTGAGGTGAGAGGGAGTGAGCAGGAGGGTCTCATGAATGGAGGAGGTCAGCTGGAGACTCAGCAGATAGAATTAGAGGTCACTTGAGTGAGACTTCAGAGCAAGTGGACAGGAAGACAGAGAATAAGTTCAAGTTTGAGGAGGAGTCTATGGGCTGTGTCAAACATGTATCTTTGGGACCAGTGCAAGATGTTTCCACCTGCTTCAGGGCCCCTCACTCCTCGCTGTCATTCCTTATACAAAACAATTTCTTAAACCTCATTTTCATTTCTTTCTTAGTTCATTAAAATGCGGTGCTGGTCTGAGCATCATTGTCCGTTGTTTAAGAAACTTACAGTCACCCTAATTGTCAGGAATTTGATTTTCTGCTCACTACCTTACCTCCAGGAAAACAGCATGGTTGCTTTAAGTGGTGTGTAATACGTTTATTGTTCTCTTTGAAAATCTTTCATGTGCGTATGCACTGGAAATGACCCCAGTATCTAGTTTGCTCCCTTTCACATTCTTTTTGATGGGAACAGGTGGAAAACTTGAAAGAAGGTCTAAAGTGGCCGCCTTGGCTGTTGTTTGAATATGAAGTTATTCTGACCAGAAAGTGAAGATGATTCGTAGGGGAATTTAGTATTCATGATCTTGAATACCTGTCCCAGATTGTTATGAAGGTGGAAATGCGGTGGGGTAGGTGCATTTGCTTCATATGCTCAACGAATGATTGACTTCCTCAGCCCAGCTGATACCCTCCTCTGGACCTTGGCACCATTACATTCAAGTTCCAATTTTCAACATTACATATTTTTAAAAAAATATTTATGTATGTATGTATGTATATATGTATGTATGTATATATGTATGTATGTATGTATGTATATATACAAGAGCTGGGGCGTAGGCCAGAGGTGTGTGTGTGTGGTGGGGGCAAGGGGTTGTGTGAGAGAGAGAGGATTCACCAGAGACAGAGTAGGGAGCAGAACAGGCGGATCTACTGAAATACACTGCTGAGGGCAGCAGTGGGCAAGACAGGAGAGGTCTGCTGGGTCATGTGGGTCAGGTCCCTAGCCGGGTATCGAACCCGTGCTGCAGTGGCTCTGGATAGCTTCATAGTGCAGAGACTTAACCCCTTGCTCCATCAGGGAGGCCCTCAACATTACATTTTAATAGAATTTTGGAGTCTCTTTGTGATTAATAAAGTTAAATATAATAGAAATGAAAAATCTCTCTTGAAATAGTTACCTTATCACTCTTTAAAAAGAAAAAAAAAAAAGGACCTTTGAACACTTCCATTTCCCGCTGCTGTTTTGCCACCAGTAAGCAGAAAATGCACGTTTGTTGAATCTGATTGGTGCTGCTTCCGCAGAGTCCTTCTGCTTCAGAAATACCAGGATTTTTTCTTCAAGTGGAAAAAAATTCTAAGCAACACTCTGAAAATATGAAATCAGTCACAAAATTCATCGCTTGAGATTTTTCATTTAGGGAAACGATCATAATGACAGGCTGTGTTCACAAGTGAGATTTGCTGTCTTTAAGCTCTTAATGTATAGTTTGCCTTTAAAATTAAATTGCCTCCTTTTCTAAATCAAACATAGATTAAGCAGCCACGTAATTACTTTCTGGATAGATTTTTTTTGCCACTGCAGGCATATGGCTTATGTTTAAAATTGTGCTTATTATTTTCTAATAAGAAAATAGTTATTATGATAAAAAAAATCACCTGTGATCTATTGCGGTAACACACAGTGTGTTTTCTTCCAGTCTTCTTTTGTTTATGTTATTTGAATTGAATTTTAATGTAAGAAGATTTGAAGATGAGTGGATGGACATGTTTGCTCAGAGCAAAAGATAGGCAGATTTAGCTTGGCCAATTTTTCGTGTTTAAGGTGATAATTCAGGGGTATTTAAAACATGTCTTACAGTAGAATAACATCCCCATGCTGAATGGACTGTCTAAAACATAACCAAATTTTGAAATAGTGTCAAGGATATTCTCAGTAAAAAGCTGTCTCTCTGCCCTTAACTTGAAGGATCTAGTTAGCAACATGAGAGAAAATGTGCTCACACAAATTTAATGAAGGTCTTAAAAAGCAGAATAGAGATTTAATTAAAGACTGTTTTCCATAAAAAATTGTGCTAAAAAGGCAGTGCTTGTTGCCTGGATGTGTTTCATCCCACTGTCAGAAGTCAACACTGGGCACCGGTTTGAAGCATAAACTTGGGGGTTAGATTCTTCCAGCTCCCCATTTATTAACCGAGTATTATGGGGCAACATACTTAACCTCTGAAGAGTGTCAGGTTTTTCAACTCTACAACAAGGAGTGGTAGCATGAGCTGCATAGGCTTCTGACAGGATTTGTGCTAATGCATGCCGTGTAGGTTTGGGGACATGGATAGATTAATAATAACAGTCCTCCAACAGGACTGAATCCTTTCCGGTCAGGCTAGGTGTATTTAACCATGGAAATATGAATAACTCAGAGTATATGTTATCTGAGCAGGACAGAAACTTGGGAAAGGGCTAAAAATATCTCAGAATCCTATGTTCATTAAAGAAAAAACTTAAGCATCCCTGAGTAATACATTTCTCATTATTTAATGTTTGAAGGATGACTCAGACTCCACTGAATTTTAGAAAAAAATTCCCTTCCATCCAAATATAAAGATTGCATAAAATAGTTTTGGTTATTCCATGAAGGACTAACTAGAATTTCAAGCAGTTAATGCTTTCAGTTATTTTCGAATTTTCAGAAATGCGCTTGGTTTGTTTCTCTGCTTTTTTGGTTGCTAAGTTATTGTAGTTGGAATTGATCGTAACTCTGCGAACGATTTCTTCTTAAGCACTCTTTTCTCTGCCCAGAGGATTCCACCACCTCCACCACATCACCACCAGCGGACTCCTGCTATTTCCTTGACTGATGGAGGTGTGGTGATTATCTCTTTGACCTTGTGAAATAACACAGTTGCTCGAGTGCCCTTTTAGTTAGATCAATAGGAAGCGCTTCAGTGTATAATATCTCATTAATAGAGATAGTTAATGGCAAACTTGGGACAGTTTATGTATCTGGCAAGCAAAGCACCTGCCCGTATTAAAGGGATGGATGACCCATGGCCACAGCGACACTAGAGACCAAGTAGAAGGTTGAAAACCCCCCTTCTCCAGAGGGAATATCCTGTCTGCCCGTGACTTTTTATTTTACCTGGATATATTTTAAGGATTTTAGTGTGTAGGGGAGCTCCCTGAGATGGATATTTGCTTCCAGGAAATTGATCCTGAAAGTAGCACCTCTTGGAGATAGCACTGCCCGCCTTGGGTAGCACTACCCTTCCAGGAGGGAAAAGGTCAGGTTCCTGGAAGTGAACCTGTGACCTTAGGTGGTCGCCCCTCTGAGGCTGTCTGCAGCTGAAAGGGTCCTTCGGGGCTGTTTCACATTGGGGCAGGGCCATTATGTCTTAGCACCTGCTAAGTGTTTGCAGATTGCTTCTGAGTTGGAACCTAACCTCAGGTGAAGAAGCTCCCTCAGCTAAGGTCCAATCCTGGAGAGACACTTGGGCTGTGAGTTGTTGGCCATCAGTCCAGTGGACCCCAAAGGATCATCCTTCCCACTCATTCCATCCTTCCCACTCATTCCTTCACTCTGGAGAGTGATCTGGGAGTCCACCCCCGTGCCTGTGACACGGCGCAGCCTGTAGGACCTGCTTGGAGGAACTCCTGCCTTTCCATCTAATGCCAAACCCCTCAATGATCTGCTGCTAGTGGTGAAAATCGCAAGCACATAATTCTTTTACTAAGTTTATAAATACAAGTGATCCTGAGACTGCATTTGTTCATTGGTCTACTGTGATAAGAAAATGGCTAGGGTGGACACATGATTTGGTAAACATTTTCATTGGATTATTCCATTTGGGCTTGGCTGTTCCAACTTGGGAAACTTGGCATCTGTGTCATATGTTTGAAAGGAGAGGACATGGAAACAAACACATGAAGCAGAACTATGAAGTGACTGAAGCAATGGACCTCTCTCCAGGGAAACGCTATCCATTCTCCATGCCAGTTTGGACATAGTTCCCAGGGCATTCTGCATCTTACATCCAGCCTCCCAGGGCACATCCTGCAGAGTCCCACACACTGTTGAATATTTAGATGCGGGCAGGGAGGTATTTTAGAAGTATTTTCCTCTAATGCAACATTTTAAAGATTAATAAAAATATACCATATTTTAATGTAACACTTAAAAATAGAGATTAATGCAAACTCTGTGCTAAATTATAAAATTTTGTAATTTGAAATGATCACTATTATTTTGCTTTTGCCTTGGCTTCTGGCTAAGGCTTCGCCAGGCATTGACCACTTTAGCTACATCTTAAAAAATAATCTGATCAACCTATTCTCAATACCATGGACCTGATAGAAGGAACAATTCCATAAATACCTCAAATGCTATCGATGTAAATATTCCTTAACAATTCTAAATATGTAATTGTAGGAGTCTGTTTAAGGGTTTGGATTCAGTGTGTAGAAATCAAAGCTTGCCACAGACCTCTGGGGGTATTGAGCTGGCCTGGGGAGGATTATGATGGGAATAAAAAGATGATCGGGGATTAAGTGGAATGTCATCAAACATTTAACTAGGGGACATAGTAGTGGTCAAATCCCAGAGTCACAGAGGATTTTAATCCCTGGGACTCAGTCCTGGGGTCATGCACAGACAAGTAGGGAAGCTCCAGTGCTCCCAGCAGAGATTATGTAGTGAAACCACTGTTGGTTTGTTTCCTTCCTTCAGATTTATCTTCTCAATTCCTAACTTAAAGCCTGCAAACCTCTCTCCATTCCCTAGGGAATAAATTCAAACTCACTAAGGCATCTCAGGTCCTTCATACAATAGTCCTTTTATGAGTTGAATCTCTTCCTGGAGTCCCACCTTTACAAAACATTTTATCCAAAGTCACAAATACAACCAGCTTTGGCTCCAGCCCCTCTTTTCTCCCCAGGCTCAGTGGTGGGTGCCCTGCAGTCCCTACTATCTTTGAACCCTTTCTTAGATTTTTTTCCCCTGGAGACTGAGCTACCTTTTAAGCAAGAGTGATTGCTATCGCTGCCTCTTTGAAGATTTTACCACCTCTCCCAGGTCAGGTTCAAAACAAACTTCTAATAAAACAAAAGAAAAGATAAAACTTCACCAAAGACCTTAAAAATCTGACTGTGGAACTGAGGTTACCAGAGGGATAGGGTGGGAGGTAGGGGTTAATAGGGGAATCCCAATGGACTTTGATAGAGGATTTGGGGTGCTTTGTTGAGGTGTAATGTGGTAACATACATTTGAAGAGGTGTCAGTCTATACCCCCAAATAATACACAATGTTTTAAACCACTGAGTTTGCACTTAAAAAAATAGTTATAAAAACCCAGTAACTTCTTCCTCACGTCCAATGTATTGAAATCTAATTATAGGTTTACATGCCAGTAGACTTTTATTTACCTAGTACTAATAAAAATTAAGGTAACGGACTGTTTATATGGTGCTTTCTGTAGTCTAGGCAATGTGAATGTGCTTTAGATATATTTTATTTGATCTTAATACATTTTATGCTATCACAGTATCATTTCATACTGTAATATTTCATACTACTGCCACTTTATTGAATAAATCAAGGCACAGGGAGCCTTCACATCCACATGAAGTTAAGTTCATCTTTATAAAACCAGCTCCTAGCATAGCAAAAGCCTCATAAGCAGACTGTTCAGTGAGTGAAAAATGAATTTGTGGATGGGTGTGATCAGCCACTCTATATAAGAAATGTGGATCTTTTGTGCATTCGCTGACATATACATATTACATACACATGCAAATTTGAGATACATACATATACAGAATTCCATATTTTATTGTCAGTGAAGTTTTATGCATTTGATATTCCTTGAGAAAAAAATCTCTTATAAATTTTCTTGAAAATCTTTCTTCAAAGCAGGGTAGCGTTAGCAGTATCCTAGTAGAATTCAACGCAGATATAACTAATGAAGTTATAAGGTCTAAATTCCCTACTATCCTAGTTTTGGGAAATTATGACTATTGAGGACCCACTATTTTTTTTTTTTTGCCCTGATACTTTTATTAAGGTGTCACAGTTTTAATTCCATGATTTTGATCAGGAGAAAAGAATACATTTAAGCAATTAAAGAGGGCAGTTCTACTCTGGGTTTATGTATGATCTAGTATTAATTACCTAGCCAGTGAGACAATACCTAGTTTACAAACTTGGTATGTAATGTTATGGAACAAAATTGGGCTTGCTTGATTCACAGAAAATAGGTATTAAAGAATGGCCATGTTAAAGAGAAGCTGCTGACTGGGAGCGTCAGATACACAGCAGCCCACCTCCCGCTGTTACAATTTATCCAAAGAGCTCAGGCATCGGCTTTTCTCTCCATCTCTCGGGGATGAAAATCTATATTCTCTCCACTATAATATCATCTGTTGAAAATGTTCACTATCAGAAGATTAAAAACTTCTCCACTCTGGAGATGGGTATTTTTCTTTCCTAGACTTGGAGACAAACAGAGAAAAACTATCAATGGTTAATGTTTATCACCTAGTTTTTTTTTAAGCCTGCAACTTAACATTCGTAAATACATTTTGTGTTAGCACATCTGAGACTGATGGGGATAGAGGGTCATTGTTACATCATCTCTTCTGGGCTTTGCCTCATGTGTTTTTCTGAGGTTCCCAAGAAATGACCTGAGTGGGGAGGGTTAGTGGGGGGTGGGGAGCATTGCCAGATGTTCCCATTGGGAACCCTGGCCCTCCATACTGGTTGTACCGGAAGTTTCTCTGTGCCATTGTTTGAACACAAGTGTAGGAGAGCCCCACAGCTCTAACCCCATTCCACTTATTTTGTTGGCTAAGACACCTGTGGCGTAGCACTCACACTGCTGGCTGCAGTGGCCCCAGAATTAGTCATTTGAGCTGGGTGTTTATGTTTTCTCCCTTCTGCCCAGGATCCTTCAATGAAAATCCCACCACTTTTGCACAGGCTGGGCTCTTAATAAATGCTGAATTGAGTGGCATCTAGGCATTGCCATCATACCAATAAAGAAAGGGAACTAAGTTTTGACTTAAACAACAGAAAACTTTAAATTCTACTGATGATCCAGTAGAACTCTCTTCTAGGACTGATTTCAATATCTGATGGACTGCCAAGTTCTAGAAACTTATGTTTCTCACAGCCTCCTCCAAAGAAAAATCTATCCGTTTTATGAGATTTTTTTGCTTGTTTATTTAGTCCATCAATTTCCCCACTCCCCAGGCTCCAAGGAGTGTTTCTACTCAGAATAAAGGTTGCTGTGTTGGTAGTGGGGCACCCAGCTGAGGGATAGGAGGCTGTCTGTGAGGCTTGTTAACAGGCCTGTGAGTGAGGCAAGCATGTCAGTTTCCGATTCCTTGTCTGAATGCCTGCTAATTGCCGTCCTTCCCATTGCTCCCCATCTGCAGACATGCTGCCAATCCATGTAGCTGTTGAATTAACAAGGCAGTTAATGAAAACCTTGACTTGTTATCCAGGAGAACATCAGGATAGCAACCCCTAGGCGTTCTGGAATGAGAGGCTCCATCTTTGTGGGGGTTACAGTTTGAAGAAAAAGGACAACTCTCTCGTAGTGGCCTTCTCAATCTGTTTTTATTTCCTCCCAGTCCTCGTAGACTGTAAGTCTGTGGCAGGCAAGGTGAGCGTCTCCTGTGGACTGATGTACAGTCGGTCAGTCCAGGGCAGGTGCTGAGTCACAGGGAAGCATAAAGAGTAGGAATGTCCGTGACCTGGGATTCGTGTCCTCACAACACCAGGTTACCTATGGAAACAGTTGCTGTGTAGGAGGCATTTTCCTCAAGCTTCAGATTTGATCAATATGTGAAAACTCCAGGGAAGCCTTTTCTTCCTTCTAATCCTGGATTGCTAGCTCACTAATAAATACTCCTTATGCCTTGGACTAAGGCTGCCTCCAAAATTCCTGTCATTTTTACTATGGTGCTTAATTGTAGGTTGAAGAATTCTTTGTGGGAAGGAACACATGGGTGGTCAGAAGGTAAGCAAACAATTTTTAAGGTCGAATCAGATGATTGATAAGAGTAATTAATACTTTTCATACTCACCTGCCATGTCAATGAAACGGCAGATTTTTTAAAGGCTTCTCTGAGAACATTGTCTTTCTGCAAAGCAAGAAGCACAATCTGAAATATATAATTAGAGAGTGTTGATTTTTTATCGGTACTGTATCATTACCTTTATCTTTCATCATTACCATTAGTATAATATCTGTTTTGAAAGTGATCATTGAAAGAAAAGAAGTAGGGAGATTACTTAAGTAGAGAGAAAGTGCCATTTTGACATTTGCAGAATTAACTCTGTGAATGTGAACTGTGTCTGTTGAAAGAGGCAACGACTAGGGACGCTCCATTAGGAGAAAGCAGTAGGTGGGAGGAGATGCTGGAGCAGATGGCGAGACGCAGGGAGTTATAAGGCAAGACAAGCAGCTGATAGTGTAGACCCAGCGAGCTGGATCTGAGGATCGGGTGTAAATAGGAACGAGGAATGAGAATTTGCTTGGCAGGATGTAGCCAGAAATTCTAACCAAGACTTTGATACTAACCAAGTCCTGCTCATTTGTCCTGTATGTCTCAAGAAAATCCTACAAAGTGTTCCTTTTAAGGAATTTTGATATTTGTACATTTTTATCTGTCAGTGAAAAGAGTTATGTAGTCACCAAGCTATTCTGCATTTGGAACTAAGGAGAAAATAATGTATTCCTTCAAGGAATGGTGTTGACAGGAAACTGTGATCTCATCCACAAATCTTGAGCATTCAGTTGGTAACACTGGGATTGATAATAGATGCAGACGTTGGAAGGCTGGTGGTGAGAAAAATGAAGCCTAGATGTGCTGTAGACCTTTGTGTTGAAATGACTCCCCTTAGGTGTTTGGGAACAATATGATTTTTTTTCTCCATTTCTTTTTCTTTTTAACAAAAAAGAGCTATCTTTGCTAGTATAATGTACCGAGTCTTCTCATACTTCTCTAAAGCAAGCTGTATTTTGACTATCATGACTTCGAGGTGTTAATATGTTTTTTGACGCTAAACTAAATACATTTGTAATTATATATTATGCTCACCTAACCTTTCTCATGAAGTATTTGTGTTGACCATAAAATCAAATTCTGTGCAATGCTTGATTTTATGCCCTTAAGGAATCCGTGTCTATTTTAAACTAGGTGGGGATGAAAGGTTCCTATCAGACAGCACAGTTATTGACAAAGTGTAGGGGAAATAAAAAGTTTAGATAAGGTTTCCATAGTGTGGTTATGCAGTTTTAAACTTCAGTTACTAAAATGGCAAATATTCTATCTATACATGAAAGATAAAAGAACTTTTTAAAAAACTTCCTATTTATTTGTTATTGAGTTAATATTGTCTTCCATGCTGTATATTATTAGGGGGTACAGGTTCACACCTATTCAGGTGTATGTGACCACACCACACCCACCAACAAAACACCCACAGTCCTTAATCATAGTGGATTGGGCCTCCCTCCCCCTTTATTCTCCAACTCTCTTTCTCCCTCTAGTAGATTCCAAGAGCAATTTTTAAAAGATGGACAATAGACAGTTTTATGCTATACATGATAAGTGAAAGAAAGCAAAAACTAAAGACATCAGTCAGGGGATGAAAATCCAGCTTAATTCAAAAGCCATTTGCAATTTGTTTTTAATATACATGCAACTCACATTCTTAAAGTCTTAAAATCTTACACTTTATGAAAATCATCTCTGTGGAATTATCTGAGGATAAGTATGTGGCATGAATCTGGATATTAAGGATTTTGAATGAAGGAGAAGACAAGTTTGACTTGAAGGAAACAAGGCAGTCAGTGATGGCTTTGAAAATAATTCTGGGAAATGTTTAGTAAATCATTTATCCTAGAGCCTAGCAAGCAAATGATTGGAAAGACTTGCCTTTCTTCTTCCCAATAGGGCATAATTAAACTTGCTTTTCTGGATTGGCTAATTCTAGCAGCGATGTGATGATAAAAATGGTCCGAGAAGAGGTGGTCAGACATTGTTTTTCTAACTGGGAACACCTAGTCCAGAAAAAGGCAGTGTTCTGTCACTTTAAATGTGTCCTTAAGGGCCTCCCTGGTGGCACAGAGGTTAAGCGCTGCTGCTCCCTGGAGCTCTAGACAGCAGTGACACAAGTTTGAGGCCTGGCCGGGGAGATTCCCACATGGCGCGGCAGACCTCTCCTGCCTTGCCCGCTGCTCCCCTCAGCAGTGTATTTCCATTGATCTGCCTGTTCTGCTCCCCACTCTCTCTCTGGTGAACCCTCTCACCCCACGCCTCTGGCCTGTACCCCAGCTTGTATGCATAAATAAAAAAAAAAAATCTTAAAAAAAATGTGTTCTTTAAAGTTTGCTTTGAAAGCTGAAGTCTGGGTGTGGCACCGGTTGCCTGTGTCCACAGCCCTGTGGTGTCGGGACCTTCTGGCTTGGGGCACACTGCAAAGGGGCAGTGGCTTCACCAAGGTGAGTGGGTGGCCCTTAGAGATAACAGGACCCTGCACGCTGTAATACAAGTGGCCGGAACCGTTTTTACTCCTGTGTAAGGAGCCTTCGCAGCACAGACATCTGTGTCCTTGTATAGGAAGGCGGTCATGTGGCCCAGATTCACGCAATCTGCTAGTCCTTCTCCAGAGCGCGGGTGGCCTGCTTGGCCCACTCCCAGGAATGGGTGGATGAAGCTTCTGAGGAGATCAAAGACATCCTCATCCATCATGACAGGTGCCTGCTGGTGGCTGATCCCCCTCCCTGTGAATCCAAAGGTTTCTGAGGCCCTGGAGCCCGGGGCTTGCTGCCAGGAATCCCTCTGATAAGCCCATTGTGAGGGTCTGGGTCACCTGCCTAATGAACAAAGGCTGTGAGATGCTGAAGTTTCAAAACCTAAAACCCAATTCTAAAGACTGTGTGTATCACCAAATGCCCCTATCAAATGCTGAATCATTTCTGGGATACATAATCAGACTGACTCAGAATGAAGCACAAGATGTTTTTTCAAATTTAATTCAACTGCTAATTATTGAGCATATCCTGCTAGCTTCAGTAAAGGCAAATGACATGTCTTTAGAAAGTGCAGAATCCACTGTGTGAGCCTGGGGGGCCGAAGGGGGAGGGTGAGAACTTTTGACAGACCTGGACTTGACTCTGTCCGCAGACAAATGTTTCGTGAAGCAGCCATAAAGGTAGAGGTGAAGTGTCTTGACAGTACAGCGAGCAGCGTGTGTGGCTGTCAGGGGAGGCGGTTTTTGGGCCAGACCACAGAGGGCTGCAGGTGGTGAAGAAGGGTGAGCTAGACCGCAGGTGCACTGGTAAATGATCTGTGTGTGGTGGGTTTGTGAAATGTTATATAAAACCCCAACATCTGTGCCTCCCTGGTGGCACAAGGGGTTAAGTCTTAGCACTGTGAAGCTATCTGTAGCCACTGCAGCACAAATTCAATCCCCAGCCAGGGAGCTTCCCATATGGCACATCAGACCTCTCCTGCCTCACCTGCTGCTCCCCTCAGTGGTGTATTTCAGTAGATCCACCTGTTCTGCTCCCCACTCTGTCTCGTGAATCTGCTCTACCTCCCCAACACCTCTGGCCTATACCCCAGCTTGTATGCATAAATAAAAAAAAAAAAAAAGAAAAACCCAACGTCTTCAAAGGTGCCGACTTGCTGAAGCATTTAAGTGTGTGCTTCTTGGGAACGAAGTTCAAAGATGTAGTTTTAAGCAGGATGACTACTAATGCCCCAAATAGGTCCCTTGGTAAAAGCTGTATTAATTTACAACCTAGCAGGAACAAGCAGTAAATAAAAGCACGGCCTGTCTATATTTTGTGAAGACAAAATGAGGTAGAAAATTAAAGATATTTATCTCCATTATCCCCCTTTAAAATTTCTTGTTAACTAATCTGCAACCCAAAGAGCATGATGAAGCATTGTGGAAGCGCTCTGGGTAGGAAGAACCAACACAGAGAACTTGGGTGGGAATTTACGTAGGAAATAAAAAAAACAAACACCTCAAAGCTTGTATTTTGAAATTGTTTCCTTTTAGTTAAAATATAGCTGTCTGTTTTTACAAAAACTGCTCTTCTGAGAGTCACGAGAGGCATTTCTGTCTCATCTACATCTGTGCTAGCTGTGCGTTAGTGCAGCATTGAAATGCAGGTAATTGTAGAATAATGAGTGGCTGATTAATTTAAAATCCCAATGTGTCAATAGAAACGTGATGCTGAAGTCGGTCTGATGAATCCCATAGGATGTCAATACAAGTCACCTATGTGGTCCAGATGGTCCCAGGGCAAACCCAGGAGCAGAACTTGAGGCGGTTACCTTTGTTGCCACAAGACCTCAACAGGTATTTTAATGAGGTCAAATGTGTCTTGGGATCCAGAGGAAAGAGTTGAAGTTATTGTAAGCATGTGAGAGAGGAAGCAGTAGCAAGATCATTGTCTTTGGGATGAGACAAACTTGGTTTTGAAAATCAGCTGATTTATCTGACTTCTAGGTTATTTCTCCCCTTTTCTGAGCTGCTCAGGGTTGTCATAAAATCTTACGTAAATATGCCACACAATGTGCTGATGACTGAGAAACTTATTTAGCTTTATGTAAAATGTAGAAGTGAAGATACTATCAAAATCATAGTGATAAATAAAGAAGAGAGAGATTTTCTGAAGTCTGCTGAGCTGTGGTGAGCACTGCAAGGGAAGGGAAGGATGGACATAAAACCAACAGTCTTTGCCTTCTATCTTAGTGATTTGTGACAGATCTGAGGCAGGAAACTGGACCAAGCAGTATGTGACTTAATGCTGAGCTGAGGATAGTGCACCACCCAGAGAGACGGCTTCAGTTGGTAGCGAGTCCACACTTTGCACAGATGATAGAAGTTCATTTGGGTCCCGGCAGGGCGACTTTGGCACCCTTACTATGCCTTAGTTTCCCCATCTGTAACATGGGACAATATGAACTATATTAAGCTATAGTTTAAAAGACAGAAGTTCAAAATACTTTCCTATTTTACTCTGCTTGGGATTGTTCCTGGCATCCTGGGACTCGCTGGCTCTTGATGGCAGAAAGCTGCAGTGTCTTTGGCTTTGGCTTTGCCTTTCCCTCTGTGTCTGTTCTCCTAGAGCCCCAGACAAAAGGCACAGGGATATCAGTCCAGGTGGCAAGTAGTCTTGCAATGTTTCTACCCGATTTCATGATAGCAGTTTCTTGGGCTGAAATTACCCAATCTTCCCAGAAGAACATGAGTGTGGAGACCCAGATGTCAGTGCTTCCAAAGCCGTTGACATATTTTTGATGGAAGAGCAAGAAAGACAGTCGGTCTATAATTGGGGGCATTGCCTTTTCATTAGGGAGAGGGACTGTGGAGAGCAAACCACACTGTGGAGTTCAGATAGTAAGAAGATCCTTTAGAATGAAGATGGGTAAACAAATTAGCAAGAATGGATTATGGGCTGTGAGCAGTTTGGGAGAGAAAATCTGCACAGGATTCTTTCTTTAGTCTGCTTTTATTAGTGTACCTTCTATTCTGGGAGAGAAAGTAACTGATACATAATCTCTGTGTTCCAGTCTGTGCCTTTGAGGCTGCAGATAACAGTTTATCTTTAAGTCTGATTTCTTTGATAGGCTTATGTTTACATCAGTTTTTTCCCATTGGGATTTATTGAAACTAAATGGCTACTTATAAAACAACAACCCATTTAAGGAAATACTTGAAAAAATATTTGGTTAGTGTCTTACACATTTCATCTGTCACTTCAGTAATGTTCACCAAAGGTTTTTTAAAATCTTTTTTTTTATGGTTTGTTAAGTTTAGCTGGTTTGCTTGGTTTTACAGTTTGAGCAGGCTGGGTAAGTCAGATACCAGAGGGATACATCTTTCTTGCTCCAGATAGCAGAGACTTTTCATTTTAGTTTTACATAAACCCATTCATAAGGGAAGAGAAGCATCTACCTGGAGGCACCTGAGTCAAGTTTAAGAGATCCTGATAACAGCAGGTCACTAATAAAGTCAGACACTCCTCAGACCAGGCTTGTTCCTTAACCTGACAAATAGTCCTAGGCACAGGGAGGGTTTGGGACTACCTTGGTGCCCAGCTGCAGGTGCCAGGTACCTGCAAAGTTCAAGTGGGGAAGTTTTCAGCTAACACGTTCATGGAGAAGCGGATTTCATTTCTGATTGAAGCTCACTTTGTTTGTAGAAAAGTGTACACAGAGTGATATTGCCAGGGCCTCCATTTGTTCCCACACTAACCACCTATGTGTGAGGTCTCAGAAATCTACCTCCCAGACTGATCACACTCCCAGGGGATCCTCAATATTTAGTCTCCTGTGATGTGCCTTGTGATTCTGAAATAAATTCCCATGATCAAGAGCAATTGAAGAGATTTGCATGACTATAACATAGAAGCCAGCAGCTGACTATGTCAATGCCATATTAAAAATAGAATAGAAGCCCTACCCCTCAACCATTATGGAAATCAAATTGAAAACCAAAACACTCTGGAATACATATGGAGGGAAAATGGCGTTGTCAGTAAGACATGGAAACCATCTGCACATCAAGTGTCAGTGGTAAAAGTGAAAAACAAGGCTTTGGAATGTACTGATAGCTATATGGACAATTCATCAGGCATTTTCCTGTGCTGCATAGTGCTGTTCCCAGACCATAGCATGTATAGTGTGTGCCTTTCAGCACCATGTGGTAACAAGACAACTCAACCCAGAGAACTCAGTCCAATCAAAAACTGGTGGAAGAGCTTCTCCAGAGAAGACAGACAGACAGCAAACAGACACACACAAAAAAGCTCATCAACACTTATCATGAGGGAAATGCGAATCAAAACCACAGTGAGATACTAGCACATACCTGTGGGGGTGGCCCAGATCTTCAGTAATAGAAGCAAGTGTTCACAAGATAGGGAGAAAAAGAAATCTCTCTACTTAGTTGGTGGGTGTAAGACTGGTCTAGACCCTACAGGAAGCGGTGTGGCGGTTCCTCCTAACATTGACATTAGATTTACCCTCTGATACAGTAATTCTTCTCTGAATTAATTATCTACCTAAAGAATGTAAAAACACTAACTCAGAGGGATACCTGCCTGTCTGTATTCACTCCAGCACTATTTACCATAGCCAAGGAATGGAAATAGCCCAAGTGAAATGCCTAATGAAAAATAAGTGGATTAAAAAGATGCAGTATAGATACACAATGGAATAGCATTCAGCTATACACAATGACAACTCCTTGTCATATATGACAATGTGGTTGGAACTGGAAAGTGCTATGCGAAGTGAAAGGCAATAGGGGAAAGACAAATATTGAAGGATTGCACTCATATTGAAATACAGGGAAACAAAACAAAGGTAGAGACAAAACTAAACCAAAACAGTCTCTTGGCATCATACTGCAGAATGAGGCTTCTAGTTGGGAGAGTGGGCATGGGGAACCAAGTGTGGAGAGGATCCAGTGGACTGATGGAAGCGTCTGGGTGCCTTGGTATTGGGTGTGGCGTGGTAACATACATCTGAAGCTGTGTGAGCCCCTAAACCTAAATCATTTACAGTTTAGTGAACCGGTGTAATTTACTTTAAAAAAAATGATATAAAAAATGAAATCCAAATGTTATGTATTCAGTTGTTATGTATGTATTTTTTGAAGGGTGTTTAAAGTACGATCTGACAAACAATTTCAGGCATTAGAATGTTAGTGGTAATGGGCAAAGAATGGTAGTGGTAGATATAGGTTTAGAAAGGCCAGTGTGTAAATAGAGTTTCAAAAAAACAGAAGCTCACATTTCTGCCTACCTGCCTGCATAAACACAGAGCCTACATCTTTATGTTCTCTATTCTTAGGGAGCATTTTCTTTGCAAACTGTCCAGAGCAGTTTATAATCACAAAAAAAATCCTCTGTCTTCCAAAAGCTTGCTGCCTACCTATTAGGAATGATGGGCACATCTCCAGATTACTATAATACTGCATTGCAAAAAGTTATGTTCCAGAACAGAACTGTACAGAGTGCGTTTAAGAAGTTTGGACTAGGGAGACTTCCAGTTCAGAATTAGCTCTGAAACATATTTCATGTAAGACTGTTCCATAGGCATTATATACCTTCTAGTCTGTACCTGGCTTTTATCTTCTCTTCTCCATGGCCTTGGTTGGGTGTCCAAGGGAGAGTTATTTATTTCCTCTCAGCCACAGTAATCACCTGAGTTTTGTCACA
Organism: Scalopus aquaticus; assembly: GCA_004024925.1. Lineage (NCBI taxonomy): Eukaryota > Metazoa > Chordata > Mammalia > Eulipotyphla > Talpidae > Scalopus > Scalopus aquaticus. The sequence goes on from PVIJ01000245.1 coordinate 202,251, forward strand.
TCCTCGCTTTCTGCTTTGTGGTCACTTATGCAGAGAGACCTTAGTGGAGAATTGCACAGAAATGATGGTTTTCATTTAGGAGTTTTATGTTTTGGTTAAATTTGTTTCTGTACTGTTTTGGCTTGTCAAAGTTCACATTTTTCTTGTGTGAGAAGTTGAACCATGTAGGGCTGGAATAGCAAAGCAGACATCATTTATTTCTCAAAAAGTCTTTACTAAGCACCTGGAAATCTGCTAGAGATCAGGTGGAGTATCAAAGAATCATCCAGCTGGGCTGGACAGCTTCCAATTTGACTGAAGGACTAGGTAGAGAGCAGGAGGGCATTTTTAGGAACTCAGAGACAAGTTGTCTTCATTTGGAAATAAGTATTTCCTCTAGGAAGAAGGTGGATGTAATAACTCCATGACAGCTAACTGGGGACATGGTTCTCTGCTGGTTAGAATAACCTGGATTTTAAGCAGGAAAGGGCAGACATTTGAGCAGGAAGAACATAGTAAAGAGAGATGTGAATTCAGCTTGATTTTAGAGGCAGGAAGGAAAGGTACTGATTGGAGAGAAGGGAAAGATTAATGGAGGACTCTGATGTCCAACCTGAGAAGAGTACATTTAATCTGATCAGTGAGGCTCCTAAGCAGAGGAAAGACATAATGAAAAGGAGTTTAGGAAGATTATTCTAGCAGCATTGTGCAGGTGGAATTGGAACAAGAAAGATTCTAAGGAAGGGAGCCAGTTAAATTGATAATGCAGCCATCCTGGTTAAAGCAGTGAGACCCCAAGCTAGGGTGATGCTGGCAGAAATGGAACGGAGATTTTGGGTGTTTTGAAGATTGCATGTAAAGCTGGAGTAAATGAATATTCTTTAGAATGGCAGTCTTCTTATCATTTAAACTTTTCCATCACCCTCCACCCTCTACCCTCATACCCAGCCTTCCTCTGAGCAAACTGCAAATAATTTCCAAAGAAGCATTCGTTTTATGAGGATTCATTTGTTTACCTTTCACAGACACATCAATGTATTTCAGCATCTTACAGGATGGGAATTTTCAGTGATTGCTGCAAATGTCTATTATTTCCTATCCCCAAAGAGATCACAGATAGATCAGATATATAGCCTTTTCTGGGAAAGTATGACTCATTAAGATGATTTTTTGATTCAGTGAAGTCTAACCTATACTTTTTAAACTTTTTTTTGGCTACTGACGATGTATTTTTTGATTACTGAAAACAGTCAAAAAATCTTATCTATTCTTTCTCTTCTAACTATGCCTGGGTAGAAAATAGATGCTGATTTGTAATATGATAGAAGCACTTCAGCTTTACCTACTAGTTATGTAATTTTGGGTTATTTTTTTTTAAGCTTGCTTTGAGAATTTCTAGAACCAAGTGGAATCCTATATGTTAACATGTATACATCGCTGATGAACAGTATTTAGACGCTGCTTGCTATTTAAATAAACTGATGCCTGTCCACACTTCTCTTAACATTCAATTGTCAGTTGTTTATCATCAGTTACTTACCTTTTTCCTTTTTCCTGAATCGTATAAAAGAACCTTAAAAAAGGTCAATTTTAGTAATAAGAAACTATTGAAGAGCCTTATCAGATGTTCAAAACTTGAATGCTATGAATCATATTCCAGAATTGCATCTAAGAAGAAGAAATCACTATGGGATATAGTGTTTTTGTCTGGACTCTGCTATCTTTTTAAAGATTTTTTTTTTACATACAAGCTGGGGTACAGGCCAGAGGCGTGGGGCGGCGAGAGGGTTCACCAGAGACAGAGCGGGGAGCAGAATAGGCAGATTAACTGAAGTACACTGCTGAGGGGAGCAGCGGGCGAGGCAGGAGAGGTCTGCAGCACCATGTGGGAATCTCCCTGGCCGGGTATCAAACTCGTGCTGCAGTGGCTCTGGATAGCTTCATAGTGCTGCGCTTAACCTGTGCGCCACCAGGTAAGCCGGCCCCACACTGTTTTTCTTTTTTGTTAGGACCAGGATGTAAGGGGTTCAGGAGAAAGACAGTGGGATGGAAAGCCTATAAATTAGAGCTAAAATGTGAACATTCTTAATAATGATCTTAGGAATTTCAACTTGATTCTGAAGACATTAGGAAGGTATCAGTGATGTTTTCTTAAGGCAGCTACTTAATATCATCAATGCTGTAAAACATGCTTTGTGAAAATAGAAATCAGTTAGAATATCCAGAACTATTGTATGTAATTGGACAGCATTGTGGGGCCTCCTTTTCATCCAGTGGTTATATTTATAAAATTCATTACTTCATTAAATGATTTTGTAGGTTTTCAAGATTCTCCCAGATGATTATAAACATTATATACACTGATTAGTGGATCCATTTATTATCTTTTTTTTTTAGGTTTTTTTATTTATGCATATAAGCTGGGTTGTAGACCAGCAGTGTGTGGTGGTGAGAAGATTCACCAGAGACAGAGTAGGGAGCAGAACAGGCAGATCTACTGAAGTACACCACTGAGAGGAGCAGCGGGGAGACAGGAGAGGTCTGCTGTAACAAGCTCCCTGGCTGGGGATCGAACTCATGCTGGAGTGGCTCTGGATAACTTCATAGTGCTGCGTTTAACCCACTGGGCCACCAGGGAGGCCCTATTGATTATCTTTGGTTGTTAATGATATCAGAAGATACTGTTTGAATTATCTCAACATATAATTCCCAGTAGAGTCAAAATGTGATTCTTTTTCTTTATTGTTGTAAATAGTTGCTGGGTAGAGATGAGGATGAGATATATATCCTGCTATATAATTTCTAGTAAAAAATGAAATATTAACCCATCATCACAGACATGGATGTGCCATCCCTATAATCCAGCCAAAGCAACTTATCTTCTCAGTAATTCTTTCAAAATACCTTCTCTTCATAACAGAAGCTGTCACAAAACTGTGAATTTTTTTTTCTGAAAGCCAACCTAATTATTTCTTTTTCACACACACACACACACACACACACACACACACGCTATTCAGTCCATTCCACAAACATTTGCTATTTCCAAATATGTATAATATTTTTGGTCACATATTAGCTTTTAAGAAAGCATTGAACAAGTACAGAATCCGAAACTATTTTCAGTAAGTATAGAACATAGAATCTTATTTTAAAAGTTTAGCTAAGAGGATGTTTATTCCTTCATCCTCAAATATGTAACTTATTTCTATAAACTATATCAACTCTTTATATAACTGTCATTTGGTCTTTGCTTACAGTGAGTTTGAAAAAATTTTTTGTCATAATAAACCTTGCTATTTCAATTTACATTTTATTAGACAGTAATGTAGAGGGTATTAGAGAAATGGGAAAAATATACCATAAAGTTCTTTGGTTGGTTAGAAATCTTGATGGTTTTTTCCCCTTTAGTTACCCAGTGTATGTTTAGGTAATAGTAAATATACTATCATTATCTTTATGGAGCAATTACCAGAGTCCATGTAATCTCATTTTCCATAATGGAAGTTTGTAGATGATGAGTACCTCCTAGCTCCTGATGCTGCTGTGCTCAGGCCTGCTAAGTATCATTTCTGTACGCATTGTGTATATTGAACACATGTGCAGTTTTAGGTAAGTTGCAATATTGAGCACATCTGAGTCAGTTGTGCTGTTTTCCTAGGGAGCAATAATTTTGGTCAGTGTTATAGAGGTTCCAACGTTTCTACTTCAAGAGTAGACTATCTGCTATTCACTGCCTCTAACCTTCTGCAAATTATTATCTCCTTCTTGACCCCATCATCCTTACATTCATCCTTTGTAGTTTCAGTCATACTACTTTGCCATTAATTCTGTACAGTTATGGCTTGCATCGTGAATTATGAACTTTTAATGGAGTCTTATTCATCTTTTCTGGCACCAAACCTATGGCCATGACCCAGTAGGCATTATGCTTATTGAGTGAACAAATGAGAAGAATGAAGGAGAGGCTGCAGATAAGTGAATGTCGGTTGACCTTATTTGCTAAACTCTACTTTTTAAGAAATTTGGATGGTTAGATAAATAATTTTTTAGGAAAAGAGTGTCCTTCTCTGTTTCTCTACTTCCAGGGTGCAGAACTAGAGGAAACATTCCTTTATAGGCAAAGATGGCAGGGAGGGAAAAACAGTGAGGGGGAAAAGGACTAGAAAGATTTTCCAACTGAATATGAAGAAATAGTGTGTTTAGTAATTATGCTAAAGTAATATAGGGGAATCTAAATGATTTAAAGAAATCTTCTTGGCTTTGTGACTAAACCAGCTTGTTGAATATTTTAGAATTCACTTGCATAGGTCCTGTAAGAATTTCCTAAGTTTAGTGGTCAACTGCCACCCACCTGTAATCGAGATGAGACTATGCAGATGTTGGTGCTGGTTCGGATTGCATCCTCCGTAGCGTGTCTGCTGTTGTTTTACGTTGAAAAATGCTCAGAGTTCTTGTGATGAGAACTTCAGTTTGTGTTTCCTACTTCAGACTTTCTCTGACCTTGACCTCATAACCCCACATACCCCTTAATGTCCTGCACCTCCATGGTTGTCTTTACTAGACCATTTGAGAGCTCATTTAGAAATATTAAAATCACAAACTATTTTTGCAGTGACTCTGGGTAGGAATGTACCAGTAGCTTTGAGAGTTATCAGTAAAACTGGGATAGGGATTCACAGCCAAGTTGGATTGTTATGATCTGTTACACACCAACCTTTGTACACATGAAAAAGCAGCAGTAGAAGTGGCGTGTGGGCATAATAGACATGGCGTGATGACTGGAATATATTTTTCCTGATTCCCTTCAATTTACTTTGTCTAGTACTCCAAAAATTGATCTCCCAAGCCCTGTTCAGAATGCATTTTTCTACTGAAATAAAAATGTGATTGAAAGATATGTAGAAATCCCCTCTTATGCTTTGAGTCAGTGTTATATAGTTCCTTAAAAAAAATGCATATGACTAGGAGTAATTTTGGTTAGGTGCTGACAGAGCTTTATTATTTAATCTATTGAAAATTAATTGTTTAACTGCCAATATATTTTCTTTTTTGATGTTGTTTGATAAAGTTCTAAATTATAAAAGGGAAGAGAGGGTTTTTTTTTTTAAGTTTAGTGCCCATTAATGGAAATATAAAATATTTAACTACTATTTTGAAGATATCAGGGTGTCTGCTGAAAAATTTGCATCGATTGTACCAGTTAATCCTTTCAACCTATCCAATGCGCTGTTATTATTGCCATTATGCAGTAAAAGAACTAAAGTTAATGAGAGGCTAAGTACCTTCTCAGGTACATCACAGAGCTAACGAAAATTAAGTGGAACCTGCATATAGATCCTACTAATCGCAGCAAAAAGCCTCATGACTCTAATGCTTTGCCATTTGATGGGCCACTGAAATTTTACTCAAAATAATTGTAGCATAGAGTTGAAGATCCCTACTTTTTAAATGGAGTTTCATTTTTTTAAATCACAGTGTTTACATTTTTGCTCTTCAGATTCACAACCAAATTAAAGCTGAAACACAGAAAGATTCGCATCCCATGTTTACGAGATAATCTGGGGAAATTATTACTGATTTTACCCCTCATGCGAAGAATATTTGCATAAAACATGTTCTGTGCATATATTCATATTACAGGAATAGGCTTTTTAAATAGAGTGAAAAGGTTTGGTTACATTGGTGGCTGGGATTACTTTGGTGTATCAAACTCTAGGTTGATCTCTTCCAGCAAATCGGCTCCTATTCATGGGACTGTCTCTAGATGGTGCGCCTCTTGCTTGATGCTCAATAAGCCACAGCCCATGGGGATCTGTTGTATCTGCCCCCTGGGCAGAACCTACTCTGTTGCTTGCCAGGCCTGTTTATCTGGGCTGCATCCAGGTCTTGTTCCAGGGATCGTGGGGGTCTGCGGGCATCACCTCAGCAGAGCTGCTTCCGGGGACGTTCCTGGTCTCCTGAACATTTGTAACAAAACTCCATTGAAGGAGACCTGCTGTAGAGAGAGGCCTTAACCTGGTTCAGTCATACGGACTGTCCAGGTGACCTTGCTAATTCATTCCCTTCTCAAGGCTGTGTTCTTGAAGTGGCTCTAAGGGTGGGAATAGTGGGAGCCACTCTAGTGTGTCCCAAGGAGGTGAGGCGCTTCCAATGGCCTGGGTCCAGCTCCAGAGTCAGTTTCTCAATTCTCTCCTCCAGTGCCGTATCCTGGAATTGGGCCGGTTATGCAATAGACTCCAAGTATTTGTGAAATGAGCAAGCATAGTGCAGTGATACGGTTGCCCTACAGGCTTCAGAGAAGCCAGTAGGAGATGGGTTTCCTAAGTCATCACAGACCCTGAGACGAAGTGTCAAAAAACAGTAAGAAAGGAAGATAATCAGCATGCATTATGGGATGGCTGGGTAGGAAATTAATAGGGACTGTCGTGTATCTGGGACATAAAGTGTCAACCAGAGACTCCAGAGTCAAGGTGTTCAGGACAGGTAACACCTTGTCATGGATATCGCCTTGTCATGCATAGCACCTTGTCGTGGATAACACCTTGTTGTGGATGTCTCCTTGTTGTGGATGTCTCCTTGTTGTGGATATCTCCTTGTTGTGGATAGCCTTGGTCAGATGTTGAGGTGTATGTTAGGTGACAATTGTTGTCTGGGTCAGTCTCCAAACAGATTATTTTTCCTGCACTCTATGGATGCAAATATTTACACTCAGTCAAACAGATTGAATTTTCCAGTGACCAAAAGGGAACGTCCCTTCCCTTCCCTCACTGCTGGAACCTGTCCATTGTCACAATCTGCTCTCCACCATGCTTCTCTGGCATCCATTATTTATTTTATCTATCACTTGAGTTTTTTCTCACATCCCATTAGTAGCTTCTCAGACTTAATGTTTGTTCTTTTGTAGCACAGGAGCTAAATATTTACAGTTGAGCAAGCCAGAGAAAATAACATAAAAAGTTAACAATTCCTGCGAGAACACTGAAATAACAAGTGAGCTTTTGTTCAATTCTTTTTCATGGTACCCGCTGTCATGATGTAACTCCATCATAGCTCTTAATTATGTGAGACCCCTTATCTGGGTGCCCAGAGGGCTTTATGTCAATTTGGAATTAGGTCATCAATGCTCATTCTTATTTCATAAATAAGAAAAATTGATGTCATCCAACTAGTAAAGATCTGGAAAAACTCATCCCAGACCCGGTGCTGCCAGAACCTTCCATTCCCACACAGTGCTACCCTCTTCTTTGCATCAGTGAGGGCTAGTGAAGGTATTTCTTCCTGATGTTTCTGTACCCTGGACAAAAGTAGTAACTTCCTCACCTTCTGCAATTGTCTGGGGGTGTGTACTCAGTGGAGAAACCCAGAACTGCTGGGTGCCCTCCTTTCCAACTTTGTGGTAGCTCTATTTCATTATCTGTAGTGTAAGTAAGGATGTATCTTTAGGGTGGAGTTTGTCTTTGAAGGAGCTTTGAAGCCATGGTAAGAAGATTCCATTTTATCTTGAGGACAGAGAGAGGCCATTGGCCTCTCTGGAAAGGTTAATACGATCAGATTTGAAGTCGATCAAGAAAAAGCTCCAGCTTCAATGAAGAAAATGGGCTGGAATCAAGTAGCAGGAAGGTGTGTGGCCAGTTAAAAGGCTGTCTCAGTAATTGAACATGAAATGATGGCAGCCCAGGTCTGTGCAGGCATTGTAGATAGTGTTGTGAATTATTTAAGAGGAAGATCTGGCAGAAGCAAGTGACTGATTGGCTGAGAGTTTTAAGAGAGAGAAAGGAATCAAGACTCTCGTCTGTTTGTAGAACTGGACAACTGGGCATGTCACCGAGAGAGCGAGCACGTGGAGAGGATCAGGCTAGCGTGGGAAAGGAAACACATTATATTGTCTGATAGCATTTTACGTTACTCATGAAACATATCTATCTAATGTGAATTTTTGTAATTTTATGAAGTTAAAAACTGTATTGCAGATCTTTGATGTCAAAATGCTTCTCCTCTCTGTGTATCAACTTACTCAAGCAGGTATTGGCAAACTTCATAAAATTAGGCTACAGGTTTTTTTTATGAAGCTACAGGTTAATAATGATTTCTGTATCTTTAAATGGTTGGGGGAAAGTTTTCAGAGAATATTTCTTGACTAGGGAAAGTTATATGAAATTTAAATTTCAGTCCATACATTAAACATTTATGGACTAGCACTCGGCCCCTTCATTTACATAAGGTGTATGGCTGCTTTCCTAATTCCACCAGAGTTCACTAGGTACAGAAGGGACCTTACGGCTCTCAAAGCCGAAAATTTTTACTTCCTAGACCTTTTCAAAAATTGTATGCTGACCCCTGTGCTAAATGATGATTTTACTTCATTTGATGACCCTAACCTAAAAAAAACAAAACACAAAAAGCAACAACACTACTTGAAAAAAGTGTAGTAGCATTTTAGTGGAGGTATCATGTATGTCTGATGGTTGGATTTGCAGACTTATGACCGTGCCAGCCACCAGATGCTCCAATGTGAAACTTATTAATGCATTTAATTCATATTGGATTCTTCCAGTATTTATCATACCAGCGTGTATTTCAGAGAAAATATAGTTCATCCAGGAGGGAGGAAAAAATAGAGATGGCATCTTAGCTGGGTTTATCTTTAAGTTAACATTAAAGAAAATAATAGCAAAAACTTTCTCTGGGCAGCCTCACTTGCAGTATCATTAGCTAGACAGTGATATTTCATGTTACAGTAAACTTTATTAGAATGTGTTAGGTAGTGAGCTGATGCTGTGTGCAACGTGGTGGCAGTTATAGCTGAAATTGGTTTGCAGTCAAGCTTCAGCCTATTTGCTTTTAGAAAAAAATAACTTTATCCAACCAACCATAGTAATAACTGTTTTTCAAGTAGCATCGCATACCATTTTAAGGATTGTAAGTAAAGCCTGATACTGCTCGGTAGATATTTTTACTGCATACTAAGCATGGCTCTTGTAGACACACTTGTTCAATTTGCTTAAAGTAATATCTGATATTAGAAAGAATATCAGAGATTGATTTCCTTTTCTTAACATGTTTCCTCCATCCATTAACAGGGTCTGATCTGCTAAATCTTACCATTTATCTCCATAACTTTCAAGTCCATTGACATCTGTTTAAAAACTCAGTATCCATTGTTTCAGAGCAGTGGGCATATTTACACGAGTGACATATTTATGTGGTATCTATTAATATTGAGACGATGGATCAGGAACCATTAAGTCTCAAGCGAAAATTTTATAAATACTTTAGAGAGGAATTGTTTTTGCCTCCCCTGATAATCAAGAGTAGCTGCACTCTGGTCTGTTGTTTTATTCTTTTCGCCTTCCTATTGATATATTATTGATATTTAAATTCCAATTAGCATTAGAGAAACTTAGACCATATTTATGTTTATTCATAACATGGACCACAGTAAATGTTGAGAACCATAGCTCTGGACTGCTCCTCTGGTTTCCTACTCCAAAACCCTTGCCACTTAAGCAACTTGTATGCTTCTTCAATCCCCGAGGTGTTTTGGTCCTTCAACATGGGCTATCGTTCTTAATTTTCTAAGCTTACGTCATGACCCTACTTGTGTATCATACGTACTTTGGTATATGGATTCATACTATAAAGTTTATTGGCATGTTTTAATGAGATTCATGGAGAACTCTGCGCTGCTTCCAAGGCAGAAGAGGGACCAATTTCCTGAACACTCTGCAGTATGAAACATTGCTTTGTTCCTGAATTTTTCAAATACTGCTGGTATGGGAGACCTAAGTCCTTCCTAAATTGTACTTTTTAGGTCTAAATTCTGTATAAAACTCACTCCCCTCTCTCTTTCCCCATACCATGTGCTCCTGCCTTTGACCTTTGAGTACCATTCCAAGATTTTCTTTCACTGGTCCTCCCAAATTTCTGATCTGACAGTTGGAATTGGATCAGATCTTTGAGAGTCATGTGTTAGACTTTACGGAGTGTCTACCATACACTTTACATGGGTTAGCAGTCATTTAAATCTCATTAGGAAACTTTGATTGTTTCCTAGTGAGGAAAAAGAAAGTCAGAGGTTGATTTGCTGATCTCTTAGCAAACCTGGATCCCTGGCTTCCACGGGGCTGTGTCTGGCCATAGAGTTGGATCCCCCCCTTCCCCCACAACCATGCTACTGCCTGTATCCCCGAGAGAGAGAGTATATAGAGAAGAATAGGGAGGTCAGGGATAACCTTGGGGAAATTCATCCTTACTAGGTAATGCTCAAAAATTGAGCCAGAAAGATGATCAAAGCAGGCCAAAGGATAGCAAGAAGATGGCAGAAGTAATCTAAAAAGCCGTGGCACAGGGGACTCCCAAGGGAAAGGAGAGGTCCCTGTGGTGGAGGGCAGTTGTGAGGTGAAGATGATGAAAGGACCTAGGTCTTGGCCAGACAGCCACATTCCCTGGTGTCTCTTCACTTGTCCTCCAAGCTTGCAAGTCATCTCCCTGGGGCTGGGGGGTGCCCTCTGCGAGGGGCCAGGCATGTAGGCCTCTCAAATGTCAACTATCTACTGGTTTCTAAATGCTGTGTCATGGAGTGTTTCATTTTAGAAAGAAAAGAGTCTTGTAAAACAAAGTCCTTATTTTCTAGGCCAACTAATTGAAAGTGGAATCCTGATTTTGTCTAGACAGCATTTCTTTGAAGCTGATGTGTGGGTACTTTCTCGGGGAGCCAGCACTCGAGCTGTTTGCCATGTTTCCTGAGGCAGCCTGGTGCCAGGAGTAGAGAATTTTAACAAGTGTCTTGACTTTTTCTGCACCTGGAGATTAATGTGCTAGTAAAAACTTTATGAACCCTTAATCATTCATAGCGAACACATCAGTTTCTCTGAAGCTAAAAGCTTTGGCATTCATAATTAAGAGACAACAAAATAGGATCATGTAAATATGGAAATGGTCTCCCAGAAAATGTAATAACCTTCTCAGTGTCTTAAGTTGTGGGCACTTCAGTTTTGAAAAGAAGTGTATTTTCTTAGTTATAAAAAATACAGCAAGAAATCTCTTTTTTTCAGAAAAGAATGAAAGAAATTTTAAATGATTGCTAGCTTATCTCATGGAAATAGCTTTAATTCCCTTATAAAGATATTAGTTACTCTGTTATGGGTTGGGTCTTCCCTTCCCCACACATAAATTATCTTCTGCCTAAACGATGTGGGTATATAATTATATTAGAACAGTGCATAAATTTGCTCAGATGGCTAGAAAAAGTACTGGAGGGGCCTTAACAGAAGTGTATTCTGAAAGCTACAAGTTTGAGTTCAAGGGGGCAGCAGTGTGGGTTCCTTCAGAGGGCAGTGAAAGAGAATCTATTCCAAGCCTCTGTTTCCTGGCAAACTCTTGTTCCTGCCTTCACTGTGCAGTCCCAGTCCCTGCCTTCTTCACAGCGTTCTCTCCATGTGTCTGTTAAGGTGCAGATTTACCCTTGTTCTAAGAACACTGTGATACTGGGTTAGGTGCCCACTCTCTATTATATGACCTCTGTAGTGACCCCAATCTAAATGCAGTCGCATCCTGATCTACCGCGAGGTGTAGGGTTTTAACGTATTAATTTTGAAGGGATAGCAGCCACCGCTAACCGATCACACATTCTGTGACAATAAGCAACTCTAGTACTTCAGAGGCTTAAAATAACAGTTTTCTTTCAAAGTCCAATACAGCAGGTGTCTTCCTCTATCATATGGTGGCTCAGGATTGAGTCTCCAAGTAACACCTGCTTCTGTGCTCTGCAGGCCAAGGGAAGGCGGCTCGGGAAGGCTACGTCACCAAGTCTCTGCTGGGACTGTCATTTCTGCTCAGGTTTCATGGTTGGAAGAAGTCACATTTTTCCCCTCATTTCCTGGTTATCTAAAGACATGTCATTCTTCCCATATGGCAAGAAAGAGGAGAACCAGAAATAATTATGAGAAGCAACATTTCGTTATCCACATGTCCTTCTACCTGTAAGCAAGCATTAGTAAGACACTGAACATCTATGATAACGTTGTGAAAAGTTTGTCAGATTGTTTTTAGGATTTGAGGTGTTGAGACATTAGTCTTCCTTTCTCCCTCCCCTCACCTAGAGAGGATTTGTTCCTCTAATGAAAGAGCAAGATGCAACTGTGTGGACCAAAGTCATGTTAGCTGATACTGCAGTGACTGTTCATTAGTCACTCATGGCCATGCGTGTGTGCAGATAACCACGCTCGGACTCTGGGTGAACTTGTATGTGTGACTTCTTCTGATTTAACTTGTATTTTTTGTAGAAAGTCTCCAAGGTGTACCTGCCAGCCCGGTGAGCACAAGCTGTCCAGAGGAGACACAGATGCACAGTAACTCAGGTGTTTAGTAGCAGGAGTTCTTGTGTCAAGTCCTGTTTAGCCTCTCTTATCCCAGAGTGTCCCCCACTTACCTTCTGCAAATTTATTTTCCTAGCACTTATCATTATCACACTCAGACATTTTCTCACTTGTTTCCTTGTTTCTTACCTTCCTTGCACAGGCTGCACTTTCCTCCTTCCCTCCCATCTAAATATAATTCCCTGAAGGCAGATACCTAGCTCTGTTTTATTCACTTTCAACTCCAGTGTGGAGAATAATACCTGCATGATACTAAAATATTTCCAAATAACAATGCATTTTGTGTGTAAAGATATCTGCCATCTACTTACAAAAGAGCTAACCCAAAGGATCCATGATTTAATATTTGTTGTCACTCAATTTGTAGGGTGATTTGGGGGTAAATGAATTTGGGCAGTAACCCTTAATTGATTCTTTTCAAATTATTTTATTGGTGAGTTTTATTGATATGGCTGATAATATTATTTGCTAGACAAGTTTTGCATATATATTCTAAGAGAACACTTAGATTGAAAGAATTTTTTAAAAGAAACATGAATATTATTTGGAAATTAAAAATAGGAGATATGATCGTTCTTTGGCTTTCTTGTTTCACTAATAGTAGACTGTTATTGAAACAATTATGAAGATCCATTGATTGTTCAAGTGAGAATATCTGACTGTAACTATAGAGCCACACTATTATATTACAGTCTGGCTCTCCATGCATTGTTGCTTTGTTTACATTGATAACTTTGGTGAAATTACTGGTCCTGGGGTTTTCTAAGCTCTAGTTGTTGGTATGGCTAACTTTTAACACAAAATCATGATAGGATTCTTTGAGATTTTGTATGTATCATGTCCTACCCTATGTTTTACTTAAAGATCATGTCTTGGCTTTCACCTTAAGATATTCTGACATAGTTAAGGCTCAATCCTTATAATTTTAGAATTAGTGCCATTATATTCCTTTCAGTTTCCAAGGCTCTAATCACCTTGTCTTCTAGGTAAATGGTCTACTCTGAAGTTGTATAATGTGATATCTAAATTTAGGCTTGAATGACCCAGAGTGTGGGAAGAACAGCTCCTCGACGCTTTTGAATTAATGGTGTGTGTTCCCAATTCTAGTAGACCTCAGAACTGACTGTTCCATTGGCTTCTGAAGTGTGTTCACCGTGATCTGCTTTGTTGTATTCTGTCTCTATGGTGGGGTTGAAATAACTTCAGGGAGTCTGTGGTGATGACTTTCCTACATTGGAGTGTCTAGTTGGCTTCTTTACAAAATGCCATCTTTGCTTCTTACTCATTAAAGTCACTCTGCCCGGTGTCTAGCTATGAAGTGTTGTCATTGTGATGGATTTTCTGACCTTGAGAGGCGGTGGCAGCCAAGTTGATGTCATACTGTACTTTGTGTCTCTGGTTTTTGCCTGGATAAATGTTCTTTAATTACTGCTAGTTCTTCAACCTTGGGGGAAAATTATGACAGAGTTATCAGTTTTTAGATATGACACTTTGGAAACAGACAGCTTTTGGCCATAGCAATTTAAATTAGGAGTTTAAATTCACATGATTCACCAGTTAATTTTATACAAAGAAATAAGAGGAAAAAGTGCACAAACAAATTTATTCAATAGTGGACTCTGTATTTACTGTTACAGCAAATGATAATTATTTAAAAGTCACGATCTTGTCCTTGATAAAATGCCATCAGTGTAATGCTACTATCCTAAAATGTTAACAAGAATGTACAGATTTTTTCAACAAAAAGGACTCTTTATTTGCTAGAAAAATATAATTAAAATTGAATATATAGAAGTAAAAGTGATACTAGACATTCTTTTGGAAATCTACAGCTATAAAACATAATTTGGAGCAAAATTACATACATTGCCTTTTGTGTTGATTAGATTAAATGAATACCATTATCCTTCTTCTTTTGATGTGTTTCCCTCTTGTACAATTTATCATAAATGTTACATTTATTACTTGGAATCACTACTGAGTAACAAGGTTTAAAATATTTTATTTGCACATCAACTTATTTTCATCACTTTTGGTGTTTATTATGCCTATGAATTTATGATTAGAAATTGGTTCTATAGAAGAGTTTGTAAAATGAGTACTCCATCAATTTTTTTTTTTATTCCCCAACATCCTTGAAACTTGCTATAGCACCAGTAAGAGTAGACAGTAAACACTTGTTGAATGAATCTGGTAGCAACAGATGCATTTTGTTTTTTTGCTCCCAAGTATTTATTATTTGATAAACATAATATTGGTGCTACAACTTTCATTTTTAGAGATCATATAAAACACACTAAAGACCTGTAAGTAGGGCCCTCCCTGGTGGCACAGCGGTTAAGCACTGCGCTATGGAGCTGTCAGCAGTGGCGACGTGAGTTCGATGCCTGGCCAGGGAGATTCCCACATGGCGTGGCAGACCTCTCCTGCCTCGCCCGCTGCTCCCCTCAGCAGTGTATTTCGTCCATCTGCCTATTCTGCTCCCAACTCTATCTCTGGTGAACCCTCTCGCCACCCCATGCCTCTGGCCTGTACCCCAGCTTGTATGCATAAATAAATAAATCTTTAAAAAAAAAAGATGTATAAGTAAAATTGAACACCATCTGTGTGCCCGCATTATCTCAGAAGGTTGTAGAACACAGGTTTCTAGACCCCATCCTCAGTGTACTGTTTTGAAGTCTTCATAGTTATTCTTGAGAGTGGGCAATTTTTTTAAAATCACACTGAGTAACTCCTGTACTGCCAGACTAATATCTAGGATTCAGAACCAATGTCTGTTCTGCAGTCAAAGAGAGTGAATTTTCTTTCTTAGTCTTGTCATAGTTACACCTTTTGGGGTTGCTATTTATATTTATGGGGGCCCATGATCCATAGTAGAACTTTGGAAATACAGGATCGAATGCAGTCCATGTTGGAAGAGGTGATACAGGTTGGGATAGTGGCATATCCATGGCGACAAGCATTGAACTCTGAGCCATAGGCATATTGTAACCAGAGGTGCTTTGCAGGTCTGCTTTCCTCTTGCCAGTGTGGGTCTACACCTTACACCGCTGATATCTTTTTATTTTTATATATTTTTAGTTTTTTTAGGTGATATTTAGTTTATTTATTTTATTTTTAAATTTAATTTTTTTTATTTTTACAATGTCTGCTTTTTTTTTTTTAAGTCAGAGTCAACCTTTTTTAGATTTATTTATTTATGAATAGAAGACCTGAGGTGTAGGCCAGAGGTGGGGGTGAGAGGATACGCCAGAGACAGAGTCGGGAACAGAACAGGCAGATCTACTGAAATACACTGCTGAGGGGAGCAGTAGGGGAGACAGGAGAGGTCTGCTGCACCATGTGGGAACCTCCATGGCTGGGGATCAAACTCTTGCTGCAGAAGCTGTGGATAGCTTCATAGTGCTGCTCTTAACCCATTGCACCACCAGGGAGGCCCAACAACGTCTGCTTTCTTTTCTCAGGTGTAGTCTCTGTAGAATTTCCACCACCAATTCACCCTGCCCCATCACCATAGTCCCTTGTGCTCTTCCCACCCTCTACCCTGCTGAATGTCTCTAAGTTATGGTTGTCTGTTTTTGTTTTGTTTTGTTGTGGTTCTTATTGCTGTTGCTGTTTTCCCCTTATTTGGTTTCTGCTGATATCTTTTTAAAGCTTCGCTTGTGGAAGAAACATCTGTCCTCCCCACTTAGGCTTTGTTCAGGGACAGCATGACTGACCTTACATCTTCAAGAGTTATTCAGATTCCTTTTAACCATGCGGAATTGCCTATTGATCTTTTTTGTGTTTTTAGAATCAGAAATAAAATGTTAAAAAATATAAATTAAAAACATCTTACTCTAGCTTGAGAGCTGATTCAGCCATCGAGTTTTTTCTTCTGAAAATTTAAACATCAAATTACATTTTTCTTTAATTATGAATGCAATTATTAAATTCTTAAAGAATTGAATGCTTTCACAGTAACTATACAATTTACTGATTATATCCTTAGATACATAAGTCTGGGGAACTTTAAAACTAGATAGTAAAATTTGAGCCTTGTTGGGAACCTCAAAGATAACTACTTTAAGCCATACATTTTGTATGTGAAGGCACTGAGGCCCAGCTATGTTTAGTGATCTAAGTCACACTTTTTTAAAATCTACATATCTTTAGTTTAGTATTCCCAAGTCCACTTTCTCATTCAGATACAATGAGTTTTTTAAAATTAACCTGATATCATTCCATTAGTGGTTTGTGTTACTCTTCTTTTTGCATTACTTTTTTTTTTTGCATTTTCATATCTTTACATTGCAAAGACCTGGGTGCACAGTTGGTACAGATAATTGTGGATGTGCGGAAATGGATAAACATGAAGCAAAATAAGAATTATCAGTAATCTCATAATGCATGACGCATATATTATGCAATCCACAAGCTATTCCGTCTTACGTGATACTCTTAATGGAAAAAGAAAAGAAAAATCAGGATAAATGCCTCACAGCTGTCTATGTTAAATAATCCTTTCATGCTGTGAAAGCGTTCATTTGCCTTCAGGAGTTGTGACATATGGTCAAAAATATCTTGAAGATTTATTGTGTCATCTCTGTTGGATGAGATTCAAAATACACTTTAAGAAAGATTCCATCCCTCATCATCCTTGAAAAGATCCTTCAGAACTCATAGAGCATATAGAAAGCGGACAGAGAATGATGAGTTTGAGATGCCTAAAAATGACAGACTAATCAGGATTGCCAACCTATCAGAGAAAATTACTAGGAGAAAAATGCAAATTTTCTACTGACACTACACTTTTAAACACTGACATCTCGTTGACCTAAAGAAGGCACTGGTACAGATAAGACTTTGAATTACTCTTCTCCAATATTGCAGTAGAATAGGAAGGCAGTTTTACAATTATGTTTTTAGGAAGCAGTCATTCTTTTCCATTTGAAGACTATAACCTTAAAGATGAAAAATATCAGAAATCCAAGTTTGCCAATGGACTTTGCTTCTCTGAAGACTGTAGGAAAAAAATCGTTCTACACTTAAATTTGATAAAAATCGAAAAACGGGGCCTCCCTGCTGGCGCAGTGGTTAAACGCTGCTCTGTGGAGCTGTCGGCACCGACAGCGGCGACATGAGTTCGATGCCCGGCCAGGGAGGTTCCCACATGGCACGGCAGACCTCTCGTGCCTCGCCCGCTGCTCCCCTCAGCAGTGTATTTCTGTCCATCTGCCTGTTCTGCTCCCCACTCTGTCTCTGGTGAACCCTCTCGCCTCCCCCCCCCCCGCCTCTGGCCTGTACCCCAGCTTGTACGCATAAATAAATACGTATTTAAAAAAAGATTGAAAAAAACTAAGGGATAGAAAAGAAATGCTGAGTACATATAAATGAAAACACATGAGAACAACCTTAGGTAAAACTTCACAGTAAAGAGGTCACCTAACTTAATAAACTCTCCTGGGTGCAAGCAGAAAATCATTCCATCTCCCGTGTCTGTAAGAAGAAAAGAATCAAAGACCAGAAATCCACAAACAACTTCATCGGTCCTGACAGTGTCTGGATTTCACCCAGGTCTTTCTCTTTCCTTTCCTCTGCCCTCTGCCCCACTTCTGTTCCACTTTCCTGCTATTTGTCTCCTAAGGTTTCAAAAGACTGCTAAACACATTTCTAAAGCCTTCCAACATGACAGTTTGTATATGAATCGTTTTATTTAAGAAATAGGACAATCTTTTTTTTTTTGTTTGAAGGAGAATAAATTGTGCTCCAATTTTAGGTGTTTATGAAAAATACATTGTACTTCAACCCAAATATTATACTGCATAAATCACTTTGGCCATCACCTTCTGGGGGCGACTTTCAGATTTGAAATGAAATCATGTGTGGTATAATCTATTATTATTTTAGGTAAATTGCTGATTACTTCCTACTTGGAGTGGGGTGTTTAATTAGGTAACCATAGCATCAGGCTCCTGCATTGGTGCTTATTGGAAGAGGAGAGAAAATAATGTCTAAAGATCTGTGTTTAATGGAAGTTTGCCCAAGTGACTATCACAAATCATGTAGCAGTCAAGAAGGCCAGTTGGACATAGATTGTATTACTTCTTGCAGGAGCCTCCATTAGATCCTTTGTGTGTTCTGCGTTTAGCTCAGTATAAAGTGTGGCTGTTTCTAGCCTGGTCCAATCACCCCATCTGCTTATGTGAAAGAGTTTTTAGGAGCTCGGGTGGCTGCCATGTTTGGGAGTTGTGATTTGTCTTTTGACAGTGAACCTTTACAAGCTCTTGTTGTAGACATCTAATTAGTGATTTTTGGCATGGCACTCAGTGACAATGTTGAGCTTTGTCATTTGAAATGGAGACCATGTTAGGACCTGAATGACGACTCTGATTAACCTATACCACACTCTGGGGTGCGTTGTTAGCACAACCGTTATAATGTTTTTTTCATTTTCTCTAATACTCTGCAAGGACATCATCCAAAGGTCTTTCTACTCAAGACCATTGCTGTGACCTCTTGTCTTTCCCTCATTTTTTTCTGGTAAGTCCTCAGATGTCTGCTAAAGTGTCACTATCCTTGACCATGTTACATGAGAGGGTTTGCCTAGATATTCTCCAACCCAGTCTTTTGTTTCCATCACAAAGACAATGCAATACTAATTTTTGAGTATTTACTCGCTTTTTGCTCGTTTTCTTAGAATGCATGCAGGCTGTGTGTGAGAGCAAAGACTGTCTATTCTCTTGAGAATTGCCTTTTCTAGCACGTAGCACCATCCCTGACACTTGGTGAGGGCTCCGAAAATATTTATTGAGTTTCAATGGAAGAGTCTTTTTATTGGTATCATCTATATTCTTTATATTATATAAAAGTTTCTCATATACACAAAATGGTATAATTTGCTTTTTTGTTAGTCTATTTGCTGAGTGCATTTGCTTATTTAATAAGACTTTTTTGAGCACCCGGCAGATCTAAGGAGAATTTTTAAAGTGTTGGATATGAACTTGTTTCCCACAGAGAACACAACTGAGTGGAAATCTGGAATATATAAAGAGGCATGGTGGAAAGAATGGGAAGGGAAAAATAACTAGTGGCTGATGATGGAAGATCAGATTCTAGATTTTCATTTTCAGGCACTGATGAAGTTTGCTGCCTCATCAGATTTTTTTTTTTTTTTCACATAGAGCTGTTAATTCTGGGCCACCTACCAGAAAATCCAAATCTGCTCTATGATAGACTCAGTATAGATGTTAGACAGCAATTATTCCTACTTTACTGATGCGGAAAGTGATGCCAAAAAGGTTAATTGTTTTTCCCAATGTTATACAAATGACAAGGTATAGAGTCAGGTTCAAATTCATGTCTTCTCAAGTATAATGCAAAGTTGCCCCTCTTACTTTCACTCATTTACTTTTAAGCAAGAGGTTGACAAGTCCTTAGCCCTTTATGTATGAGAAGTTGACCTTCCTTTAAAGCTCTGCCTTTAATCACCTGGTAACCTGTTTAGTGTAGTACCACAACTCTTTTACACTGCAGTGTGCCTTCCAGCATGGACCCAGGATTGGCAAATTGTGTATGTGTGTGTGTGTGTTTGGTGGTGGTGGGGCATTATAAATGCCTGGTGGAGTTGCCATCATGTTGGATTTCCTGAATATTACTGAATGTTGTGACTTGTAATATGTCACATGAGCTATGTATAAATACTGTGTCCCCAGATGCTGTGCTTATGGGATTGATGCAGTAGAATGAGCTCTCATCAGCCATGAGATTGTTGTCCTGGGTGACTCCCACACCCACTGATGTGTATTTTGTGTCCTTGCACCAGAGCTACTGTGTGTGGCACTGCAGAGAGTCAAGCATGAGGATGCTGGCATGCTGCCATTCCTGTCTTGTAAACTTCTCAAGGAATGATGCCAAGTGACTCAAGGAAGCTGTCTGATGTTTAGTTGAGTCCAAGCCCTGTTACAGAGTGTGGTAGCAAGCAAACCGTTTAGTGCATTTCCAAGCGCCTGACACCTATTTTCAGCAATAAGGCTTGACTTTTGATAATCATTGGCTTTTCAGGAATGGATTTGGACTATTAAATTTTAAGATACTGTTTAGTTATCTCACCTACCTCAGTCAAGTTTATGTGTCAAATCAGAAACTTCATCTTATCTCTATGCCACAAATGAGATGGTTGCACATTATTTCTTTCATGTAAACTGGTTACAAATTCTTCGGGGTAAAACATCCCCATAGAGCGTTAAGATCCAATTGACTTGTGTAAAAAAGAAGTAAAATATAATTCTGAGGAGGGCACTGGACTTTGAAAGGAGCACGTTTTTTAAAATTTTAAGCGTTTATTAGTTTTCCATGGCACTGTTTTCTTAAAAATATAATGTTCCAATCACAGGAGTCAGAAAAAACATCCTTGAGTGTGATACTCACTGGTGTACACAGAATTAAAGGGCGCACATAACACATTGGTGAGCCAGGAAAGAGATTTAAACTGAACTAACACAAGTATAAATACCTGAAGTAAACTAATTTCTGGTTAATGCAGTTGCACTATGCAAGGGAAGAGCGGCTTAAGTAGATTAAACCCCAAATAAAAGTTTGACTTCCTTGTAGTAAATTGTCAAAGAAAACCATTTTAGCATTTAGCTTTTCCAGTATTTCATCTGAAATGATGCTAATTAGAACCTTTCTTTGGTTCTTGCTTTTTCAGAGGGCAGAGTTCTGAGACTTAGTTCGCCATTGAACCTAGTTACTGCCCATGACTAATCACTAGGGTAATTAAGATCATTTAAAAAGTTCTCTGAGAAAATATAAAAATCACTAGATTTTGAGCTATACAATGTTACCTCAGACAGTAACAAGAAAAGGAAGGTTTGTACTCAGTTTTTGCCTTATTTTGTTTTAAATATTATCATTAATTAAAGAAAATGTGGTTTATATGCACAGTGAAATACTAGTCAGCTACAAAACATGAAAACCTGCCATTTGCAACAACATGGACCAGTGAACCTAGAGGGAATTATGCTAAGTGAAGTAAGTCAGACAACAGCAGATACCTTATGACTTCATTCATAAATGACATGTAGAGAAACCAAACAAATGTATGCATTAATGCAATAAAAATGAATTTGTATACTATGAGACCTATTAGTGATTTACATAAGGGAAGAGGAAAGGGGACTTGAGGTAAATGGAGTATAGGGAACGGTGAAGGGTAGAATTGAACTTTTAGTGGTAAAGTTAATATAATATAAACAGATGTTGATTTTTAATGATGCTCACCTGAAACTCATATAATATTATAATGCAGTGTTACTTGAACTAGCAAAACATAGATGAAAATACAATTATCATTAGTTAAAGGAATTGTTTTTTCTGGTATTCAGTTTTTTGATTCTAAGATACTTAACGGTTTTTGGTAATTACTATTCTCTTTGGGGTATGCAACTATATAAATATCTTTTGTAGGAGATATGATAATAGAAAATTTTGCCCATTTCATACCTTGTCCTTTGATTCTATAAAGAATGTCTTTCACGGTACAAAAGGTTTTCAATTTTACAAATCCCAATTTATCAACATTTTTCTTTCTCATATCATGCATTTGATGTCACATCTTTGCCTGAACTTAAATCACAAACATTTTTGCCTGTGTGTTCTAAAAGTTTTGCAGTTTTGCATTTTACATGTAGATTTATGATGTGTTTGAAGTTAAATTTTGCATAAGGTGTGGAGTTTGCATGAAACTGCTTTCTGGGAGGATGTATGTTCAATTGCCATAACAACATTTGCTGAAAGGGTGACCCTTTCTCTTGTATTTCTCTTGCATTTTTGTCAAAAATCTAATAACCACCTTGGGGTGAGTTTATTTCTGTCTTCATTATCCTGTTTTATTGTTCAATGTGTATATCTTCCCACCTATTCCACCCAATTTTGATTGCAGTAGTTTCATAGTTACTTTTAAGATTGGATAATGTAATTTTTCCAGCTGTTGTCTTTTTTTCCCAGAATGTCTTAGTTATTTTAGACCCTTTTTTCCAAATAAATTTTATTATCAGATCATTGATAAAAATATCCTGAAGAGGTTTTGATTAGAATCCTATTACATCTATAGGTAATTCAGAGAGAATTACTAGCTTTACTACAGAAGAATTATGTCTGTTTATCAGATTTTCTTTTATTTATTTCATCAGTCTTTTGTAATTTTCAGCAATACATTGTTTACGTGCTCCGTTATATTTAAAGTCGTGTATTCCATTTTGGGGGAGGTAGTATTAGATGGTACATTTGAGAAATTCAGGGTTTTGAATTATTTAATTCAAGGATATAAAAATCAGTTAATTTTGTGTGTTGCTTTTGTATAGTTCTTTTTAGTTTATGCCTTCTATCACCTTTTCTTTCACTAACTTGGTTTACAAGGATGGTGTTCAGTCTTTCCCCGGGAAGTAAGTTAATAAATGCAAGCTTTCGCAGGAGCTGTTTATTCAGTTAAAATTTTTTTCTTCTATTTCTGGTTTGCCAAGAGAACTTTTGGATAAATTTTGTATAAAGTTGGTGTCATTTCATCTTTAAATGTTTGGTTGAATTTACCAGTGAAGCTGTTTAGAACTGGAGATGTATTTTCAAAAAGAAATTTTTCCTCAATTTTTTTAAATTATAGGATCAAAAATGGTACCTATTTCATTTTCAGTCCATTTTTTCAGTTTGTAGAATTTGGGGAGTTGGTCAGTTTTATCTAAGTTGTTGGAATTGTGTGCACATGGTTGCTCATTATCCTTTTACTGTCCTTACTGTCTGTAGCAATATTTCTTTTTTTATACTGGATAGTGGTAATTTATATCTTTTATGTCTTTCCAAAAGGTTTACTAATTTTATTGATCTTTTAAAAATCAGCTTTTGATTTTATTGCCCTCTGTTGTTTTTCTGTTTTCAATTCCCTCTATTTCTGCTTTTATTTTCTTTCCTCTACTTACTTTGTTTTTATCTGCTCTTATTTTCTGGTGTAGTAAGGTGTCGATCTTGAGACTTTGTTCTATCTACTACCAGCAGTTAATACTTAGCAGTAAATTTCCTTGTATATTGTAGATATAGTTCACAAACTTTGACATAATACACTTCCATTTTCATTCAGCGAAAAATATTTTGAGTTTTTTTGGATCCATAGATTACTTATTATTAACCTGCAAGTGTTGGAGGGAATTTTCTTTTACTGATTTCTGTTTTAATTCAATTATGGCTGAGAATATGCTATATGTTGTTTTAATTATTTTAGATTTGTTACTGTGTGCTTTATGACCCAGGAGATGATATATTCTGGGGAAATGTTCTCGTTTCATTTGATGCAGTGTGTTTTCTATTGTTTTTTGGTTAAGTAGCTTACTCAATAGGTTCAATTGATTGATGATAGTTTTTAGTTCTTCTCAATCCTTAGAGACTTCCTTCCTGCAGGCTCTGTTTGTAACTGTGAGATGAGTATTGAAGACTTCAACTAGGTTGTATGTGTCTATTATTTTTTTCAATATTGTCTTTGTCTTCGTGATTTTAGCTCTGACTTTTTCCTTGTTTGTTTGTTTTAGTGCATAAACAATTAGGATAATGTCTTCTTGGTGCTCTGACCTGTTATCATTATGGAATGAAGACTCTTTAATGACTTTTCCAGTAAAATTGAGATTTTCATCATTCATTTTATGTTGAATAACTTTAGATTTTATCCTGGATATTTTGAGTATTATGACAAGACTTTCAGTCTTGTTTAAATTTTCTGGAAACCCTTGATATCTCTGCTTTCATAGTCAGTTGAGCTGGTTACAACCATACTGTGGTTACAACGATACTGTAGTTCCAATGTCAGTTGAGTTTTAAAGACTTTTCAGTGCTACTGGCATCTGTCCGAAGTGGCATCATCCTGTGGCCAGCTTGCCACCTGGGTGTATTCTGCTAATTGAGTTCTCCAAGTTTTTGTCACACTGGATAGGACCAACTGTACTCATGTGCTGTTGGAGGTGAGCTAGCTGCTGATCATAAAAAGCTTTATGAGGTCACATTCTCAAGCTCCTTCCTTTCCATTATTTCCCTGGAAATTTCCTGTTGGCTGAAGCTTTTCTTTTCTCCATCCACAGTGCTGGAACTTTGATTACTTCTCTCTACTAAACCCCTCTTCCATAGATTCAGGCTCCGGGACAGGCTATGTGAGGGGAAAGGAAAACAGACCTTCTACCCACTTGTAACCGTAGCTACATCAAATGAAGAGAAGAATTTTCTTTCCCTCAGAATTCTTGCTGTAGTGAGGTCCCACTGCAACTGCAGATTGCTGGGTGACTTGAGTGCAGGCCAATAGAGAATGGAGGGGAAATAGGATGTTTTGGCACTATTTTTGCCCATCCTGCTTTCTTTTTAGGTCTTGTGATCAGAAATTGATGGATTCTTCTGGCATCTATCTGTGCACTGCTGTGCACTATCAGTATGTTGAATTCAGGTCAGGGTATACTTTAAGGGAAAAACGGTAAATTTACCAGTGAATTGCTGGTATTTTGAATTCTGTTCTTCTTCACACTACCTGATGCTATTTGTGTATTAGAGTCCTTGGACCATTGTACGTTGCATTCTGTCCAGCTGTATTTAATGAGTGGTATGGTGGTGACTGCTTCCTCCCATCTGACCCAGAACTGGAACATTCTATTACATTTTTTAAAGGTTTCCCATCAAAATGCTTGTGTTCAGTCAGTGTGATTCAAATCAGTGGATAGCAGATACTATGATGATTACAGCATGTCAGATTGCAAAAGCACGGACATCTTAATGTCTCTAATGTATCTTTGAGTGCCTTTGATGGGGCAATTGTTTATGATTCTTGTAGAATACTCCAGAATATTACTATTAATTTACTTAAAGTACTTTCACTTAAGACTATAGAGTAAAACTTAGCCTTTTCTGCTGAATGAAACTGTATAGATAGTCCTTTAATATATTTCATTTTAAAAAGACTCTTCCCCAGAGTCAATATGATTCAGTGGGAAATAAGAAATCTTGTGTCTGTGAACTCCTACAAAGGGTAAAGAGCTTTGACTTGGATGCATAGTCAGATGTTTTTCTTTTAAACCAAATATGCAAAGAGAGACAACGATCTATGTGGCTTTTACCAGGGAAAGTAATCTGTTGAACTGTTTCTTTGACCACGTTCAACAGAGTACTTAGGAAGAAAGAGATTAATTCATTTTTAATGCTAGGAAAATACAGTCATTAAAAAGCAGATAATATAAAATGCCAGAAATGCTTTTAACATTACAAGAAGTGCACTTCTTTCTTAAATAGCTTGCTACTTTTGGAGATCTAGATATGCTGAGGTATTAAATATTAAACTAGAGGTTGCTTTTTAAAATGCAATGTTTCTTATCAGAAAAAAGTTTGAACAAGCATTTCTGTTTTATAATTCATGGTGATGCTAATAAGATAGTCTAGTAGAATTATTTGTTCTGCTTTTGAGATTGACTAGAATTTTTTTTTAATGAGAATATTCTCTTGTTCATGTTCTTTTAAATATATGTGAATACTGTAAAATCTATGGGATAGTCACCTGGCTTATTTTGGCATATAAATGTGATTTCTTCACATTTTTGGGGAAAATCTAAGTATCAATAAGAATATTGATAAGAATTTTGCCACCTTAAACATTATCATAACTCAGCAATAGATTTTAAATCATTGTTGTAATAAGAAAATACATGTTGAAAGGTTGTCCCTATGAACACTTATGAACTGTTATTTTTTAGAATAGAAATAAATAAAGACATTTTCACTTTTTATGGTATCAACCAAACCAGATAGGTCTAGATGTTGGTGTTAAAAACAGTGTGTCACTAATTGGTTTCCATCCATGCTCCTCATCCATTGGGATGTTAGTAGCTATTTCTGATAGCAACAAGCAATGACTAGTGGACCATGTTCTTGCCAATAGCCATGTGACTTTTCTTGCCAATAGACATGTGTTCTGAACAGCAGCCGTTGAGAAATAAAACTATATTTAGATGAATATCATACATAGACTTTAACTATATCTTGAATGATAGTGGTGGATAAAGTTCTTAATACACAAGTGTTGATTACTATGAGTGGTTTTCGAAATGTGTGCACCTCTATCACTGTATAACTATAGCTTGTGAAAAATAGAAAATGTATCTCAGGGCAAGAAGGTTAGTGACTTTTTAAAAAAAATATGTCCTGCCCTTAAAACTAGTTATCCAATGTTAAACATTATCTGTATATTTAAAAAAGAAAATCTTTGGTTTAGGTCACTTCATTTTATATAGATAAGACGTTGGGTTTCGATGAACCTAGAAGATGGAAAATATGGTACATGAAAATATGAACATGTATTTATAAGACATACTTTTTGTGAGGTCTGCATTACAGAGGAATTAAAAAATCTAAAAGATCTTCACATTCACATAATGTTACCATCGACTTAGAATTTTAAATCAACTGAAATCTATGCTCGTTATTACATGATATCTGTAAGTCACATCTAGGTATTCTGAGCAAAGTTGTGAGGTATAGCATCTAACCTTTTTCTCTGACTAGCTGTAAGTATTTTTGTGGACTGTGTGACCCAGTCCCAAATTTTTTTATATTTAACAGTACTTACATTTAATGATTCTTATAAATGAAAAGCAAAAGTTATATTTTAAAGCATCCCAGATTTTAAAATATTAGTTTAATTTTCTTTGAGGAAAAAAACCCAAATTTTTATGAACTCATAGAATAGGTTAATGCAATGACTCTAATTACGTTAATTCTTAAAGCTTATTAACTATTATTTCCATAAATGGGAGAAATAAATATCCCTTTTGCCTTTGTGGTGTTTAGTAGGGCTTTCAAATCCTAGAGCCATTGCTTTAAATTTTATTTTGCAACTCCCCTCTGGTTTTGACTGATAATGAGATGTTTTTATGATGTTTAAACAAGTTTTCATGTTTCCAAAGAAAAGTAAGCGAATGAAGAGGTTCATAAGTTACTAAAGCGTATTAGAAAACCATCAAAACCTGGTTAACTCAACTATCATAAGCAAACAGTGCACAAGAAATTGTTTATTTACTTTGAAAAAAAGAGAAAGATATAATCAGAAGAACATTTGAAAATGTGCACATAATTTATAAGACAGAGAGCAGGGATCCTTTAAAGGACAATTCTCATGTGTTGAGCTAGGAACAGAAATGCTAGTAAAACCTAATGTATTGTATGCATAAAATTCTTTTTCTCCAAGGATGCTAGGGTTTTGAGGGCTCCTTAAATTACTTCATCCTTAACTATTGGTTCTTATGCACAGAATAATACAGTCATAACAGCAGGTGTTCCTTTTAATGTAAGAAAATATGTATGGAGCCTTTTAATCTTAACATGCTACTGTATGTGAGTTGTTTGTTTTTTAACACTATTAAGAAGAACATTATTAAGAATTATTAAGAAGGAGATATTTAATGGCATTTGGATGATCCATTTGTGAGTATGTATGTTTTTTATTACAATATTAAAAATGGAGGCTTCTGGAGTAACTAGAGCTCAGTTATTTCACATTTTGAGCACATTTATTATGTACTGGCAATTTGAAATGATGAAACCTGGCTAATAAATGATTGTATGCTATAGAAAATTTAATTTATCAGTCACAAAACAAAACTTTAAATATGTTTGATGCCTAGACCCAGTATTTTAATCTAAGATTTCTGGCCCTAGTCTCCAGGGATAAAACTCAGTAAGATATTGGGCCTCCCTGGTGGTGCAGCGGTTGAACGCTGCGCTGTGGAGCTGTCAGCAGCACACGATGCGAGTTCAACGCCCAGCCAGGGAGGATCCCATATGGTGCGGCAGACCTCTCTTGCCTTGCCCGCTGCTCCCCTCAGCAGTGTATTTCTGATCTGTCTGTTCTGCTCCCCGCTCTGTCTCTGGTGAACCCTCTTGCCACCCCACGCCTCTGGCCTGTACCCCAGCTTGTATGTAAAAATAAAAAAAAAAACAACTCAGTAAGATATGACTCAGGCTCTGAAAGCTTTCATTCTTCAATCCTTCTCTCCAGGCCTAATGTAGAAGTTGACATGTAAAATGTGCTTAAGAAGTACGTATAGGACAAATGACTCCTTAAATTCCCCACTTCTGAACCTGTTTGAGATGGATGAATCATTCTGTTAGGATGTAATGACATGTATAGCGTTTACTGAACAAATCATTAAGTGGTTATGATTGAATAAGTAAATTCTGAAGGTGATGTGCTGTGATTTAAAATAACCCTCCTTCTGCAGAATATTCATCTGGATTTTCTGAATCCACAGGAGAATAAGCAGAATGTTAGAATGGAATCCACTAGTATTGGCACTGAGAGACATGTGGTCATGATGGTAGAGATGAAAGGGAGATGTTACAGAAAAATGCAGAAAAATCATGTTACATCTAAATGAAATGATCAGGCAGAACATGACATGTCTTCATGAAGTACATGTGGAATATGGAGGCAAACTTTTGAAAACATATCAAAACTATACAATACCATCTGTGTTAAAAGTACTGGGGCTTTAAAGGACAGATTACACTGTCAGAAATAATCTTGGAAATACCTTTAAAGACTACAAAATTGTAGGTTTGTTGGACCTTTTAAGACCGAGGAGGATATAAACAAGCTGTATAGTTAAGTACGTAGATCTAATCAGAAGGGAGAATTTTCCTTGCAGGACTTCAGCTTAAGCTATTAGAGTGAGGAAACTATAAAGAATTATTTGCCTGGAGGCTGGTTGAGCAGATGCCATCTATACTTTGAAGGATGGACGTGATCAGAATAAAGCTTTATCTTATTCAAAAGGAGTATACCTGCTTGGAAGAGGGGTGGAGTAATACTATATGTCAAGAATCTGTCATAAACTGAGAAATGTGACTTTGGTGGCCCATGCATAGTTCCAAACAAAGGATCCAAGAACCATGACCCAGAAATCATCTGTTCAAAAGTGAATGGTGAGCTCAGTGTGATGGGGAAGTAAGAAGAATCATAAAATTCTGTGCTTGGACACAAACAAAAAATAGAACTAATCAATATCAGACTTGAGAAACATTAAGATACTTACCAGGGGAAGATAAAAGCAGGGTTGTATGTGGCTATAGGAGATACAAGTAAGACCCCAGGGTCAAAGGTCAATGGGAGGTAGGTTTTCTAATGAGAGCTATTTAAAATGGAATGAAGAATCTTTCCCATCATTGGAGTTGGTTAGATGTTGGGGAGGGATGAGTAGTGCTAATAAATAGAGGATTTAATTCAGCAAATATATATTGATCATCTGCTTTGTGCTCTGAGCTAGATTCCCTCTAGCATCCTTTGCCACCACAATTCTGTAATTTGGAGATCATAATAAGGGAGGGTTCAGGTGGATGACTGAAAATTGATTGAACAATTATCATATAGCATGATTTTCTGGATGTAAATAATGATTTATTTCCCATGGAGAGTGAGAGAGAGACACACACACACAGCCTGGGCCAAGTTTCTCTGGTTTGATTTATTCTGGAAACAGAAATAAATGAGACTTGAATATAAAGGGGGTATCTATGAAGTCATTAATAGGAAATGAAATTTACAACAAAGGCAAGATAAGAGTTGCATTTAAAAATATTGATAAATGAATGTCAAATCATACATTTCTTATGAGACCATTTGGTTACTTTGGCAACATGGACATTATTCCTCATTTCTGATAAGCAGTGTTCTTTTCTTTTCCACCTGTGGCTTTTGTCACTGTGTCTCCAAGGGACATTAAAGCTTAGATGAAGACTAATTAGCATTTTAAACTGTAATATATACACACTGATTTAGAAGAGCTTTGTTTTCTTACTATTACTCTCAATACAAGATGCAAAGACATCATAATCCTTTTACTTACTGTTCTTAAAAGGTATATTTTTGAAATGCTTAATTAAATATAATAATTCTCTTCATACTGGCTATGTTTTCTGTTCTCAGTGTTTGAAATTATTGAATATGAGCTGGATACGGTAAACTAGGGTCTTTTAGTACAATTACCTTGTTGTCAAATTATGATATATCAATGAATTGAAAAATCCATAAGAGATAAGAGCGTGTGACTTTAAAAAAAAAAACTGTTTTCTCAATATGTAATTCACATCTCATAAAGTCCACACTATTTAGTAATGAACAGTTTTGTATTTTTTAGTATAGTTACAAAGTTGTTCTTTGATCACCACTAATTCAGAACATTTTCATTCCCCACAAGGAAACCCCATAACCACTAGCTGTCGGGCACATTGCTACCTCCCTATCATGTGGCCACCATTATTTTGCCTTCTGTCTCCAAAGGAAACAAAACAAGGCACAGACAAAATGGATCCAAAACAAACCCTAGAAATCTGACTGCATAATTGAGGCTCATGAAGGGGAGGGTGGGTGTAGGGAACAAAGCAGGGAGGAGGCTTCATGGACTATGGTGAAGAATTACACCTGCTTTGGTTGCGGGTGTGAAGTGATGGCACAGCTCTAAAGAGATGTGAACATATATCCCCATACCATATTGTAAACCACATTACCTCAGTAACAAAAGAATGTAATGAAGAAAAAGGGTTGCCTATTCTAGACATTTCATGTAAATGCGTTTCTTCCTTCACTTAGCATTATGTATTTAAGAGTCAATCACAATGTAACACAGAGTTGAATTTTATTTATTGCTGATATTATTCTATTGTACAGATATGCCTTTCATTTATACACTCATCAAATGAGTGTTATTTAGGGTGTTTCCTGTCTTTGCCTATGAATATTTGCATAAAATTTTTGTGTGAACTATGTTTAGGAGTGAAATTGTTGGGTCATAGGCAAACTTTTGTTACCTGTCCATTATAATATAGCCATTCTAGTGGTTATAAATTGGTACCTAGTTGTGGTTTTGATTTGCAATTCCATGATTGTTAATGATGTTAAACGTCTTTTTAGGCGTTTAATGGCATTTGTATATTTTTTGGAAAAAGTGTCTATTCAGAATCTTTATGCATTTTAATTTTAAAATTAAAGGAGTTTAAATAAATTTTTGAGGTATAAGAATTCTTTATAAATTATGAATACAAGTCCCTTAACAGATATATGGATTGCAGATACTTTCTCAGATATTCTGTTGGATATCTTTTTCACTTTCTAGTGATGTTCTTTAATGCATCAAAAATTTAAAGTTGATAGAATATGTGTTCTGTTATCTTCTGTGTCAGTTTTACTTTTACATCTGAGAAACTATTGCTTGATCCAAGATCATGAATGACTCCTTTCTTGTTTCCTTGTTAAGAGTTTTATAGTTCTACCTCTTACACTTAGGTCTCAGCTTCTGTAACTACATCCTTTGAGTCTTGAAATTGGAAATGGGAGTCCTCCTAGCTTGTTCTTTTGTTAGGTAAGGGTCCAAATTCATTTTCTATATGGATATTTAGTTTTGGTAGCACAATTTTTTGTAATGATTGTCTTTTCTCCGTTGAATAGCTTTGAAAAATCCTGGTCAAAAGTCAATTGACCATAACGAATTGCAAATATTTCTTTCTAGAGTCTCAATTCTATTCCATTGTTTTCCGTGTCCCTTCTTATGCCTGGACTGGATTGTCTTGATTACTGCAGTTTTGTGGCAGGACTTGAAATTGGAAAATGTGAGTCCTTCTAGTTTGTTCGTTTTTAACGTTCTTTTGACTATTTGGGTTCCCTTGTGTTCCCATATGAATTTTAAAATAAGCTTATCTATTTCTGCAAAATGAAAATGCAGCTGGGATTTAAATAGGTGTTATTTTCAGTCTGTGAATCAATTTAGGCACATTTTGATCCCCGAAGATGACAGTATTGTGATCTTAACAATATTATCCATGAACATAAAATATCTTTCCACTTATTTAGGTGTCTTTAATTTCTTTCAAAATTTTTGCAGTTTCTATTGTACAAATCTTACTCTTGTTACATTTATTTTATTCTTTTTGATGTTCTTTAAATGGAATTGGTTTCTCATTTCATTTTTAATTTGTTCATTATTCTGATGTAGAACATAAGTTCTTTTTGTGTGGGTATTTTATATCCTGTAACCTTGCTGAATTCATATTAATTCTATTTTTTATAGTTTTATACATAGGAATTTCCATTTACAAGATCATACATCTTCAAGTAGGTATCTTTATTTCTTCCTTACAATTGAGATGCATTTATGTCTTTTCCTTGCTTAGCTAACCTTGTGAGAGTGATTTAAAAAATTATTAATTCACCAAAGTTAAGATGTCAATTAAGTGTTGGAGTCTCCTATTTTCTATTATAATTAATTTGAAATCATTCATGGAAGATCCTAGCAGATACTATAATGCAGTCTATTTGAATCAAATCAAAAGTAATCTCTATTTTCAGGAAGTAAATTTAAATCTATAAGTGTAAGTTTCAGTATACCTGATTCATAAACTTCAATTATGTCTAAGAAATTAATTGCTCAGGAATATGACGCAAAATCTCTCTCTCTCTCTCTCTCTCTCTCTCTCTCTCTCTCTCTCTCTCTCTCTCTCTCTCTCTCTCTCATATACAACCCCCCCACACACTAAAAAATGCAAAATGAGGTTTTTAGACTATGCAGATACTCATTTGTTAACTTTGTATGTATATATAAGTACCTAGATGAGTATTAGTTTTATTAAGGAAGCTCAAAATACCTCTGTTAAAGGAAAATTTAGACTCAAAATTGAGATGTTTGAAGCAATTACTAGTGTTGTAAATACTTTTATAGTAATCAAATACTGTCTAATCTTATATTACCCAATTTAAGAGTTTTTCTAATTCTATTTAAAATGTTTTCATTAGATCTATTTTAAAACATTCTAACTTTTATGTCTTTATTTCTGCTTGCATTTTAAAATACAAGAGTGTATAGCATGTTTTATTAATAAGGGGACTTCTGATTTGACCAAGAGTCCAGAGTCAGTCCAGTAGTACCCATTACAGATAGGCACTTAACCCATAGTTAATAGGAGATTTTCAGATATTGATTTCTTTATCTGTAAGCAGAGGTATATTGCATATTGTAATAAACATAATTGTTTTACAGATTTTTTAATGTGCAATGTTCATTTTCATTTGAGTAGGCACATAAATGAAATGATATATTGTTAAGTAATCACTGTCCTATTTTTACCTGAGCTACCTGAGATAAACACTATTGAGAAATATATTGCCAAAACAATGCAGCAGAGATGCTTTAGACTAGAAATATTGTAATAGTTTGATACACTTTATGCTGTGAAAAGTAACAAGTCATCAGCTATTGGGGGTAGAAATTAAATTATTCTAATTTTTACTCATGTGAAAGAATTTCTATCTATCCATCTACCTATTCAATAATAACAAAAAGATTTTCAATAATAAACATCTAATCAATATGCATTCCTTAGCAAGTAGTGCAGATAATTCTATTTTGCAGTGATTGCATTTTTAATTGAATTGCTATTCTCAAAATTATTTGTTAATATGTGCATCTTTAGTATGATTCAAAAAATAATGAGATCCCTAAAATAGTATGTTCTCTTACACAGTATCATTTTTAATTAATTATTTGGATTAAGGTTGCAGCTTATGGTGGAAAAACAAATATTTCTGATTGGTGACTGTATTATTATAGTAACCCAAAGAGGACTAGTAATCATCAGCAAGATAAAATAATACTGGACTAAATTTTTTTGATACAGCCAGGATGCTAATCTCTTATATGGAAATGAATTATAATGTGGTCCTGTATTCTAGTATCAAGGTTTCCCTGTTAGAGAACAATAATCTCCAAGATGTGCTCTTTACTATTGGCTTTGAGTTTAACTTTTTACTAGCCTAGAATCTGATAGAAAATATTGTTAACAATTATTTAAAAAAATTCAAAAAGCCTACCTGAAGAATGCAGACACACTAATTGGAAGGGATATGTGCACTCCTATGTTCACTGCAGCACTATTTACAGTAGCCAAGCTATGGAACAACTTACATGTCCAATGACAGATGAGTAGATTAAGAAAATGTGCTATACATAATAGAATACTATTCAGCTATAAAGAAAAAAAAAGATGAAAATACAAAGAATATTGAAAGTGGCCGGGGAGAAGCAGCTAATATATAAAGGAACTCCCATCAGACTGACATCACACTGTTTGGAAGAAAATATATGGACAAAGAAATAATAGTATTCAAAATGCATGCTAAAATGTGATAAAAATTGCCATTCATGACACTACATCGCATAAGGCTCACCCTCAAATATGAGGAAGAAATAAAGTCTGTTCTAGAAATGTAGAGTTTGAGAGAGTTTGGCAACAATAGAATTCCCTACAAGAAATGTTGAAAGAGGCTATCCTACTTCAGTCAAAGAGGAGAATATCCACAATAAAACTGAACAAGAAAATAGATAAAACCAGAAAACTAAAGACAAAATGGAAACAACACATCCTTATATATTAATAATCACTCTAAATGTAAATGGAGTGAATTCATCAACCAAAAGCCACATAGTAGCTGGTTGGGTCAGAATATAAAAACTATCTTTGTGTTGTCAGGAGAGCCATGTGAGCTCCAAAGATAAACATAGGCTCAAAATAAAAGGTTGGAAAACAAACCTACCAGGAAATGGGACCTAAGAAAAGGTAGGGACAGCCATATTCGTATCAGTTAAAATACACTTCTAGCTAAAATAGCTAAGAGGACACAGAGATGGACACTATGTAATTATTAAGGGTTTAGTGCATCAGGAAAATATAATGTGCATCAATTTATGCACCAAATGAAGTAACCTCAGAATGCATAAGGCAACTGTTATCAAATCTGAAATCAGATTCTGAGCAACACAATCGTAGTAGGAAACTTCAACACCCCACTTTCACTAATGAGAAATTAACCAGATTGAAAATCAACAAGGAAACAATAGCATTAAATGAGAAATCAGACCTTGTGGGCTTAATAGATATTTGTAGGACAGTGCACCCACCCAGTGCACCCAAAAAGCTGAGTACATATTTTTCTGCAGTGCACATAGAACATTTTCCAGGATAGACCACTTGTTGGGGTCACAAAAGAGGAGTCAATAAATTCATGAAGGTTGAAATCATATTAAGTATCTTTTTTTTTTTTTGACAATGGAGTCAATCTAGAAATCAACCACAAAAGGAAAGCCAGAAAAAGAAATTTGTGTATGTTTCTAGACTCATTTCTGAAACTGTGTTTTTGGAACACATAGTAAGTGCTACATGATGTAATAGTTTTATAGCACTAGTTTTTTATGCCACTGAAATTTGAAAAACCCTGGACTCAGAAAAGTGAAATAGCCTTCTCTTCTGGGCATTGCCATGCCTTCAGTGCTCATATGAATTGCTTATATCCCAAACCAAGAAATAATGTTCCCTAAACATATTTGGCAATTGACTGCTCTTTTAAAAGATCTATTGGTTTCTGGGTACTGGATACCATCTTGATTTGGGAGCATGGCACTAATTAGTTGTATGATCTTGGGCACATTATTTAAACTTGCTGGGCAGAGTTACCTCTCCTGTGAAATGGAGATAATTTATACACTATGCAAGACTGATATTCAGCAGTTTACACACTTCCTACCCTGACCACTGTTTATGGCTAGCAGCCATTCTAATTGGAGTTAAATATCTTGACTGTCATCCCCAGCTAACCTTGTGGTGCTATTAGGAGGATTTAAAATAGGCCATTATGTAAGATATTTAGAATAGTGCCTGGTAGCAATATTTTGTTTTACAAATTTATTAATATTATTGCTGTTATCAATGAATGAACACATTTAAGAAACATTTCCTCAGTTAACGGAGAACAAAGAGAATAAAAGAGAGTAAGATGATAAAAAGTTAGAGGTGGCATTTGCTGCGATCAATTAAGTGTGAAAGGGCTACAGTGATGAGGGTTGGTAGACACTGGTGACATGGGTATAGAGCAAAGTTTGGAGGAAGGAGGGGTTAGGAAAGGGAGAGAAAGTCGGGGGACAACAGAGTTCTTGACTGGAGAGTTTACTCTGATCATTTGTCTTCTCTGCCCGAAATTCATTTGCGTCTGTCCTTTTACCACATCATTTGTTTTGGAACACAGCAGAGTCATCAGGAAAAATGTAGGATCGGCATTTACAAACCAGATGCTTTTCTTGATTTTCTAGAAACAGACAGTAAGATGGGAAATCAATATGTCTTAGGGGAAATAACAGTAGACATTTAAGAAACTTATCAACACCAAATTTGAATTTAAATGAAATCTAAGTTTTGAACTTATTTCACTTGTCAGAGATTGTAGAGCCCAAGCACTATAATTTCTCTTCTCATAATATGGCTAAGGCATTTTCAAAGGAAAAACTATAGGTATATATATTAGCTTTTCTTTATCTGTCTTTTGAAATTGGCCCAGTATTATACTCTCTTAAAAGATTTTGACTCGTGTTAATCAAAGGTTTTAAGGACTGAAGTTTATGTTTAGCCCTACTTTATAGAGAAAGTCTACCAATTACAGTAGGGGAGTGTATAGACTTTGGAGCCAGACCGTCTGGCTCTGCCACTTACAAGCTCTGTGACCTTGGGAAACTTACTTAACCTCTCTGTGCTTCTGCATCTTCATCTGTAAAATGAGGTAGTCATTGAGAACCTACTCTAGGTGATATGGAGATCTACTTAGTTATATTTGTAAAGCCCTTAAAAATATGCCTGACACGGATTTATTATATAAAGATATGTGTGAAATATGATATATGAAGACTGCGGTATGTAAGGAAGAACTATTCAAATTATCATTTTTCTCCCTCCCCGAGAGAACATTACTAAGCAATTTGAGAATTATTAACACCAACCCAAATTGAATTTCTGTTCAGTGGGCTTTTGTGTGTTAGTCCCAGAAAGGCTCGAAAGGCTTGTGAAATGATGACTCTGATGCCACCATGTTGTTCGAACATGACTCTCTGTGGTTGAATCTGGGTCTCTTTTATGAGTGAAAGATTAAAACAACCAAAAAATCTAGATTTTTCTCCTGTTGACTGAAAGTGCAATGTTTTACTTTACACCTCATATCTGACTGTCGCCTAGAGCAAAGACATTCATATTGTGTTCTGATTGCACACGTGAAAGCTGAAGTAACATCATTTTCTTTATCATTATGTGATGAGACTTGTCACCCTGCTTTATAAACAGCAAATTCTTAGCTCAGGGAGCAGCCAGGGGCAGGTCATAAAATAAAGGATTATAGAGCAAAGATATTAGTGAAATAGAAGCATCAGCACTTCTTACTGTATTTAACTCAAAGACGATGAGGTCTGCCTGGAGAGCTAATACTACTTAACTGTGTTTGGGCGAAAAGCCAAAAGGAAATTGTATTTCAAAGAGAGAAGGTCTGGCATTCCATATGCTGTGTAATCCTGGTCAGTTAACAGAGATGTATGGGCATTTAACACAGAAAATAAAAGGCTGAAAATGAAACTTTTATGCTAAATAACACAATGTTGGTATCATTGGAAGCTGAAGGGCAATTGATAACATATCAGGTCCTTAAATTATTCACATGAACTTGGTTGGGAAACAGAGCCAGCATCTTTGCCGGCAGGATAAGTCTCATATGAACTTAATTTGTGCTTGGCATTCTTTGAACTAGAGAGCCAGTAATGATGGTCATGACAAATGGGTGAACCAAAGGTCACCGACAGAAATCCTCTTTGTATCCTAGAGAGGCCAGCACTACCCACAGGGAATTCTGGATGCAGCAAAGGTAAAGTCAGCACAGAGAAGCTGTATGAGAGGGTGAAGGGACAAGAACACAGGTTCCTAAAGATACTTGAAATACTGTGCTGGAAAGTTTCTAAGTTTTTGGTACTGGTTAGGAAGAAAGGTATCATCTCCTATAGCTGTTGGTTCCTTGGGTAGGCGCCCTACTGGGTCACGCTTTGGGATCACTCCAAGCCATGGAATCACATCTGCTGGTGGCTGCACCTTTGCAGATTTGTCAGTTCGTGTCTGGTTCTGCTCTGTGCGACTTCCCCAAAGCTGCTAAGCAGCCCATACGGTTACTGAGCAAATGTTGTCCAGCTCTGGGTTTTGTGTGACTTGACCCAATACTGAGTTTTTCCTGCCAGTCACTTGGGCTGTGTTTGCTCCCCTACTAAAGCTCTCAGTGCCATCTTAAATAAAAATAGTCTTCTGCCTGTAAAAGCGTGTGCATGTGTGTATGTGCGACTTTTATTTCTTGGATACACCTGGGCAAACACCGAGGAGGTGTTAGAATGTGTTGTCCCCTCCGCTGTAGAAAGCTATGCGCTGTGTGGTGTCAATCTGTTCATTCCTTTGGATTTCATTACCAATAAGAACTTATACTTGAAAAACACATTTTTTTTTTCTTATTTGTCATTTGTCAGCATTCTGAAAACAATACTAGAAATCAGGGCAGACGATCTGAATTATCTGCATGGAAAGCCACGTCTTTAATTTTATTTTTGTTCTTTATGTATTTATTCATTAATCCAGGAAATAGTTAAATATGTGGATGCTGTCCACAATCCTTAATCTCTTTCTATGTGTGTGCATGCACGTGTGCGCCTGCACACACACACACACACACACACACACACACACACAATCATTTTGAGGGCAGAGACAGCTACAGTATGCAACAATGCCCATTTATCAGCACTTCACCTCCTGTCCCAGGTGATTGTTATGGATTCTTTAAGGTTGTGACCTGTTGATAGGAATATTTAAAAACAAAACAAAACAACAGTTTATAGATTTTTTTTTTTTTGCTCAGACATCCAAATTCCTGTTGTGACAAAAAGGAGTCTGTTCGCAAGGGCAAAGTTCTGAGACTGCACTTGACATTCTGGCATGGTTAGAGGGTGTCCTGCGCTGCCCCTGAGATTCCCGTCTACGGAGTCCCACCCCTCAGTGAAGAAGGGCAGTTCTCCTGGCTTCCTGAGCACATTCGTCCTCAAACAGGGCTGAGGTTCATGCCCTCTTTGACCCACGCCAATAATAGCGTAGGTGACAGGAGGGTACACACGGTTGGCTTCACCGGTGAGGACCCAGGCTTGGACTAAGGATGGTGCTGGCTTCTCCTGCCTGAGGGAGGAGTTAACACCTGAATGAAAACCTAGGACATGGGACTAAGGAGGGGGATGCTGGGTAGTGATCTGCCATGAAGTACCAAAGATGGCACTGGGGCCTAGCTCTTCAGAACCTCAGTAAATAAAGGAACACACCACACAGTGTTTATGATGATTCTTCTTTTTTTTTTTTTTTTCATGTTTGACCATTTCAGTCCTGAATGGTCTTTCTTGTGTTAAAAATTTCATGTGGGGCCTCCCTGGTGGTGTAGCAGTTAAGTGCTGCGCTGTGGTGCCGTCTGCAGTGGCAACGCAAGTTCGACGCCCAGCTGGGGAGCTTCCCACATGGCGAGGTAGACCTCTCCTGCCTCACCCGCTGCTCCTCTCAGCAGTGTGTTTCTGTGGCTCTGCCTGTTCTGCTCCCCACTCTGTCTCTGGTGAACCCTCTCGCTGCCCCACACCTAGCTTGTATGCATAAATAAATGAATCTTAAAAAAAAATTTCATGTGGCTCAACTGAGGTTTCAGGAAGGTGTGCTGAATCTGCTTTTAAATTTCACGGCATGCACTTAAAGAGGGATTTCTCCACAGAC
Organism: Scalopus aquaticus; assembly: GCA_004024925.1. Lineage (NCBI taxonomy): Eukaryota > Metazoa > Chordata > Mammalia > Eulipotyphla > Talpidae > Scalopus > Scalopus aquaticus. Next base: position 242,297 of record PVIJ01000245.1, read on the forward strand.
TTTTGCCACTTTCTGTCCAGCCTTATCTGTGCCTGTGGGTTTGTACCCTCTCTTCCATTCTGCGCTGCCCAGCAGAGCCAGCGCCTGTCTCTCTACGGGGGAGTCGTGGCTCCTCCTGGTACGCCGGGCAACGTGTGCATGTCTGTCCCTTTTTGGTTTTGATGCTACATCCCCTTATTTCTTGGCTCTCTTTGGCACGCTGCCACCCACCATGAGCAGACAGGGAAGTTGGAGCAAGTAGACCTGGGCTGGTATCGGATGTCAGGTGTAGCGAGGAAGAGCCCAGAAGGACAGGAGAGTTCGCGTGGCAGGAAGTGATTTATCTGATGATGGGCACTGGCCTGGGAAAGAACTTGAATAAGAGTAAGAAAATAAAACTAGAAGTTGGGAGAGAGAGCATGGAGGGTGCAGTCAGCGAATCAATTTGGAGCATCAGACCCTTGGAAAATGGGGCATTTGAAGAAGAGTCCAGTGCAGTGAACTATGCCGGGGTCGGCAGGAGAAGAGTATTTCAATTTGTGTTTTAGTAAAGAAGCGAGAAAACTCATTTTAACATGAAAAGCATCCACACTGTAAAAAATAATTGCATGTTACTTAGCATTCCATGGGTAGATATCTACTTTGAATCCTCAGGGCTCATCTTCAACTGTTATATTCAGAATAAAATGTAAATTAGCTGATACCTCCTGAAAAATATATATTTTTAAGTTTTTGAACAGCTCTGTTTAAACAATGTTTTTCCATAATGAAAATCTTGTTCATACCCAGGAAAAAAGGTTTGCTCTAATCACTTTATAAGGAACCCAGCAAGTGCTATGGTTAAAAATAGACAATGGGTATTAAGAATGTTAAGTTTGCAAAGCTTTCTAACCTGTTTCTCCTAATATTGTTGCTCAGTCTCCTCCCACAGGAATACCTCCTACAAAAAAGTCACACCCAAAGAATTAATCTGTAAGGATGTGTTAGAAATTACACCTGCAAGTGGCAATTACCTCATAGGGTATGCGAGGCATACCTTCTGTTTCTTATGTATGTTTTCTATACTGTTTGAGAGATGCCAGAGGCCTCTCCTTAAAGACAACTTCATCCTCTGTATTTCTACATGTCCTACCTACAATCAGTGACTTGATGGAAATACAGTGACATCCACGTTGTACTCTTATCTGTCACCAATGTATTGTTTCAGTAGATGGGATGCTAAGTTTGAAAACGTACAGGTAATTGGAATTGGCCTTCGAAGTTATAGAGGATATTTTCTAAAATGCATAAGCCCCAAACTTCTGGGCAATCATCTGATGCAGGCTCCTCTCAAGAGAAAGAACACCCTAGGGAATAATCAGCCTCAGAAACTATACCCAGCAGAAAATCTATCATCTTAACTAAGGTAGAGAACCAGAAATGGGGAGGGAATTCCTTTTCTGAAGAAATCAGAACTTTAGATCCCATAGGCTTATTTTAAATAGCAGAGAAATTGCTTGCAAACTTTCATGTAAAGTCTCGCCTGAATTTTCACTCTTGAAAATAAAAATATGACTGGTCACTTATTTTTTGTTTTTAATTTTGTATGATTTTCTGTTTGGAAATCTGTGTGTTGGACCATAAGACAGATATATTGACTACCCAAATATTGAACTGAAAGAGCTATTAGAAAAATGAAGGACAGTTTTAGCAATTAGAAACATGAAGCATTTAAACATTTGCTGGCTAATTTATTGTAGATGGGGCTGACTTTGGCAAAACCATGAAGCAGGGAGAAGACATTGTTATAATCAATATATTGCTCTATTTACCTCCTACTTAGTCTCTCTGGTCCCGATCATTTCTGACTTCAAGTTCTATGTTCATATACTTTATCTCATAGAATGCGCACTTGTGGGACGCAGGAGAAGCTGAATTTTATAACCATGAGTGACAGTGTTGGGTGTGAAATCCATTATACAGTTGTGACAAATAAATCAATTCTCTGTTGCTTCACACCCGTTTATTCTTGCTCACACAAAGGTGATGACTGTGGCTCATCACCTTAGGGCAAAGGTTAGTGATAAGCCTGTAATTGGCCAGATACTAAATATTTTAAGCATTGAGAACCAAGGGGGTAAACTGCTGTTAGTAAAAAGATGAGTCATTTTCATATTTTATATTTAAAAATGTAAAGACCATTTTTTACTAAGACACCACATGCAAGTGGACCTAAGAGGGATTTGCCCTTGGGTCTGAGCACCCAAGCATTGCTCTTGGACAGCAGCCCTCCATGTGCTTCCTCAGACTCCCAGCCCACGTGGCTCTTACGATACAGACAAGAAAGAGCCTGCCTCCGTGATCACTTCCGGCAGGCAGAGAGTAGGCTGGAGACATAGCTCCAAATGAAATATTTGCATCTGGAGAGGACACATTTCACTTCCTCTCAGTGCATTGACCACAGTCAGTCACGTGGGCAGGTTTACGTACTAGGGCTCCAGAAGAACCTTCTATGTGCTAGGAGGTGCAGATGAAGTGGGTAGTGGAAAATGCTGCTCATGTCTATTATAACTGCTTATTTCTTTTGGGTGTCTCTTAGACCTTCATCTGGATTAGGGGGTAGCAACGGAATATGGTGGATCAAACTTCTGAGAGGGAGAAAGTCCTAATAAGAATTCTAGGGCTTGAGTGGTGAAGCAAGGAAATACATCCTCTCTATCAGAACTAGCAACCCAAATTCTAACATGTTCGGTGATTATGTGTCCTGTAGCATGTTTTTCAATGGAGCAGGTAAGAGTGGTTTTTACATTTTTAGTTAACAGTGTTGATATTTTCCTATTTAAGATATTATGAACTCTAGTATATAACCACTTATCATTTTTGAGAAATAAGATTAACTCTTTAGATTTAGCACTGTCTTTTTAAGAGAGTTTAGTCCAAGGAAAGAAGAGACTTTGCATCTGGGAAAAGCTATATTCTCAAAGAAAACACGCTTACAAATCTGATGCTTCATTATTATTCAAAAGGCAAGCGAAAGAAAGAAAACAGAAAATTAATATAATCAAGTATTTTTAGCAGGCTAGAAACTGGGCACTCTCACAGCAAAAATTAAAAAATTCCTTTAATATAATAAATTCTATTGGATAAAAAATTAAAGATCTGGGAAGTGGTAAGAGCAGGGGCAGTTGTTAGAGATGTAGGTTAATTGTTGGTTTTGCCCTCATAGGTTGCCACGCAGAGCAAGTGAAAAATATACCTGGGGAAATTCAAATTTCAATCATGAATGGCATATCCTTATCCTAAAAGTTACTTATTGTCTTCTGAAATTAAAATTTAACTGATTTCCTTGCGTTGATAGCTGGCAACTCTGTGCTCTGCAGTAGAAATTTGAACTGGTAGGTGATCTTTTCTTAAGATTTTACATGCAGCTGCTTCTCATTACGTGTGGTCTTTCCATTGTATTAAGTCAGCGCTAACACTGATCTAGTGACTACGGAGCCTTGGCTTCTAGGGGAAGTAGAGGGGCGGGTTCCTGTGCGACTCAAGTCACAGCTTCTCAGCAGCAGTGCTTTATATAACCTTGCCTTATGTGTGTTTCTTTTTAAATATGGTCTCTCTCTCTATATGCAGTTGAAAACACAGGTTTGAATTGCACGTGTCCATTTATGTGCAGATTTTCTTGTAAGTAGTTATAGACTTACAATATTGATAAATATTCTGGTAAAGTAAAATGTATTTTCTCTTATGATTTTAATGACATTTTCTTTTCTACAGTGGACTTTATTCTAAGAGCACAATATATAGTAAGTATGACATAAAAAATTTGTGTTGATTAATGTTTTTATTGTTATCCTACTCGATGGGAGGCAAGTGGTAGTTATATTTTGGGGAGTCAAAATTTATAGGTAGGTGTTTGGCTCTGTGTGGTCAGTGGCCCTAACCACACATGTTGTTTAAGGGTCAATTGTATTTCTTACAAATAATTATATATAATATTTCTTTTTTTAAAAGGTTTATTTATTTTTGCATACAAGCTGGGGTACAAGCCACAGGTGTGGGGCAGCGAAAGGGTTCACCAGAGACAGAGTGGGGAGCAGAACAGGCAGATTGGGAGCAGCGAGCTGTTGAAGGGAGCAGTGGGCGAGGCTGGAGGGGTCTGCCTCCCCATGTGGGAATCTCCCCTGCCGGGCATCGAACACTCATTGCCACTGCTGACAGCGCCACAGCGCAGCAGTTAACTGCTGCACCACCAGGGAGGCCCTGTAAAATTTCTTTACAATTATACACTAGCTGTCAATGAGCTGGACTCTGGATAATGAAATTATCACTGTCAATTTCTTCGGTTTTCAATCACACCGCATGTTGTTAAACAGGTTTTTTGGGTATATTTTTGTTTTAATCAGTCCATCTCAGGAATCCACAAATTTAGCGTTACAGATGTTCCTTTAGTACTTTCCAGACCAACCTCCCCTCCTTTTTGATTTGCTAATATTAACCTAATGCACCACATACATAATACCTAAACAAATCTTACCTAACACAATGCACATTCCACCTAAAGCACATCACAGCCTTCCTCTTAGGACACTAGACGGCACTTCAGGAACACATTTTACTTAGTATTTCACGTTTTTATGTAAAATATACTTTACATTTTACTTTATATTTTGTCCACCAAAAAGCAAAGGCCCCAATCGGTGGCACTGAATAGACTGACGGATACTTATGTTCTAGTGGACCTGAAACAAGCAGGCGAGGTGTTCTCTAATCAGCCTCAGTTTGGTGGTGGGTATGAGCCACCTTCTGAGACTGCCACCATTCTCTGCATATCTACAAATGCATGGGAAGGTGAAAGACTTAATGATTTTGAGGTTACACATACATTTTAGCAAGGAGGCAAAGTCACATTGTAGAATTGATGTATAATAAGTATCAGTGCCTCTTGATGCCTAAATTAACAAAGGAAGTTACACTTAAATAATAGAGAAGTCTTTAAGAATGGGGCAATACCTGGGTAACATGGTAGATGACCACACTGTATTCCATACATGACAGTGCTAACTACCAGCCCTCGCTCTGTTCCAGGTCCAGAGCTGGGTACTTAAACATTATTGAGTTATGTTTTTGTTTCAATGCCACAATCCCATAAAGTTCACCCTGTTGCCTTGGTTGGCCCAAACTGTCACAGCTTTTAAGAGAGTCGGTCTTCCTGCCCATACCAAGGAATACTCTAGATAGGATCCTTCGCCACACGGGGTATCCTTGGAATCATTATGGTGTGTTTGTAAATATCCTAATGGTAATTTGATGTTACTCACAAACTTTAAGGAAAAGCAATAATCAAATATCAAATATCAACCTGAACTTTTGGTAACAGTAGTGTTTCTGTCATTCTGCTGCAGCTTGCCTTCACTGTATTTTCATTTCTTTGCTTTGTACATTCTGCTGCAGACTGTGGGTTGCTGAGGATTCGTGGGTTGTTCAGGCTGCATAGCGCCTGCGTGACGCTGTAATCCTGTCCCTGGCGTGGTGATGATTTCCACAGAGACAGGATTTGTGTCACAAAGGGAGGATTAAGAGTTCAGGTAGAGACTAAACCACAGGAAACAGATAAATATTGAAAAATGGGGTTTGTTTTCATGCAAATATGCAGATAAAAATGAAGAGGGAGGGATACAGAAAAAGATGACACATGGGTCAGTCTACTTTTAGTAGCAAGTTTCATTCTAAAACTGTGTAAGGTTGGCATTCTTTTAGCTTGTGGTATAGATTGTCTTTCTCTTTTTCTGTGCAAGGCTGCATTCCCTCTTTATCTCCTTTGCAAGATTCCCCTATCAAGGAAAAAATAAAACCCTTTTTCTGGTTTCTGCTAATAAATAAGTTATTGCTATATTCATTAGCTTCCTACTTTTTGCTCTTTGGGGTAGGTGTCTACGTTTTCTTTTTTTTTTTTTTTAAAGGAGTTTTCCTTTTTTCTTTTAAAGATTTATTTATGCACAGAAGAACTGGGGTGTAGACAGAGGTGTGGGGAGGTGGTGAGTGGATTCACCAGAGACAGAGTGGGGAGCAGAACAAGCAGATCTGCTGAGGGCAGCAGCAGGACAAGACAGGCGAGGTCTGCTGCGCAGTATGCTGCCTGGCCGAGATTGAACACAGGCCTTAGTGGGGATGGCGCTGAGACTTACCCCCGTAGCCAACAGGGAGACACTTACATTTTCTTTCTTTGAAACTAAAAACATTATGTCTCATTTAGTTGTCAAATGTGGATTATTATATGAGATTTGGTATCAAAAATAGTTAATTTATATTAAGTACGTTCATAGTAAAAATCATGGAGAACTTGGTCAACTTTTATTTTAAAGTACACACAGTGGTGTTTTGCCACAAATTATGCTGTCATATTCCTGAGAAATATGCCAATCCATTCAAACCAATGTAACTCCTAATTTCAAAACAAAAATGATCTCTTTTGATAATAAAACTATTAGAATTTAAGAATCGTGTAATCTAAATATTGTGCTTACACAATATATAAATATAGGTGATCTATTAAATTATTTATAGTTGAAAATAGAATCCTTTAGCTCCACTTTTCAGCATGGAAAACTATTGCCAGCATCTATTAACAGACTCTTCTGTGCTAGGTGAGTCATCTGCAAATACGTGGATTTAATGTTTGAGCATATGCTTAAGCTCTCAGTCATCAGCTTGGCCTTTTGTTACTTGGTTCCGTTATAAGAACAGGATAAATATCCCAGAATTTTTCTGGGCTAGACAATGCACTGATCTGCCCATTAGGAAGGATTTAGTGATTTTCAAAAAATTCCATAAATCCTGTATTGAAATGATTGAGAGAGACTTTGTTCTCATGATTGGCTTCAAGTAATAACACTCATTATTCTTAAAATTATTCAAGTAATAATAATAAGTCCTTTCAGTTCTCTTTCTCAGTCATTAAGTTTGTTGAGTAGGTGTGAAGTAGTCCGTCACATTTTGAAAATATGTGCCAATGTGGCAGTGTTTAATGATTTTTAAACAAGCAGTTGTCTTTTGAAAGAAGCATATGTTCTCTTTTTTGTTTAATAATCACACTGCTATTGGAGTCAGCTTGCTATTGGAGTCCTACTATAATCATTGCTCAGAGAATGCAGGACTCTATACTTAATTTGTCCTTACTGTCTGAAATCATGAACTAAGCTTCTGTCATGTGCCACTTTGAACATTGCCTAGTGAAAATTTGCCAGCCATTCACTTCACAGTCATCACTTTCAGTTGGAGACTGATAATTAATGTCTTCAAATGAGGTAAAGGATAACCAACCAGTCATTTTAACTGCTTTTTCCAACTGAGCAAGAAATGGGAAGACTGCAATCTAAACTAAGTCTTAGTTAAGTCTTTAAAGATTTCAGAATTCTGTGGGAACTGCACCTGAGAGGAGAAAGTAAACATTGTACAAAACTGAAGTATGATGTAAAAAATATATAAATTTTATTAAATAAAAATATTAAATGGTTGCAACTGAGTTTGAAAAAAAAAGATCTCAGATAGATGGTAAAGTATGACTTTCTGAAAGTTGCTGTGGATTCAGTTTTCCATGCCTTCTGCACATAGAGCGTATATAACTGTATGTTTTAGATATTTGGAGCAAATATTACTCTATGACTCTAAGGAGAGACAGTCTTAGAGGAGACTCAGAAGAAAGTCCAGTTATGTTCAATTGACAACATCAACTGTTTTCTACCCTGTGGTTAATATACAGTACACTTAGATTCCTAATTTTCTTGCCTCTCTATTACCTAGACAACTGATATATCAGAACAGCTTCCTTGCCTGGTTGACTCAGCAGATCAGCTCTGTTTAGGTATGTTGTAGACTTGATGGTGGCCAGATCGCATCAATGAACCAATAAAATGCATCTCACTGCCCTCCTTAAGTTTCTTGCAGGTGATGTATAGCGTATAAATCCCAAGTTGTTTTACTCCAGGTTATTTTGTTTCATAGATTGTGCTTCTGTTATTATGAAGAGTACTTGAGAGACAGTGTTTGATCACCAATTTAGAAGTTTCTCAAGAGCCACCAAAGACCAAACTGATAGGAAGGAGCAGGTTTAGATCACTTTGAAGTCCATGACAGTAATGTCAGATGAGCTTGCATGGGAAAGATGCTCAGGCCTCGGGAATCCAGAACTTCCATTCTGCTTACAACAACCAGCCCCACCCAGAGCACTACCCTGTGGCAGACCCTGTTATAGCACCCCTCTTGCAGTGCTTCTGGAAGTGTCTTCTACTCTAAATGCATCATACCCTGTGACAAGTTCTGGGCCTTTAGTAGTAACTTGAAGTAAATGTTTGAGGGTGTCATTAATCTAGAGAATAGTGCTGGCGCATAATGAGTAATGCGCATCCTTGAGTTACTGTGCTTAACTCACCTTCATTGTTATTCAAGTAGAGGAACTGACACAGAAAATGTTGGTGCCACAAAAATGTTAGCTCTTTCATTCACTGTTTTTGGAAGCTTTGGAAGTTCTCAGAAGCCTTCAAATTTACATTTTTCTTTCTTGCTTCTTGGACTTTGTATATGATGTATCTTTTGCTTCTCTTTACCTATGTCTCTTGAATCTATTCACACATCAATGCATGTTTAGTGTGACCTTTTATAGGAAGAAATTTTTTCAAAATTATCATCTTCTAATGTCTTCTCCCCCTTCTGTGTGATTTATAATGTGCTGCATATTCTGGTCATAACATCGTCCCATTTGTTAAAAAAAATAATGTTTTTAATTTTTCTGCTCTTCCTCATTGGATTGTAACTTTGGGGGTCTCATCTGGGTTTTAGTCATTAGTGTGTCATTCATAATGACCCCTCTCTTGACACAGAGTAGGAAATCTGTTAAGATTAGTTAAATTAATCAATGAGCATTAGTTGAAAAATTAAAGAGAAGGGTTAAAAAAGGAAAAGCAGGGGCCTCCCTGGTGGTGCAGCAGTTAAGCACTGCGCTACCTCACTGGAGCTGTCAGCAGCAGTGATGTGAGTTCGACGCCCGACTGGGGAGATTCCCACATGGCGTGGCAGACCTCTCCTGCCTCGCCCACTGCTCTCAGCAGTGTATTTCTGATGTTCTGCCTGTTCTGCTCCCCACTCTCTCTGGTGAACCCTTTCGCCACTCCATGCCTCTGGCCTGTACCCCAGCTTGTATGCATAAATAAATAAATAAATCTTTAAAAAAAAAAAAGGAAAAGCAGATGTCTTTAGTTAGAAACATGGGCCAGTTCTTCTTACGAAAAAAAAAATAGCGCATCGCTATCTATAAACAAACAAAATCACAGGCTCCTTCTATGGCCTCTTATATGCAGTTTTCTGTAGCGTGTCTTTAGACACTTCAGGAAACTAAGGCTCGGAAAGGTAAAGTTATTTGTTCAGCTTCATTAAAGTAAAGACCATGTACCCAGGGCACAGAATCCCAGTCCTGTCCCCCATAATGCAGTTCTCCTTACTCTGTACATCCTTGCCTCTCCAGGTGTGAAATGGACCTTGATGGTTGGCTCTACCAAAGAATGGGCCAGTGTAATACACCTTGATTTGTTGCTCCAGTTTCTTCCAAGACCCAGTTGAAGCAAGGAGATATGAAAGGACTCCAAAGTTCTGGAATAAGATTGTACTAAGAATAGGAATAATGGTTATGACAATTTTATACTATTAATATGGCAGCTTACAAGCTGCCTGTTCATATTAGCTGTGGCTTAAAGACCCATTGGCCCTGATTCCATCTCGTTCTGTTCTGTTCTGCAGTGTGGCTGTGCACACTGAATTGGTGAATGTGGAACCTTGGCTCCTAGGGAAACAGGCTTAAGTCCTCTGCTCACAACATTGTCATCAGCCAGTCAATATGTGCAGACCTGGTTTTCCGTGTATTTCTATTTATAGACATTGCAAATATTTGCTTCATTAACTTTGAACTCACAGCCAACAGCAATGTAACTCACATCTGAACACAGCTTGTCAACACACATCTTATTTTCTTAGCAAGGCACGTCACAGCCTTCTTGAGCTTAGGAACACGGGAAAGCAGCACTTCAGCATGTTTGAACAGTCAAATCACCAAAAAAAAAAAAAAAAAACACGCAAAAACCCCAAAACCAAAGACCATAGAAATGCCAAAAAAGTAATGTGGTACCAAACAGAACATGAAAGGATGCTATTTAAGGAGCAGAGCTGTAGTCAGGCAGAAAGTTGCTTTATCTGGGCCTCTCTGGTGGCTCAAGGGGTTAAGTCTCAGCACTATGAAGGTATCCAGAGCCACTGTAGCATGAGTTCGATCCCTGGCCAGGGAGCTTCCTACATGGCGCAGCAGACCTCTCCCGTCTCGCCTGCTGTTCCCCTCAGCAGTGTATTTCAGTCGATCTGCCTGTTCTGCTCCACGCTCTGTCTCTGGTGAATCCTCTCACCACCATCCCCCCCCCACCCCCACCACTGGCCTACACCCCAGCTCTTGTATGCATAAATAAATAAATCTTTATTTAAAAAAAAGAAAGTTCCCTTGTCTGACCATAGCAAGGGACATACATGCCAAGTTACTTATTTGCAGCTTGTGCATGTCTGTGAATGGCTGAAAGTGCTGAGAGAATTGGTGCTGGAGGTCACAAACAGATCTAGCGAGTGAGCAAGTTAACAGAGATTGAATCTGCCAATACTGAGGACTGAGTCTATTTCTATTGTAAAATTAGCCTCCTCATTAATATCACTAAGATTTGGCTTTGAGGACACAGTTTTCTCCTTTATCTTATTTTTATTTTTCCATCCTTACTGAACATGGTGATTATTATCCAGGCGAGTCTCTGTGATCAGGATTTGCTATGGACAGTTTATGCAGATGAGAGAGACCTGCTTATTTCCTGTGGGTCAGCACGTTTGCTTATTTCTATGGTTCAAAACCCATCCCAGAGCCTGGAGACACCTAGCATTACTGGGGCTAGGAGTTCTCAGTGAAATCTACGGAGTGTTCTAAAGTGGGTTCATTTGTTTTGGGAACTTGCCACATTTGTGAGGTTGAGAGCTGGGAGACAGTTTATAGCATTTCAGCTAGCTAATAGGAAGTCATCTGATTTCTCTGGGGAAATGTTGCCCTTACTTTTTTCTAGTAGGAAAACTTGACCGCACTAGGTAGGTAGCTATTAGGACATTACTCACAGCATCATTCAACTGGCATATCGAAAAGCCAGGAGGAAGTAAAAGGTTATTGTTCTATATGGCTTCCCCACGTGCATTCTCCTTTCCCTCTGGGAAGGGTAGGCACTTCTGGAGACAACAATAATTCTTCCAGGCCACCAGTGCATCTTTTAAAATTTAATTTATTTTTTTTTTAAGATTTATTTATTTATGCATACAAGCTGGGGTACAGGCCAGAGGCATGAGGCGGTGAGAGGGTTCACCAGAGACAGAGTGGGGAGCAGAACAGGCAGATCGACGGAAATACACTGCTGAGGGGAGCAGCGGGCGAGGCAGGAGAGGGCTGCCGCGCCATGTGGGAATCTCCCCGGCCGGGCGTCGAACTCGCGTTGCAGCCGATAGTTCCGCAGCACAGCACTTAACTGCTGCACCACCAGGGAAGCCCCAAGATTTAATTTTTTAAAATGGTATCTAGAGTGGGCCTCCCTGGTGGCGCAGCAGTTGAGTGCTGCGCTGTGGAGCTGTCAGCGACACACGATGCGAGTTCGATGCCCACCCGGGGAGAATCCCACATGGTGCGGCAGACCTCGCCTGCCTCGCCCGCTGCTCCCCTCAGCAGTGTATTTCTGATCTGCCTGTTCTGCTCCCCACTCTGTTTCTGGTGAACCCTCTCGCCGCCCCGCACCTCTGGCCTGTACCCCAGCTTGTATGTATAAATAAATAAATCTTTAAAAAAAATAAAAAAATAAAATGGTATCTAGAGGTCTTATAATTGAGGCTCTAAGCTGACAATTAATGGTTCCATAACCCATTTTATAAGTATAGTGGTTTGTACTTAAATACCCTGCCTCAAACTTTCTCTGCATCCAACTCCCAAGGATGTACTTTTAAAATCCTAGAGTGTATTCAGGACTCTAAACCTTGGCTGATAGGTTTATATCCCTCCCAGGGAAATGTCCCTGAGAAAGATAAAGAACAAAGTAAGGCACCTACAAACAGGCATCTAAGAGCAGTCTGCCATTACCACCGGGAAGCCTGAGGGCCTGGCTTGAACGTTCCAGTTCACATGGAAAGGTCCAGACTACTGTCTGCTTCTCTTTCTTCTGCTTCTCTACATTGATTGTTCATGAATTTGGCGAATTTCTTGACTTCTTGTCACACGTCAGCAGTCTAGTATTGTACATCAAATCTGTAAATCTTTTAATTAAAGAAGAGGAATGCCAACTCATCACCTTCCCCAAATGTGAAAGATAATTCATATTATTATGAAACAGCTTTACAAGTGCTACTTAAGATAATTCTATAGCTCAAATCTCTAAATGTTTATTTCAAGGTGCAGTTCAGTCAGTGGAACTTCAACATTATGAATAATGTTATAGCTACTGAATATGTTGTAGGTACCACCTAGCTATAGATAATTTATGTGACTTTTTTTCTTTTTGGTTTGCTAATATTGACAAGGGTTAACAAAGTATAAGATAGCTCTGATAGGAGGTGATTTTATATTCCCCAAAGATTGCTTTTTTTTTTTTTCCTATTCAGGCATAGAAAGTATTTTTAGAACAGGAGAAAAGTATTGCTTCTCCCTTTTGGGGATGTTGACCAAGATCTGAAATGCCTTCCTATTTAATGAACACACTGATTAAATCGTGTCTCTCTGCCATGTACTGTGTTTACCATTGAGCTCATGAAAATAAAAATGTCCTCTGTAATTTAAAACTCTAGGAGAGGTAATAGAGGAGACAAAAAACTTCAGAAATAGAGTGTTCATTATTTCCACAGATATGAAGTGAGTGGCTACTATATGCCAGACACTGTTTTGATAAACTTGGAGTATAAATTGTGGATTTAACATTTATTGTAGCTGAGAGAGAAAGAAAATAAATTAAGTCAGAAAATCAAATTGTCGGCTGATGATAAATATGAGGAAAAATCATCATCTGAAAGAGAGAATAGTGATGGGAAGTGCAATTTTAAAAGGGGTGGTTCAGGGTGGGCAATTTGGAATCAGTACATAATATTCACATTAGTGGTATTGTGGATAGGGATGAGATGGGGAATTAGGGGATACCCGGGAACCAGAAAATGTGGTTAGTCAAATGTGGGGGCATCTGGAAAGGCCTCCTAACCCATGACATGTGAAGGGCTAACGGAAATGGCCAGCAAGTCTTTTGGTATGTGACAGAAGGGCCTTCCGGGCAGAGCTATGGTGTGCGAGGTCCCTGAGGTGGTGTGACTGGGCTGGGTGTGGCGAAGCAAAGGGAGGAAGGTGTGTATGGACACCGCAAGTAAAGATAGGATATGAGACAAGACGAAGTCCTAGAGAGAGAGAGGGCAAACGCTACAGTGGATCACAAAAGCTGCATTTTATTCTGAAGGGGTGGATGCCTTTGAAGGTTTTGAGTGAAGCGCTGGATTGATCCGGCTCCTGTGCCAAGAATATGTTGTAGGTGAAGTGTGCAAAGTAGAAACTTTGCAGAAGGTGGGGGTGAGAGGGGGGTTTAGCTAATCCTGTTCCTGAAGGAAGGGAAGACTAGTCTCTAGAGAGGGCTATGGGAAGGGAGGAGGAGGGAATTCTGGGTAAAGGGGCAGTGGTGCAATGTTGTAGCTTGAAGTGTGATGACTGGTCTCCTGGGTCAAGGTTGGAAAATGTTCATTATTTCATTTTGAGGTATTCGGGCTTCAGCCTGCTGAAGGTGGGGAGTCCTTAAGAGTTGACAACCCAGGCTCATCGTCACCTATGGAAAGAGACAGTATAGGCAAGATGGAGAACAGATAGCAGAGCAAGCCTGGGGAGCAGAAGGGAGGGAGTTTCCTGGGGTGCTCAGCCCTGCCATTCAGTGTAGGAAGGGGAGGACAATTAGCAGATGCATTTAGAAGGTGTCTCTTGGCCAGAATAACTTGAGTGAAACCCAAATACTAAAGGAGCATTACATGACAAAGTTGGTTGATATTGCATACCTCTAAGGTGAAAATGTATTAATGGCCATTATTTAGCAGCAATAAATCATGTAATGACATATTGAAAGCCATTGCTTCCATGAGAATTATCTCTATGTAGTATAGCTGTGAAATGAATGGTGTCATTCTTAAAACTATGAAAGCTGGCTTGCTTTGCCTCTTTGAATAGCAAGCCAGAGGTTACATGGCCCCACCCACTGATCTGTGGCTGTTGTTCTTGACCAAGCTCTCCATGGACTACAAAAGTCCATGCACCTTCCTTGAACTCAGCAAGCCCATTGTGAACCCCAGAACAATGTAATGAGTATCTGTAATGCCTGCTACTGATCTTATTAGAATGCCTTGCAGGAGTATTTGCTTATTCATAAAGATTTTGATTTTCTCAAAATTTCTGCCAAAGGATGTGTGGAAATACCAAGGCAGCGTGCCTCAAACATGAGGGTCCCGTTGTGTTTTCACAGGCGCCTTGGGAGTAAAGGTTTAGCACCTTTATTCAGCATGTTTTGAAAAGCAGGAGTAGTGAAAGACATGCAGGTGCTTGTCATTGAGAAAAAGAGAACTCTCAAATATTCATGAAATGCCTGCTATTGCATTTTAATTTGCTTTACGAAATTGCCTACTTTGTTATTCATTTTTGCTTTGCATAATAGTTAGGACAGCTTGGGTTGGTTTCTGATTCTTAGGAGCCTGTGCAGATGCAGATTTCTCAGATTACCCAGTGCACAGATTTTTCTGTTGAATCATAAGTTGAATTCCTTTCAGGAGAAGGTAATTTACACTTTAAAACATATTTTTGTTAATAAACCGGATTCTATAGACTGTCATTTCTTTTCAGCTCTCCTGAAATTAAAAAAAAAGTCTGTTTTTTTTCCCCCATTCCCTCAAAAACTATTTTGGCTTAATTTTGGTTAAGAGAAGGAAGGACATAACTAGTTATTTCTGAGGTTATGTGGTTACCATAAGTGGATCAATTTTAGGAGGAAATTAAATGTGTAGCTAAATAGTAGGTTGTTTCAAAAAATGGGCATTATCCAGATGTTAGACAATAACATGTTGGAAGGATTTCCTATACAAGAAAAGCAGGTGTCTGTAATACCAGACATATCTTCTAGAATGAAGGGCAGGGAGCTACCTGATCTAAGATGTATTTGACAATCAAATTTAAAAAAATGTTTGAGTGTGAAGTGTCCATTTAGTTTGAGCAAATTAGCTTTATTGGACACTCGGGGCTGATCTACATGGATGCTGGGAGGACTTCACGTTGTTATCTGTTATCCTAGGGAAACCTGAGTCATTGCTTTACACTGGATTTAAAAATCAAAACTTGATTTCTTTGGGGAATGCTGAAACTTTTCTTTTCACTGGTTCTCTCTTCAATGCAGTTTATACCTGAAATAAAGAGGGGCAAGAGGAACTCTGTGTTTATTAGTTACCTCCTTCTGTATACTGGAACTAAATCTACTACCCCCCTTAATGGAATGATTCTAGCTACTTAGCCCCAGATCATGGATGCTTCTGAAAGCTTCTGAAACCATAAATCAACTCTGTTTACCTTTGGGTTTTTCTCTTTTTTCACCTTCTGCCCTCCTTCATTGTGCAATTAGAATATGCATGTGTTCAACATAAAGTGAGTCCAATCAGATCTGTGCTCTTTGTCCTGGAGATTTATTGCAGTTTTGCCATTGTCATATTATAATGCTTGACAGTAATTCCGGGCTGTACCTTTGTGGCTGGTAATTAGTAAGTGTTGGTGTTTACAGAGTGAATCTTATCATGTTCTGCTTTGCTGTGTTCATTAAAATGCAGCAGAGAGATTTTGAAATAAAAGCTCAAATTTGGGATTTAGGTAATTAGTCAATAGCTACTCCTACCCTCTGGCAGTCTCTGAAGTCACTCAGAGAACACCTCCTGCCTGGTGCACGGTTTGTATGATGCCAGACAAGGGTGATTCAACCTCTACTCCTTGCAGTCTTAATGTTTTATGATCCTTCAATATAATAAGAATCAACCTCACTGATGATTTCCCCATCCAACAGAGGCATGAAATCCCATGACAGAAATCGGGAATGAATCCTTTGCTGAATGGTGGTACATTCATCTCTCAAATAGTAACCACAAAAGCTTGGATTCTTTGAGAGGATTGGTCCAACAGAGAAATGGCGTGCCAAGAGGGAAGCCATAGATACTGTGTGGGTTTTTGAGACTTAATGCACTGACTCACAGAATCTAAAAAAGGGTCAACTGTTGACAGTCTCAAATTCTATTTCACCATTCTCAGAGATCCTCCCAAAGTAAAACAAGACCCTCAACCACCCCATAACCTCATCGACCAAGAATAAATAGACACTCAATATCTTAGGGCAAGAGCCATTAGGATGCCCACAGCTACTTGATACAAATAACTTTCAAGGCAGGAGTGTAAGCAGGTGATGACTGGGATTTATATATTCAGATGATGTTCATTGGAACTGCTCACAAGTGTAATGCTTCTCCTCTACATAGGCACATGGTTGGATTTTATTTCATTCTTCCTTTTAAGTTAGGTGTGGGGTTACATGACATATTTCTGTGGAATGCAAGTGGAAATGAAGGGCCTTGATTATAGATGGGGTATTAAGGGTCAGGATGCTATTAGCCTTGAGAAGGGAACTGGTCGGGCTGAATGTTTGAGTGGCTTTCAAGGGGGTAGCATTCACTACCAATCTTTTTTTTTTTTTTTTTAAAGAATTTTATTTATTTATGTATACAAGCTGGGGTACAGACCAGAGGCGCGGGGCAGCGAGAGGGTTCACCAGAGACAGAGTGGGGAGCAGAACAGGCAGATCAGAAGTACACTGCTGAGGGGAGCAGCGGGCGAGGCAGGAGAGGTCTGCCGCAGCATGTGGGATTCTCTCTGGCCGGGCGTCGAACCTGCGTCGCTCGCGGCCGACAGTTCCACAGCGCAGCGCTTAACCGCTGCGCCACCGGGGAGGCCCTTACTGCCAATCTTTGTTGGACTTAGGATCTCAGTGATAAATAAGCTGTAGGGGTCGTTTGTGATCTGAAAATCACATTGCTTATGCTGACTATTCCCATATTTTATAGCTTTTCAAATTGCATGAGGTAAAGAATGATCAACTTATTTTATAAAACATTTAATAAACATATATTTAGCAACTTCTTTTGGAGGTAAATTAGGGTTTGGATCTGCCTCTGCTAATTACTAGCTTCAGAGCCTTGGGCAAATTATTTACATTTTTGAGTCTTAAATTGCAAATGAGGTCAGTATCACTTACCTCATAGGTTTGTTCCAAGGGAAAAATGATTAATTGTATGTAAGTCACCTAACAGAATTCCCAAGGCAAAATAAACACTCAAAGTATGTTAATTTCTACCCTTCACTCTATTAAATCCCAGTTGGCAAGAAATTAAGGTAGCCTATGAAAGAAATACTCTTGCCCTTACATGTCTTGTAGCAAAATATACAAATCCACAAGCAGCCATACATGTAAAACTCACTATGCAGGAAGCATAAATGACTTGCTTGAAATCTCAAATAATGAAGTATTACTTCACAAGAAACCAAGAAAACCACACAAGAAACCACGGAAAAAGCTGAGTAGCAAAACTCAGATATTACCTCTAGTATGTCAATCCCCAGCTATTTTTTTTTTTTAGCCAGGATTATCAAAGTCCATCCAAAGATCAACATTTTTCTTACTTTCAACATTGGTAAAAGCTCTTTCAGAACACTGCTACCACTGCATAAGCTGTCTATGAGAATAATTCATTTACAGTAAGTGTAAAGTCTTACAAGTTTTTTTCTCTTTTCAAAGAGTGGCTAGCCCAACAGTGGAAATACCGTGAATATATTTTCCAGCAGACAGAGGCTGTCTACACCAGTCAAAGGTTTATGAATAAAACCTGAAAATGACAGCAGGAACTGGTGTGGGGACATAAGAAATGTGCAGTTATACAAGTGAGAAGAGACCTGGCAATTCTATTCCTTGGTATTTATCCAAAGAATGCAAAAACACTAATCCAAAGGGATATAGACACTTGTATGCTCACTGCAGCACTGTTACAATAGCCAAGGTATGGCAATAACTTAAGGGCCTGAGTACAGATGAGTGGTTAAGAAGTTGTGATACGTATACAGGGCGGAATACTACTCAGGTTTAAAAAAGATGGCTTCTTGCCATTTGAGACAACATGGATGAAACTAAAGGGGATTATGCTAAATGAACTGTCAAAAGGAGAAAGTAAAGAGTGAATGATTTCACTAACATGTGGAATATAGAGAAACAAAACAAAGGAAATTACAAAACTAACCCAAACAAACCCTAGAAATATAACTGTGCAATTGAGGCTACTGGGGGTTGGGGCTGGGAGCAAAGAGGGGGTATGAAGCCCAGTGGTCTAAGAGTGCCTTGGTGGTGGGCATGGTGTGCAGATATGCATCTGAGGAGGTATGAACCTATTCCCTAAATCATACACAGTATTGTAAATCAAAGTTAGTTACGTCAATAATAGAAAAATAAGTGAGAAAAGAGAATGCTTTCAGATATATGCTATCATGCACAAAATAACATGAACCCAAGTGTTAGTTTTGTATTTCCTTCTCCCTAGGGATTGCAGGTCAGTCAGTAAGACCTGATGAATGCAATGGTGTCATTGGGCCTTGAGCCCCTTTTAATCCTCACATGACATATTCACCTTAAGCGCTTTGAGTGCATAGGTAGGAATGGCAGTTCCTGACTGGGTGGTTTGCAGCATTCTCATTGGAACAAGGAGGATCATTCCCATAGATAGATCAATGAAGACATACACAGGGGGACTAAAGCTAGTGTAGCACTTGTCCACTAGTACAAGGGACTTTTGTATTAATTTTCGAGACCAGTCAGGGCATAGTTCTCCCTCATTTGCAACAGGAAATGTAAATTTTAAATAAAAAGTACTTTGAGCTCACCTGTTTTTATTTTTTGTTGCATTCATAGGCAGAGAGAATTACTGTGTACTACTGTAACTAAACTCTAATGGGAAATAAGAGTTCAATAGGCAGTAAGAATCACCTGCTATGCCCCTAGTATACTTTGAAACTTAGAAACATTTTATTTCTTCACAGGAATTATGGACTATCTAAGAAAGACTTTGTGCAGTCTTTGGAGAAGGACACTCTTAAGGAAATACTGTGATTTCCTGCCCCCCCCCTTTTAATTTTCATGGCATTTCAGAGCAATGTGCTTTGCAGACTAATTCTCCTTTTAGGCAACTTGATAAGATGGACTAAGTGTTCATATCTGCAACGCAGAAAAATTAATCTCTTTTAGATTGTAATTGCTTTGGATTCAATCTTGAAGTTCATGACTGTAATTTTCAGATGATGTGAATCACTCTGGAAGTTTTGTTAGTCATTAGTTTGGAATTAGATTCTTTTCTATTTGCCATATTTAATGCATTCACATTTGGTTCTCTTTGCATTTTTAGGTTTAAGTTTTAAATTTAGTAGAAAAATTAACTCCAGCTAGATTTCGGTGGTTGTTGTTGTATTTCAGCCACAAAGACCCAGAATTCCCCTTTAAAAATGACCATTTTATAGGTTACTTCCAGCTCTCAACATACTTAACTTTTCACCTAACCTTGTACTTAAAAACCCTCAATGACTCAGATGTGTGAGTAAAAACCTTTCATTGGATAAAGTGATAGAAAGTGGCATGGAAATCTCTAAAGTTAGGAAAAGTTCATTTTAAAAAAACATCAGCAATTTTTATCTACTTACTGCTTAAAAAAATCAGCGGGTATTTAAATTTTTCAGTAAATGCCATTTTTATAATTTTATTTTTCAATAAAACTCAGAGATTCATACTTGGAGAGTGCTTTATTTTACTGTTTTTTCAGCTTTATTGAAGTATGCTTGAAAAATATAAGTTGTATATGTGAAGTGTACAGTGTGAAGATTTGATATATGCATTTATTGTGAAATGATCCCCATAATCAAGCTAATTAACACATCCATCATACCTTTGTGTGTGTGTTGGGGGAGAACAGCAAAATCAAACTATTGTGTGTTCATGGAGTTTTGAATGTTAAATCCTTTTATTTATCAAATTTTTAAAGTTCTTGTGTGGGATACACAGATTGTTTTTAAGGAAACAAAGACAATAGGGGTCCCAGATTCCCAAATTTTAAGTTTTCTCTGAGGGACTATGGAGATGGTTCATGCTCTTTCCTGTCTGAAGACTTCTCAAGACAGGATTTTTATCATTACTTTGCATCTGCTCTTTTGGAGGCTTCTGGCTCTTTCATGTGCTTTATGTGTCTACTTTCAATTTATAAATATGCAAGTATCTTCCAATTTATAACTGTAAGTCTTCTTACTGGTCATAATTGAGACTGGCCATCTCTTCTTCCTCTCTGATTTTCCAGTCTGCTGTTCACACCACTGTCAGTCACCCTGAAGCAAGCCCACTATACCTGGACCTTTCTCTGCCCTTAGCTTTGCTTCTTAAAAGGTGAGCCTTTGGCATCCTGACTTGATTACAGACTAATATTTACAATCTGTATAATGGAAAAGTTCTTTAATCATTAGATTATAAAGCATTGACTTTCCTCACAGTGAGCAAGAAGAGGTTTCCGGCAGAAAGGAGCTAGGAATTTCATTAGACTCTCTTGGACTATCAGTTAATTTTTTTTGAGCCCCTCATCTTCAGATGGGGGGAAAATAGGGCCTTTTTTCACAGAATTACTGAGAGGTTTAAAGAAAATAAAATGTGAAAGTGCTTTGTTTTCTGAGTAGCAATATGAATTGTTATTTATTATTAAGTTTTGGATTGATTGACAATGAAAAATGATACATCACTGAAAAATATCAGCCTTTATGCCTGAAAAGGTATTGGCAAACTATCCCCAGTAGGTCAAATCTGACCAGCCCCTGTTTTAGTAAATAAAGCTTTATAAAATTGCAACCGCTCTCATTTGTGTACGTAATGTCTGTGGCTGCTTTAGCACTGGCTGCAGTGACAGAGTTGAGTGGTTGTGACCTTATGGACCACAAAGTCTAAAATATTTACTCTGGGGCCTCCCTGGTGGCGCAGCAGGTTGAGTCTCAGCACTATGAAGCTATTCAGAGCCACTGCAGCACAAGTTAGATCCCCAACCACGGAGCTTCCCACATGGCTCAGCAGACTTCTCCTGCCTTGCCCGCTGCTCCCCTCTGCAGTGTACGTCAGTAGATCCGCCTGTTCTGCTACCCACCCTGTCTCTGGTGACTCCTCTCACCAACCCATACCTCTGGCCTACACCCCAGTTTATACCCATAAATAAATAAAAATCTTTAAAAAATAATTAAAATCTTTACTCTGACATTTTCACAAATTGCTGATTTTTAAATCCTTATTGACTACTCTTCAATTTAAATAGTATGATAGGTTTTGGAATTTATTTTATTTTTTAAAATGTTTATTTATTTATGCATACAAGAGCTGGAATACAAGCCAGAGGTCGGGGTGGGGTGATGGTGGTGAGATGATTCACAAGAGACAGAGTAGGGAGAACAGGCATATTGACTGAAATACACTGTTGAGAGGAGCAGTAGGTGAGACTGGAGAGGTCTGCTGCACCGTGTGGGAAGGTCCCTGGCTGGGGAGTTGAACTTGTGCTGCAGTGGCTGCAGATAGCTTTTTAATGCCGAGACTTAACTCCTTGCGCCACCGGGGGGCCCGGAATTTGTTCTAGTTTAACTGTTGTGATTTTTTTTTTGTATTTTTTTTTTTTTATACAAGTTGGGGTATTGGCCAGAGGCATGGGGCAGCGAGAGGGTTCACCAGAGACAGAGCGGGGAGCAGAACAGGCAGATCAGAAATACACTGCTGAGGGGAGCAGCGGGCAAGGCAGGAGAGATCTGCCGTGCCATGTGGGATTCTCCCTGGCCGGGCCTCGAACTCGCGTTGCCGCTGCCGACAGCTCCACAGTGCAGCGCCTAACCGCTGTGCCACCGGGGAGGCCCTGTTGTGATTTTGATGGACATTTTCTGTTTTTCTATATGGAGTTTCTACATAGAGTTCACCTGTGCACACATGTGCATCCATATGTTCTGGCATGTGCTTGCATGTGCACACATACAACACACACACACCAAAACTTTCCGACATGTTATCAATGTAAAACTAATTACACTTTGGTAGTCTAAGAACAAGACTGAAATATACAAAACTTTAAAAGAGAGTCTTTGACATCTCCAACCTCAAACTTACATTCTACATAATAGTTTGTCACTTGATAGAGGGAAAGAGTAAAATGGAAACATTTTTATTTGCATTGGAGTAGATAATTTTTCAGGTAGGTTTACAGAAGTTAAAAGTATCATCCAACAAAGAATGTCTTAAAATAGAGTACGCGATTCAGTTTCCTTGTATTCTAGTCTGAGGGATTCAGCTTAGTGAGACAGACATTGTAAAAGAGTCTAGAAAGATGAGACCCTTTCCTACTTGATTCAGATTGAAATGAAAAAAAAATATTTTAAGTTTATGTCTTTATTTCACATAATATTCCCTGTGAAACACAGAAATGTGACTATTTGAAGTCTTTAAAATAATGCATAGCTATAGATTTTTTTTAAATGAAACATGTCCTATCATCAGCTAACATTGAAGAAAAGTATTAAATAGAATTCTGTGATGAACTTTCATCTGCACAACATCTTTGACATCTTCATTTTCTTGCCTATTCTGACCGAGCAACTATCAACTCTTCATTCATCATAGAGTTTTACTAAACTTTAGTAGGTAAACTTATGATGAATGATTAAGACGTACCAGGCCAACTGGGAAGGCTCTCGTTTTCATTTTCAAGAACCATAAAAAGCTTTGACATGCAGCTGTTAGAAGCAAGTTAAAATATTATCAGAATACCACCAACTTGCAGAGCACAGCTGATATATTACTGGTGACTGTGTAAAATTATAGCATTGTCCAATCCAGGAACCAGATGGTCCATCTCCCTTGATTTGAGGAGCGCTGGTTGACTGCAAATTTTGCCTACTGCTGTAGGCTTGTTTTTTTACCATTAGCATGCGAGTTATAGATTCCTTAAAGTCTTTGCTAGGTGAAAAATTGACCTGTTGATGAGTCACTTTCTCAAAAAAAATGCATTAATGATTTTTAATCAAAGACCTGTTGCAAGTGAATAACATTTTAATAAGTACTAGTCTAACTTTGAAGAAATCAGTAATTATTCTCACAATCTGATTTTGAAACAGGCATTTTTAAAACATGGGGATTATTAAAAATACCTGAAAATTTTGGAAAAAATCTTGAAAAACCCACTTATGATATCGAGTGTGTTTTAATCCTTTTTAATAGTATGTGTTTTCTCTAATTTTCTGTGAGTAGCGTGTATAACACATAAAAGTAGAAAACGTTATCAAATTGGATCATATGTCACAGTCGATGACACATGTGGATGGACAAAGAATGCAGATGAGGAAAGGACAAAAATCAGAAGACATGAACCCACATGTCTGTTTCTGGCCCAGGAACTAATGAGTGGGAATTACAGACTTTACCTGTAAATTGTGCTTGTCACGGGAAGTGATCACTGCATTACCTTTTACAATATCAGAACTGTAACAAACTGTTATTAATAGACATATATGGATAAGTGTTTATATACATGTATAGATAGAGTTAGACCTAGATACTAGATTTTACATTTGAGAAATACCTTCATGGAGACAGAAAACCTTTTAGCCAAATACCATTCTCTCTGCAAACAGTTACCTAGAAGGCATCTTGGGGAACAGGTTGGAGAATTTGAGTCTGTTTTGTGAGTCTTAAACTCAATGATATTGCATTTCCTTTCTGAGAGAACTAAGGAAGTCTAAGAATTAACTCTAGGGAAAGATTTTCTAAGGTGAAAACATTCCTTGAATTACCTAAATGGAATTGATGCTAGTAGATCCAGAATACTTAGTAAAGCTATTCAGTATACTAATGCCATTTATTAAATGAGAGGGCCATTGAATTTTCAAGAAGTATACTACTCTTTCACACCTACTGATGTTTCAGAGTTTGCCTTGAGTTGGCAAGTGCCTAGTACAACAGTGGACTGTTACAGGCTGATTAACTGATTAGTTGCTTTTACTGTTGTCACTCCTGCTTGGAATTGTGTACCACACCTGCCTTATTTCTATAGGAAGGAGCCTCATAGGCCTCCACGGCTTTTAACACAGCAGGATCACATTGGGAAAATGTTAATAGATTTTGACAAATACTGAGATGACACATCATGATGTGTTTATGTGGGGAGAACGGTAGCACAGATCTCTTTAATGTGCTACTCATTTAGTTCTCCAGTGGTGTTGAGCTCTTTGTCCCGTTCCATGTTAGAAAGAATAATGACATCTATGAGGATGTGTTTCCAGGCATCTGTTAATGGTAGACTAACTCTAGAAGTTGGGAAGAGGACAGGAAGTAGTTATCTCCTGTTATATTATTGGTGTGGGCCTTATTTTTCCAACTTTCCACATTTAGTGTATACTAGATGACCAGATACATAGGAAAAGCTGTGGAAGAACATTGAAATGGACCCAAATGATCCCTAAATGTCTTCATTGGAAAACTAAGCAGTGTCTAGACATGTCCTTTGGATTATCTGATTCTATGGCACCTCTGCTTCTATCATTTCTTTGAGATATCATATCTTTGAGCTATCTTACAACTAATTACGTTGTAGATGATGGATAACTATACAAATGATTCTGGTCAGTAGACATATAAAGTAGTTTTGTGCCATGAAGTTAGAGTTAATTTTTAACTTCTAGTCCTATCTCTAGGCCCCTTCTTACTTTATGTTGGCATTATCTTTTGCTACTGTATGTGTGGTTCTTTGAATTTATATTTGAGCCATCAAGATCCTTAACAAATATTTATTTTCTATTTTTAGGAGTCATGGTCATGATTATATACCCATTTTTAATGGTTATCAATTAAGTGGCAGGAATTTTGGGTGTGGGTTTTATTGCATATTTATTGTACTCTGGGTATATTAAGTAAATGGTGAGAATTTGGCTGAGAAAGACTAGATTCCAGGTAGATAAATGCTGAATCCTTAAAAGAAAATCTGTGGATAAAGGTTGTGTGGGTAGCTTCATATCTCACCTCTCTCTCCCCTGAGTTCTACAAATAGGTGAAATCGGAATCATTTCTTGGTTATCAAATGAAAGTGTAGCAGGTCAGGGGCAAGTCTATATTTTTCCGTGGAAAGAGGTGGAAGCTAATAGGTTTCAGAAAACCTTTTAGTCAAATACCATTCTCTCTGCAAACAATCACCTAGAAGGCATCTTGGGGAACAGGTTTGAGAATTTATTGAGTCTGTTTTGTGAGTCTTAAACTAAATGATACTGCATTTCCTTTCTGAGAGAGCTAAGGAAGTCTAAGAATTAACTCTAGGGAAAGATTTTCTAAGGTGAACACAACACTGCCTACAAAGTGAGGAACTGATTATTCCCATTTGAATTGCTACATGGAAGAACATTCCAGTGGTTTCTTTTAACATTGTGACTAAAGGAATTGAGAGAAATAAGGGATTTGATGTAGAGCTGTGGGTTTGGGTCAAAGGATACGTAAAATGTCATTGAATGCTGCTGTACGACACGCTTCTACAGGTCATTCCATATGATGTTTTGTATATGACTGTGCTTTTGTCATCATGGATTTTGCTTGTTACACAACTGCGTAATGAAATATA
Source organism: Scalopus aquaticus (assembly GCA_004024925.1). NCBI lineage: Eukaryota > Metazoa > Chordata > Mammalia > Eulipotyphla > Talpidae > Scalopus > Scalopus aquaticus. The sequence continues at coordinate 268,106 of PVIJ01000245.1, forward strand.
AGGATTCAAACTTAGGCCTCCCTGATTCCAAAGAGTAAAATTCTTAATACTGATTTGCTGAAGATTGCCATTTCTTGGGATGCTTATTTTTTGGATTATGATTTTTTATTTCTAAATTTTCTCTTTTTCTGTATTAGTAGCTTTTTTTGTAACTTTCTTTATTGTGATAACATTGGTTTATAGCACTGTATATGATTTAGGGGAATAGATTGATACCTCTTCGATGTATGTTACTACACCACACCCTCAACCAAGGTATCCATAAAATTTCAACACCAACCATTGTATCCCACTCCGTATTTTTCTCCCTTTGCTTCTGAAAACTTTCTACTTTTATCTGATTTTGGATAGATTTTTTTTTTTTTTCCAAAATCTGCATGAGAATCCAGATACCAGAGACCAGTCCTCAGAGACCAGGTGACTGAAGGATTTGGTGGGGGGAGGGAGGAAGGTGCAGATGGATTTGAGTCTGGTTTATTCAGATAATTCAGTATGGGAATCTAGCAGACTTAAGAGAGTCCCCTCTTGTCAGACTTTGGGTGAGGAGAAGGGGAAGTCACTGATGAGACAGCATGTGAGAGCAAATCAGCTTTTTAAATTCTGGGCTCACTCCAAAGGGGCTACATGAACTTGAGCCTCATTTTCTTCATCTGGTAGAACCGAAGGTAAAAATACCTAATTTTTTTATGTAAAGAGGGACTGAAAGAATTAGCCACAACACTGCATTGCTGGGTTCCTGGGCCCAATTCCAGCTGGGGTGCATGGGGTTCCCAGCCCAACGGCAATTCTCAGACATAACTACTCTCTCTAAGAACCTAGCTCAGTTCTCACACTTCTCCCCAGACATGTGTCAGGTTCCACAGGTTAGGGGCTCAGTCTCCCAAGAACGCCCTCCACTGGAGACTGGTCACAAGCACCAGACAAGCCCAGGCTGTGAGTTACCTGCACAACTGACCAGCTAGCTGTCAACCATGCTTCCCAGGACCCTGTTCTCAGGTTCGATTAATTTGCCAGAATGGTGCACACTCAGGAAGCCCATTTAATTACTAGATCACCAGTTTATCACAAAGAAGATTAAAGGCTGCAAACCAACAGCTAGAAGAAGAACAATGTAGGTTAGGGCCTCTGGACCAAGAAGCATCCTTCCTTATGGAGCTTGGGGACCAGCAGGGCAGTGTTTGGAAATGTTGTTTCCCTCCTTTTGGAACTTTCTTGGAACTTCATTACGTAGGCAGGAATGAATAAAGCATTGGCTGTTGACAGTTGAACCTCAACTTCCAGCCCCTCTCCCCTTCCTGGAGGCCTGGGACTAGAAACTCCAAACTTGTATTCAAGTTGTTTTCCCTGGCAACAAGCCTCCATCTGCAGGTGTTTTCCAGCATCCTCTTCATTAACTAACACGTGATCACTGTAACATACACTACACTTAGGGACTCCCAAGGCTTTGGGGGATGCTGTGATACAGGAATTGAACAAAGACCAAATATGTATGAGGAATAGATATTTCTCGTAAATCACAATGTTGCAAGCACTAACAGGTAACTTGCAGGGAATTTACTATGTCCTCGGCCCAGAATTTCCACCTGCCTCCTTAGCCACAAATCACCAGAAATAAGCATGGAGTCAAAGAAAAATACAGAGTACGCTTGCTAAGTGATGGTTGTTTCAAGGCGTGGACATCGGCAGTTGCTTCACCTCTGCAGATGAGTAAATAGGTGCAATAAAGCTGCCTTGGAGTGTAGCTGGAGGAGTAAATGAGAGGAGCTTACTTCCTTTGCCATCATCCTGATGTCTCCTCCTCATAGGATGTAGCCCAGGACAAATTTACACCCACCTGCCCTGTCCTTAGGAGAACAAGATGAACACTTGCCTTTCTCAGACATGCATGGACCCCACTCTTTATTAAGGTCACTTAAGTTATCCAAATATTATTATAGCTTCTGAGACACTCTTCTGCACAATGAGTCTTCTTTTATGTCAAAAGGTTATTTAGGGAAAGAAACATTGTGTTTGAAACTAAAAGAAGGAGCTTGGCTACCTGTGGACTTCCATGAGATGGAGGTGGGCCAGCGCCATTACAAACTTTCAAGCACCAAAGCCCTGTGTCTTTAACTTTTTCTCACAGTACGAGTGACAAGAGACCTTTGCTTCAGCCAGCACTGAATGTATGTGTATTTCTTGATGCGCTGGTATAATTTCACTTACAGCAATTCCACAGATGATGATATTTCTGCAGAAGTCTTTCTTCTGAAGAAGTAGAAACAAGCCATGAAAAGTCATGTATATATATATATATATATATATATATTATTTCAAATGGCTTCAACCCTTCTTAATAGTGAAATCCATGTCTTCTTGTTGACTCAATGAAAGCTGTCATCTCCCAGCAGGATCTGGGAAGGGATGGATCTCCCAGCAGGGTTTGGGAAGGGATGGATCATATAGAAACTGCAAGCCTGGCGAGATTCCACCACTCCTTGTACCTGTAATGCTTCTCTCCTATGGTGGGGCAGCCATGAAGAGCAAAATTAATTTGGAGGGAGAAAAAAGGAGAATTTGCTGTGAATCCCAAGAGAGGATGCAGGCTTCCAAACTTATAAATTACAGCCATTTGCACAGCAAGGTGATGAAACGAATCCTTGCCGTGCCATTTGCTCTCCACAGTGCATTGGGCAAAGTGTCAGGAACATGCCCTCCAAGAGGTAGCTAAAGCTTCTTCTCAGAAAATGCGCTTTCAAAACTAATTGTCTAAGAGTGTGTGTTTGGAAAAGAAAATAAACCCAAGTGTCAGCAAAATAGAATAGCTTATAGGAGTTCGTCTGAGAAAATTGTCAGATGTTCTCTAATAGGTTTGTACAGTTTCACTCACCTCTGACTCTGCCTTATTTGGGGGAATTTTTCCCGAAAATTAGGAGGATTTTGAGGTACAAAGGATTGAACATTTCTGGGCACTTTATCTAGGAAACTGTACTAATTCTTGGTCTATTCAGGAGGCATTTTTGTTGCTGTTGTTCGCCTATCTCAAAGCCTCAGCAGGCAGACACTTGGGAAGGTGGTTGAGCTTGAAGTTAGTGGAATTTTCAAACTATAGTACAAGGCTTACTATCTCTAGAAAATTCAAAGGTGGTTAATTATATGGGATTCTCCAGAAGACCCTTCTGTAACTCTAGGTCAGTACATAACCCCAATCAGTGAGTACATGATGTACATTGTTGTGAATCAATGAATGAATAAAAAAGCTAATGAATGCCTCCAACCCCATTCATATATATATATATATATATGAATGGGGTTGGAGGCATTAGTATATATACATATATATATGTATGTATGTATGTGTATATATGTATATATGTGTGTGTGTATATATATATATGTACACACACTATAAATATCTTTTGTCCAGATGCTATATAACATAGTAGCACCTCACAGTTAAAAGGATTATAGAGTTCCTTTAGTACTCTTCTATAGAAGACATTCCTCCTGGAGCATTCTAGCTTTGGCAATTGATACATAGTACTATGAATGTCAAATATTGTCTTGTAAGGCAGACCTTCCTGAAAAATAAGGACTTCTCCAGAATCTTGCAAAACTTTTCAACCTCATCTCATGTCAAATTCTATAATAGGTAAATGCTGCTTACCATGGAATGAGGGGAGAGCCTAAATATTTTGAAGCATTGGTGTGTAGTATTAATATACTCTGAATTTTCTAGGAATAGGACTATGATGTAAACCATTATAATCTGTATGTGTTTATATTTGACATTCCATCTGAATGACCCCTTTTTAGTCTATATGTATAGCTGTTGTGTTTGGGGTGGCAATACATCAAGGTCAAATATCAGACTCTTTTGCTCTATGTTTATCCATGATTTAAGCATTTATTTCGTAAGATGCCTAATATTTGCAATGGCAACTTTATGTATCTCTCCTTTAGTTTACAGTTTGGGTATTATATTCACTTTACAATTATGAATGTGGACAGTAATATTACCCATAGAGTTCCTTAAAAGAATGTAAATGAAAGTTCACAATAGTAATTTTAAAAGGGTGGTTTCTGTACCGATCATTTGAAAACCACTGTGGACATCGGATTTTCAGGGCACAGTTACCAGGGTCCTCACTAGCTTTGCTTCCTCCCCCTGGAGATGTTTCTCCTAAATTATTTGCTTCTGACTGAATCTAACATTTTCCTTGAATTCCACTTAGGGTAGATGTTTCTGCATTATTACATCATTCATTTTTATATCATTTATTGGCTGAGCCAGAATGTAGTGCATTGACGTCATCATGGGCCAGGCACTGAGTTAGACTGAGGGGCCGAGTGAGGAACAGTCCATAGAGGCAGCCCTCACCCAGGCTGCACTCCGGGAGGGATGTGCTTGGGTAGACTGTCAGCAGCAGAGATAATGCAGAGCTTTGTGCGAGCTCCTGGGGTAGCAGGAAGTGGAGTGACATCTCAGCAAGACTCCAAATCAGGGAAGATTCAAAATAAGTGATGGGGAAGGTGAGAGCTGATGGATAAGAAGGGATGGAAGGGGGAAGATAAGGTGCAAAGAGATGTCCATAGCTCTCCATATAGAGAGAATAGCACTAGTCAGGTCCAGAGGACATTGAGCCTGATCTTTTTGTGCTGCCAGTAGATTTTTTTTTTTCCTTGGTGGGAGGCACAGACTTAAGGAGAATGGGGAGAGATGAATGGAAATATAAATGTCTCCATAAATAACTACAAGTCAGATGCACTGGAATGGGCACAGACCAAAAGCAATGCAGTTGTGTGGGACATGTAGTGTAACCTTAATTAAGGTGTCCTTGTTAGTTTCTTGGAGGAGATATTATTTACTTTCAAGTGGGTTGTCAGAGATTAAGAGGATGGATCCCAAATACGTCATATCTAAGGCAACTATGCAGACATTCTAAGAAGATTAAACTCAGTAACCCAGATCAAAGAAGTCATGCATACATAATAAAATGGAACTTTAGCTTCTGTGTGTCTCTTAGTTTTCTACACATCTTGTCTGTGCCCTTCTCCCATGCAGCAATGTTTAATACAGTAGGTTTAAACACAGAGTATGTAACTTGCAGTGACAAAACAGGCCAATGTTAACTTTCTGAAGCAGTATCTCCCTCCAAATATCTAATGTCATCCCATTTTAGCCTTTTATCAAAACTAGATCCTGTTTCAAAACTCTTTTCCAATAGCCAATCCGCTAAATCAGATATTTCCTTAGGTTAAATGATATTGAATTAATCAGCTCTTTTCAAATGCAAGGCTGGATATGGCTCTGTCTATTTCATAGAATGCAGGTAACTATCGATTCTGCCATTCTAAGAAGTATATCCCAAGGAAAGATATTATGAAGAAGAAAAACCTGCTTATTCCTAGTGCCCCCTTATAAGGTATTGAGCTTTTATTCCTATTGAGATTTGTTTTAAGTTAAACAAAAATGCGTTTCTTTAAAAATGTCACATTCTATCTCAAGGCATTTATTCTTCAATCGTCTTTATGCAGTGTGTTCTTTAAAATTTGATGTGGCCTTTCAATTCTCTCTTAAATACATAGGAATATGTGCTTTCCTTTCAGGAAAGATTTTGCTGCTGCCTCTTCTGAGGCTCTGCACTCCTCTTGTTTGAAAACCAGGACTGAATTTTCATCACACACATTTTTTTTTTTTTTTTTTTATTTATACATACAAGCTGGGGTACAAGCCAGAGCCGTGGGGCGGCGAGAGGGCTCACCAGAGACAGAGCGGGCAGCAGAACAGGCAGATCAGAACTACACTGCTGAGGGGAGCAGCGGGCGAGGCAGGAGAGGTCTGCCGCGCCATGTGGGACTCTCCCCGGCCGGGCGTCGAACTCGCGTCGCCGCTGCCGACAGCTCCACAGCGCAGCGCTTAACCGCTGCGCCACCGGGGAGGCCCCATCACACACATTTTTTAATGACAATCGTGACTGTACTCCTGTTGCTGAACACTGACATTTCAATGTCCTGGGTTGGAAAGGATGTTAGAATTTATTATATAGCCTTTAAAGTGGTGTCATTTTGAAATCTAGGTCCCCGTACACAACTTTTACAAAGAGACCTCTTGCCCTTTATTAATTGCAAAAATGATTTCAGGGGAAAAAGTCTCTCTCGTTCTTATAGGCCTCCATCACTCATCTGTGAAGTCAAGACTTAGCGATATTTACCTAAATTTACCATCCATCTTCAATGATTAGTGGGAATTAAAGTAATTATTATAAATTAATGACTCTGAGTTATATAAGGTTAGATATTATGGAGTTTCATTGTCATGGAGTCAGGCAATTAAAGAAATATACACTTACAGACTGTTCCATAGATCTTGTAACGTTTCTAGCTGCTTTGCCCTTTATTACTTGACTCTGTAGGATATGATCAGTGTTGCAATCATGGCTTTACAGATGCTTACTAAAATTATAGTATTTTATGGGCAAGAAAAATAATTTTTCATAAAGGCTTACATGCAGTTGAATTTGATTAGGTTCTTAATCACTCTCACCCAGCCTCAACCCCTTTGAATTGGTCTGAACTAGTTTATAGCCATAGGGCTTCAAACCATAAATCCTAAGTTCTCAAGTGAGCTGTCATATAATTTAGCAAGAATGCTGATCTGCTGTTATCAGGGTCAAAAACAAGCACTTTGTAAATTGGTTTATTATATATCACCACAAGATCACCAAATTCAATTGCAAAAAGGGCTAACTTCAAGTGAGCAAAGATGTGTGTGGGAAAACAGCTGCAGTAGAATCGAAATTGATCATCATCTGTGGGTGAACTTGTAGGAGACATTTGGTTTGATGTCTGCAGTATGGGTCACAGAAAGCAAAAGCTGTAAGTCAGCATCTTGTGGCCAGTTGACTTGTAGAAGGTCTCTAGGGCCTAGTGAATTACTCTTTGCCTAGTTTGGCAAGCAGTGGGGGACAGCCAAACTAGAGCTAATGTGGCCTGCCCCTAAAGATGCCATGTGGGCTGTAGAATTGAAGACATCTTTGAACATTTGAATATGAAGATTTGGCAACTCTTAAGACAAGCGTGGCAAATGAATTGTAAGCAGGTGTGAAATTTGCAATGTATGTATGAATGCTACTTAAGTCCCCATGTTGTAGCTTAACAATTAGCCTCTCTTATGGTTCCCAAGACAGTGTGTTTATGAAACACAAGTGGAAAATAAGCCTGTATAAATTTTTTGAGGAAGTATGGCAATGATTTAACATCTCTAAAAATTCCTTCAGGGAAGACATCTTGATGTTATTGAAGAAGAAAACATGCATAGTCAGTCCAACTGAGTTAAAGCAGCATGGCTCCCTGTGATTTTACATGTCTGCATCTGTGATGGTCTCTTTGCCCTTAGAATTATCTGTTTTACACAAACTCAAACTTTGCTTTCTATACTGCTCCCTGATAATCTGCTAAAGGAAATAACATATTGCAACCCCAGGCTCACAAGGTAGATACAGTGGTAGCGGCACTCTCGCAATAGACATCTGATGAGCTCTGAAATGCTCTACTGTAAACATGAATGTGGACAAAGCCAAACCAATTTCAGGTCCTGCAGTTTGGAAGATACTTGAGCAAGAGGAAGTGATGGAAACAGGTGAATATTCTACTTGCATATTCCCACCTATTAGTGAGACTGAAAGAAAAAGACAGTACTTCTCTTTGCTTACTTAAAAGTCGAATGAAAAACGGGCCTCCCTGGTTGTGCAACGGGTTAAGCACAGCACTATAAATCTATCCAGAGCCAGTGCAGCACAAGTTCCATCCCTGGCCAGGGAGCTTCCCACAGGGCACAGCAGACCTCTCCTGTCTCACCTGCTGCTCCCCTCCGCAGTGTGCTGCAGTCGATCTGCCTGTTCTGCTCCCAACTCTCTCTGGTGAATCCTCTCACCATCCCACACCTCTGGTCTACACCCCAGCTTATATGCATAAATAAATAAATCTTAAAAAAAAAAGAAGTCAAATGAAAAGTTAAAATGAAAGAGTTTTATAATGAACGTTGTCCCTTTGAAAGTTTGGGAGGTAGGTGGATGTTGAGAATGATGTATCGTACTAAATCTTGTGTATATTTATAAGGACACCTTGACACAGATGCCTCTTTCCATGCTGGTTCCAAACTTCTTAAGCGGAGTCTCTTTTTATCCCTGAGCAGCTAGTACCAAACCTGTTGCTTGTGTGCTCTGAGGTAATTAAATGAGTGGGAAAGCAAACACATGTATTCAACTCAATATTTACTACAGACCCTCCCCTGTGCCAAGATCTAGGCTCAGGTGGTAGGCACTACAAAGGTAAATAAGAAAGGGCTCATAATTACTGGTTTGGAATACAGTCGATGGGATACGGGCAGATTGCTATGCTGTAATGAAGCTCAGCTCTTTCATAACAGTAGCACTGAATTGCAGCTTCTCTGTGCTGTACTAGCAGCAACAATCTGGGGCTGAAAATTGCAAAGCCCAGACTAGTCCACGTGACCCACCTTGCCATGTCAATAACTGTTTTGTGACTAGTGGTGACTTTTCTCTAGACACATGGTTTAATCTTGGACTCCACTCTCTTCCATTCCTAAAATAACTCCTCTGTTCCACTCCTCTCTCTCAGGGGAATTCTTTATTGTTCTTTAGCAGTCAGAAATGACTGTGAAGAACTGATTTTCCTTTGAGGCAAATAGTTATTCAACCTGAGATCTCAGTGTGTTTTACGGAAATGGCAGATTCTGTGGGCCCAGGGTTTTTGTTTCTTTTAATTGAATGTGAGGACCCTCCTAATTGAAAGAAAAATCCAATCCACAATCTACAATCCTTATAACTTCATATAGAAGTGCATGAGTACTGGCCACTTCCATCTTGGGAGAGCTGGCTTTTTAAATATCAGGAATATTGTGAACCTGTTGTTAGCACAGATACCATTAGAAATTAAATTGCATACATTTACAATTAAACTATATAAAAGACAGAGGCATTCCAAACACAAAATGCATTATTTTCCAATTATTTTATTCTTAGTTATACATTTGCTGTCTTTTGTATCTATACAGAGGAAATGGTGTATAATGGTATGCTGCTATAAACCTACCCCTCCCCACCAACTCAACATTCGGTAATATTTTAGTAACTAGAAATCAGCTATGATGGTAGAATTTATATTATGGGAATTAGCAAACCCTATTAAGTCAGGGTTTCCATGAAAACTGGGAAGCTGATGGTTAAATATTTACTAATACCACTAGCTCCTTCTATAATATCAATTACAGTAAGTCTTCCCTGAATATCTTTGACAGGTTCTTGGAAATTGCGAATTTAAGTGTAATGACATATAACAAAAATGGGTCCTTGAATAAGGTCATTTAGTCTAAGGTAGTTGGCTGGGTTTTTTTTATTATCAACATTATAATGAAACCACATGGATGGAAACAGTGTTCTTTGAGGAAATGCTCTTCTGTATTTACTGAAGGGTTAATGGGATAAAGAAGCAATGGTTCAAAACTTTGGGTTGGACATGCAATCAGGGCAATTGTAGATTTTCTGGGAGATAATTGAGCTAATGCAGAGCTTCACCTAAGCCTCTCTGTTCCTGGAGCCTGAGTTCGATATCAATCAGGGGTCTTCCGAGAAGCTCAGTAGGACACACACACACACACACACACACACACACACACACACACAATTATTTTAAGGAATTGGCTCAAGTGATGTGATTGTGAGAACTGGCAGTAAACTCTGAGTTGATGCTGTGCCCTTGAAGCAGAATTTCTTCTCAAGGAAACCTCTTTTTTTGCTCACAAGACTCATTCAACTGATGATTGAAGTCCACCCAAACTATGGAGCATAACCTCCCTTAAAGACATGTCATGCGTCCTCAGTACATCAACAGGTTATCACTGCCATGCCTAGGTTAGTGTTTGATGAAACCACTGATACTCTAGCCTAACCACTTTGACACAAAATTATCACAGTGCCTTTGTAATTTTTTTCTGACACTCCTAGGCAGGGGGAATGCTATTTCTTTCCTTCTTAAATCCAAGCAAATAAGTATTTATATCCTGAAGAATTTGGTAGCCATTTGAAAACAGTATGTACTGACAGAAATTGCTTTTAGTACATGATCACAATTATTCAACAATGGGTAGCATACAAGTTCTCAACCTTTAGAATGAAATTGGAAAACACTGCCATTACTTCTTCTTCCTTATTGATTTTTACGTGCTACTCATGAAATAGAAATTAAGGGAAACCCCAGCTTTCAGAGATGTGTCATCGAAAGGTACAGTGCAAGCTGGTGTTGATCCTGGACCTACCTCCAGTGAGTTGCACAATAACTTCTAAATGTCACATTTCCCTTAAAACATGGAAAATATCCCATGACACCCCCTTATGTTTGCCACTATGTTCTCCTGAGTCTTGTCATGAGTTAGTGTGGTTACGAGAATGAGCTTTTCTAGCTGGAACTTTAAGCTACTTCATCATTCTAAGATTTGGTTTCCAAATTGTGAAATGAACATAGTAACAATGCCTATTTCACAATAGCTGGCATATAGAAAGTGCTCCAGGTGCTGGAAAAAGGGAAGGGGTAAATTATAGGGTAGAGAAAAAGGAGGGGGGAATTCCTATCCATGCGTTGGAGTTTTCCTTATCTTGATCCCAGATACCTGTAGATTATAAAAAATTTTCTCTGTTAGTATATTTTTCAATTTGATTTTGAAATGCAGAAATAATGAGATTGAGATTCCTTTACCAGTCTTAATTCTTGGAGAAGTGTATGAGACCATTAAATTAACTTTTAGGATATTGATAAGCATTTATTATCATTTGACTATTTCTTATAGCAAATATTTATATAGGACATACAACTTCATGAGCATAATTATGAAAGAAAAGGGAGGTCCTTTTGGAAAACTGCTGAGTTTGTCAAAATAGCTGTATGTAAATCTGGAAAAGCATCCCCATCAATTCCAAAGCTTCTCCCCTCCTTCACTCCCCTCACACACCTTCTGTACTCTCAGCTTCTCTGAAGTAAGAAAGGAAAGGAAATGAAAGGACCAGAACCATTGCAGAGAATCTGTGGGGATGAGAACTATGCCATCTAGCCCAGCATATCTAACATCCTCTCTGCATTTTTGGGACCAGATTAAACCACTAACGTATTGAGTCTCTCAATGGAATTATTTTTGCAAAATGCAGCGTAAAAATTTTGTAACTACAAGAATTAGTATGTAAAGATGTTATCAGGAAAATGACAATATCAAGAGGTGACACTGTTCTAGGTTATATGAGTGATAAGAGACACTGAAGTAGAACATGAATTTCTTAAAATTTCTGAGAACGTTTGTATTATGGTATTGAACAAATTATGGTATTGAACAATGTCACAAATGAAGAATGGTCCTTAAAGATATGAAAGGGCTATTTATAATAATGCTTCATACAAAGTTTTGAAGAAATGTTATTTGGAAGTTTTGGGAATTTAAACTTAAGGAATGATCTGGAACATACCTTAAAAAAAAAACAACAACTGCTTTTCTATGTTTTGTCATTCCTGATTAGCTTGTATAGCTTGTCTGAGAGTACAGACAGTCCAGAACTATTAACTTCAATTTAACTTATCTTAACTCTCAGAAACTTAGCTAAAAGTTAACTTACTCTAGAATATTTTACTTCCCCAAACCTGTTCCCTTAGATTATTTGCCCCAGTCAACTCCTTTAGTTACCTGATGAACAAATAAGTGATTATTCAAGACAACTTATCAAATGCTGAGGAGACTTTAGTGAGAGCAGACACAGCTAATGATAGCAGGGATGTTACTAGTTGAGGATGAGACCCACACTCTGAAGAGGGCAAAATCTAAAACGAATAGAGCAAATGGGATTGGGGGTTTGGAAAATGAAGGGCTCTGCTTTGTGAGAGCTTGCCAGTTTCTCTGTGCTGTTTGGCTGTGAATTTCCTGCCCTGGTTCTAGGAATGCAGGATGGCAGTTTTCCCTCCGCACTCCAAAGCTCTGTGAAAGCTATGCGCGTGACTAGCTCTCGTCTGTGCAGTGTGGCTCATTTGGGTCGCTCCGTTTTTGTGTCTGTTTGCTTGTAGTGTGCGTTCCAGGGTCCTCGCGTGTCACCTCTGAGGGCAGAGTCTGTCACAGCAGACCTGCAGGGACTGGCTTCTTCGGTTAACGAGGTCCTGCTGTCTCCTGCTCCTCCCACGGTGCCACTCACCCAGTCTATTCCTGGCCACCTTCAGACCCAGGGCCATCCCTGGAGGGAGCCCAGTCTGGCAGAATCACATTTCTGCTGTCACCTCAACTTCTTGGAGTGAAAATGAACATCTGGACAGGCATTTGGGGAAAGACGTTGTGAAGAGTGACATGTGGTTGAAAGGGGAACGTAGGAGGAGGAGCAGTCCCAGCTCATCTTTCTTGGAAAACAGATGACAATTTATGGCCCAACTGGGTGTCCCAGAGCCTTTGCTCAGACACCCACTTCCTGGTGGAACTCCTTTCTTCCACGTCTGCAATTCCTCTTCTTTATTTTGGAGCCAGTGAAGATTCCTATAAAAAAGCAGGGACTTGGGCATACACTGACATGAACCTCGGGTACCTTGAGAGAATATACACCTGGGTAAGCTGACGGCAGCGCCTGTGTCTTCTCGCGGGAGAGGTGCATGACAGCATGGTGTGCAGGCAGGGTTTTCAGTGAAGGTTTGATGAGTAAAGGTATTAAGTCATCATGGTTCCAATCCCACAGTTTCCGTATTTATGGTTTCTTCCCCGGCTCTTCCAGAATGAGCAATTCAGTATCGTTATTATTCAGTGATTTTGGAGGAGATGAGGGACACTCCAATTGAGCTGAATGATGCATTTAGTTATGTAACAGATAACATGGAAAGAAGGGGAGCTGAGAAAGGAATGTGGGTGGAAAACTAAAGGGCACCACTTTCTTCTTCATCATTTACATCTTAGGATCTTATTATTACATCAAAGACTCATAAGTGTCAGAAACTATCTAAACTGAGAAAGATTTCCTGTTCTGGCTATTTGGAGAATTTGGAACAGGAAGGATTAGAGCTCATCCCTTATATAGCAGAATGACTGTCATGTATGATTTCAGAATGTAAATAATTCAGGTGTGGGGGGACCGTGGTCTCCATCATAACCGCTCTGCTGGGCTAGTGCTAAAGCAGCCACAGCAAAAATGTGAAAAAAGGAGTATGATTGTTTTCTGATAAAACTTCTTTTATGGACAATTAAATTTGGATTTGTTAAAAGTTTTACGTCACACAAAATATCTTTTGAAATTTTTCCAACCGTTTATTTATAGGTCCCACAAAAATAGTTGGTAGACTAGATTTGGCCCAGAGTCTGTGGTTTGTTAAGCCCTATTCTAGGACTAAAAATAAAATAAATAAACTTACTTGCAATAAAATGTTATCCTAAGTCACTTTGGCTGTTTAAAGTCATCAAGTTGTTTTGGAAAATATCAGTGGCAAAGGGGGAGAAGGGTTATGTGCTCAATAATTCATTTCTTCCATGACCTTCTTATCCAGTACTATTCAGTATGTTAGAAAGAAAACAAGGCTCAGTCTGTGAAGTCCATGCACCCCAATTCTGTATGCTTGGGGCACCTTCATGCCTCTCCCCAGACACACCAGCAAGAACTTCATGTGAAAGGCTACTCTTCCTGTGTCAGGGATCTTCAGCATCCTGGTGGTCTCCTCACCCCTTCATAATCTCTTCCCATACTTGTTTATCTCTGTCTCTCCATTTCTTTAGTTCTCTCTCTGAAAGGTTCCCCTAGAAAGGAGAAATGAGTTAACTTCTTAGAAACTTTCAGTTCTCAAAAATCTCTAATACCACATTGAGTTATCAAGGCAGCCTCTTACCTATTCCTTCCCGACCCTAAGTATGTGCATTCACACACGCACGCACGTGCGCGCGCGCGCGCGCGCGCACACACACACACACACACACACACACTCCAAATAATTTTGTTTTCACGTTATCCCAGTAAAAAGTATTTTTCTATTAATCACTTGCTATAAGATACTGATTTTCTTGGATGATTAGAGATTTTAATGCCTCTAATCTGATCTAATTTAATGACTGTAGATCCCTGGGGCTTCTTCCACTGATCTTCCAAATGCAACTCTTTCCCTTATGTAATAAAATGCTTATTTTCTTTTGTTCAGTTTTTTTTTTTCACCAAATGCCCCCTGCATTTTGTTGTGAACATGATGGTAATGCAGCCTGATGTACTGAATCTTGAGAAATGGGCAACATATTGCATAACACAGTAGGGGGAGTATAAATAGTAGAGGAGGGGAATTTTAACAGAATGATTTGTAACATGTCAGATAAAAGGAACACTCAGCTGAGTTGTTAATACTAAATAGTCCTTCCATCTGAATACAGTTTTGTGATTATCAGTTAGATTTGCTATTTTATGAAAAGAAAAATCAGTGATTTTTAGATCATTTGCTCTTGACAAAGCTACAGTTAAACACCTTCCCTGCATCTTAATGCAAAACTATAGTTTCCAATGGGATGTGAGTATCAGTCACTTGGGGAAATTTGTCAAAATATGTAATAACTATTCCTTCTCGTTTTGGTATTGCCAATATCTTCAAATCAGAACCGATCAGAAACACAACTGTAGTTGAACAAGTTGAGTGATCACTGCTTTCAGCAAAGGAGAATAAATACACCGTGGAGAATCACAGTGTTGCTAGAAGAGGGACTTTGATAGACTCTATTTGGATTTTGGCTGATTGATTTGGGGGAGAGTTCAAAGAAGCATCCATCCTAGATTGGATGCTTTCAGGAAGCAGAGGTAATTCTATTCTAAGATGCCTCCATCAATCTGATCATCTAAAGGCTAATATGAAGATCAATCTATAAATGGTAAAGATGTACCAGACACTCATTTTGCCTGAGAGAGGAGGAGTCTGGTACTTTCTGGAAGCATCAGGACCTTGGTTTTTGTCTGTGCTTACAGAGAAATTTGAAATGACCTTGTTTTGTCTCATTTTATCTTGGTCTCAGTGTAATCTTGTCTGGGGTTGGCATTCTTTGAGATTCTTGAGGTCTGATAAACTATCATGACCTAGGAGTGAGTGCCAGGCTGACTTGGGGATATTAAGCACAGGGTATTTTTCTTTCTTACGTTCTATACCTCTACTTGGCACAAGGATAGTAGATCCTGCTTTTTAATAGTATATTTCCAAGTTGTCGTTAAACACTATTTTAAGTGTACAGAAAAATAAAAATAACATATTAAAGTTAAAGATTAAAGATGGAAGTATTTGAACTTTTCTCTCAAACTGCAATTCCTCCTGGGGGAAAACTGCTATTGTCAATTTGATGTTTCTCTTCTTCAAGTAGAATGCATTTTTCTTTGCTTTCGAGATAAATAATATAGAACATATATATATATAATTTAATATATGAAATAATATTTTATGATTTCCTTCCTCATAAGGAATTATATAAGATCTAATTTTAATACATACTTGTGATCATTTATTATTTTCATGGGCAGGGAAGCATCAAACTATTTGAGGAATCATAAGACACCGTACTTCACACAGAGTCCAGGACATCATGTTATCTATGTGCTCTTAACATTATAAATGAAATTTAATCACCACATTTGCTTTACAGTGTCCTATAGTGTCTTTATCTCAGGGGCAATTTGGTGGTTTTATTTGGGAAGATGTTGGGTGGATTTTCCTTCTTCCCTGCACAGGCTCTGCTAACCATTTTTGACACTAACACATCTGCATCAATGAAAACTCACATTTTCTGCAATCACAGACCATTTTAATTTAATGAAGCAAGGGTTAGGCTCCCACTTGCAAGCACTGAAGAAAGCAAGATTGTCAAAAGCAGTGGCTTGGTCTATCCAGAGAGAAATCTGTTAAATGAAATACAAGACTGCCATTAGTTTTTATTCTGCATGTCCTTGGAGGAGGACATTCTCCTTTCTGTGAGAGATGCCAGCTCAGGGCACTTGTGAGGCAGAGCAGGAGGCCATCACAGACACACTATGCTGACAGACAGACAGACAGATGGAAAGACAGCTCAAGGAACCATGCCCATCTTTTCCTGCCCTCCCTGATGGAACCTCATGACTTTTGCCTCATGTGAGGTTTCCAAACACATTCACACTTAATCATGAGTGCCATCTCTTGTAAGCTGGTGTTACTTGGTATATTTCAACTAAAAAAAGCAGGGAAATTGCTGTGATCTTCTGAAATCTTTAATGTTACCTTTCCATGCCACAGACAGGAACTAATTACTGGCTGTCTCAGCCCATGTGGGCTGTTATGACAGAAATGCCATCCACGTAGATGGCAATGGTTTCTAAACAACAAACATGTATTTCTCACAGTTTTGGAGGCTGGAAAGTCCAGGGTCATAGTAATTGGCAGATTTAATGTCTGGTTAGGTCCCCTCTCTGGTTCACAGAAGCTCTCATTGTGCATTCTCGCTCTCACATGCGTGCATTCTCTCTCTCTCTCTCTCTCTCTCTCTCTCTCTCTCTCTCTCTCTCTCTCTCTCTCTCTCTCTCTCTCTCTCTCTCTCTCTGTGTGTGTGTGTGTGTGTGTGTATGTCTCTCTCTGTGTCTCTCTCTCTCTCCCCATCTTTTCAGTGTTTCTATTCACCACATATGAGCAAAATTGTGTTTTTGTCATTCTCCATCTAACTCTTTGACCTTTTAGGTCGATCATGTTGCAAATGGCAGGGTTTTGTCTTTCTTTACAGCCGAGTAATACTCCATTGGGTCCATATGCGCCATCTCCATCCATTTGTCTGTGGATGGGCACATAGGTTGTTTCCAGCTCTGGCTAGTGTTGATAATACCACAGTGACCCTGGGTGGGGTGCTGTGTCTCTTCAGATTATTGTTTTGATAATTTGTAGGTAAATACCCAGCAGTAGAACAACTGGATCTAATTCCATCAAGACCTGACTACCTTCCAAAGTCCCCTAATACTCTCACCTGGGGGGTTAGGATTTCAACCTAAGAATTTGGGGGCAAGAGGGTGTGGGGCACAAACATTCAAACTATAGCGCCAGGTTCAAATTAAGGCCAGAATATTTGGAATGAGATGAGTACTGAGGATCAGATAGAGTTCATGGGATGATGGAAGAGGGTGATGGGATCGGTACTCCAGGATTTGAGGTAAATGTTAGAAGGGCCAAATTCTACAGCCTTCTGTGTTCCTTGCTCACACGGGCCTTCTCGTTGCAGGGGAGCACTTACGAATCTGTCCTCAAGAATATACGTGCTGTACCACGGAGATGGAAGACAAGCTAAGCCAGCAAAGCAAACTGGAGTTTGAAAACCTTGTGGAGGAGACGAGCCATTTTGTGCGCACCACTTTTGTGTCCCGGCATAAGAAATTTGACGGTAGGTGAAAATTTCTTCTTTGTTCTAGGTGTGCTTTTCTGAGAACCGTGGTATCCTGTGAAAAATATTTCCGTGTTTTAAGCTGGGAATTTACTTTACCTCTTAAACATGTATAACTTTGTCTATTTTTAGGAACAGTATGAGTGTTCATGACAATTTTTATAGTAATATCTTGGGAAAACTTGTGTTCACAGAGAGTGGTTTGGCACATGTGATTTTCCTACAAGATTTATCCTGAAGTTTGTGGCCAAACTTTTCAATATTGGAGTGATTTTAGTTCAGGTTTTCTCACACAGTAAATTTGACTTCAGTTTTTATCTTGGGATTTCTTTAAAATAATTAAATGTCATTTAAAATTATTTGAAATATAACATCCCTTTTACGAAGATGGGCTTGTTTTGAGTGCCGGTGATATGTGCTCCTTTCTTTTAGAGTTTGTCTCTTCAATAATGCAGACCATGTTTAGTATTATTGTTGCCACAATATATAAAAGCTCCTTTCTCTCTATCGATTTCCTGATTATAAGCAATCAACTCCATTTCTCTATTCCATTTGCCAGATCAACAGTTTATTAGAAAGCACAAAATGCAAAAGTAATTATTACTAAGATTTTCAACATTGTATTTTCTCATCAGAGCTTCTGAAAAATAGTTCAGAAGCAGTATGATTTTTGTGCCCTGAATTATAATGATACTGTTACTAATCTTAGGTGTGCAGTTTTCTTAGGTGCTCTAAGAAATCAACGGCCCTTACTCAAGACTCCTTGTAAATCAGACCCACAAACTGCAGCGAAACTTTCTTGTGTCTCTTTGGTCCTATTCAGTTGCCAGGGGCAACAGAACAACTCTTCAATTTCCTTATCCTGTCCAGTCACTGTACCTTAGTGCCAGTTTAGAAAAGGCTCTCCAAACTTTTCCTTTTTCTTACTAGTAGGTAAAATTTTCTGCCTCATTGCTGCTTTAAGCTATGATAGCAGCACCAATTTCTTTCGAATCAATCCTCCAAGGTTTTAAAGGCAGGGTCACCCTGGGGGGCTTTCAGTACTCAAGGTGATGTGAGATTTTCCGTGTAAATGAAGGGGACTTCAGCTTTAACATCATCATATTCTATGCCTCTTGCTCTGTGTACACGTTATATGTGGATGTATATGGAAATAATTGGTTATTTAGAAGAGATACTGTGAATGTGATTCCCCTGAATGCAACTAGGGAGTACTGGGGAGTTGCCTTTGATGGACAGATTACAAATCCAGTGACATTCAGGATCCCCTAAAGGGGCTCTGTGTTTCAGGAGCTATAATATATCACTGCAAATTGAGGTGGACGGAGACACCTTCTTGTTTGTTACAGGAAGCAGGTGAGAGTCATCTGCCTCTGCTGCCTTTTTTTTTTTTAAGATTTATTTATTTATTTTTTTAAATATATATTTTTATTGTTATTTATGTCTTTTACATTTTGTATTCCCCTTGGGTAGCCCACCACCAATTCACCCGTGATCCATCTCCATGGTCCCTTGTGTTCTTTTCTAATCCATTTTGTGCCCTTTTCCTTCCCTCCCTCCGCCTCCCTCCCCCCCCCCCCCACTGAGTGTCTCTCTCCCACCTGGCCTCCCTATAGCCCTATAGTCCTGTTATAAGTGAAACCTCTCGCTGCGTGGGGCAGCGAGAGGGTTCACTAGAGACAGAGTGGGGAGCAGAACAGGCAGATCAATGGAAGTACACTGCTGAGGGGAGCAGCGAGCGAGGCAGGAGAGGTCTGCTGTGCCATATGGGAATCTCCCTGGCTGGGCGTCGAACTCTCCTCGAACTCCATTGGAACTTGCGCTGTCACTGCCTGCAGCTCCGCAGCGCAGCGCTTAACCTCTGCGTTACCTGGGAGGCCCTGCCTCTGCTGACTTTAACCTGTGTCTTTGTGAACAACTCCAGCGCCTTGATCAAGCGCTATACAAATTGGGTGGAAATAATTCCAGGGCAGTATTTATGGTTTATAATATATATCCCTTTTAATGAAAATACTAAATGTAATGTATCTTTATCAGGAGTTGACTTAATTTTTACGTGAGTAAAGCTATTCAAGAGGACTGAGCTGGGTGTTTCTTATATTCTCATATCAATGACTTTTAATATTTTTGGATTTATAATGCTTAATCCCAGATCTCATTTGTCTTACTAAAGAAACCACTCTCTAGTTCCTCTCACTTCTCCTCCTCTCCCTCTCTTTTATAGGTGTGGTTTAAATCCTCCTAATATACTTAGAGCTATTATGTCAATCGGTCTGACAGGACATTGAATTTGCTAATATTAGATCTGACATAAAGGAGATGAATTCTTTAGTTATAGTGCCTTTCATTGCAGGTGCATTAGGATGGGATAGGAGAGAAATTCAGATTTTTTTTAAAGATTTATTTTTTATTTATACATACAAGCTGGGTACAGGCCAGAGGCGTGGGGCGGTGAGAGGGTTCACCAGAGACAGAGTGGGGAGCAGAACAGGCAGATCAGAAATACACTGCTGAGGGGAGCAGCGGGCAAGGCAGGAGAGGTCTGCCGTGCCATGTAGGATCCTCCCTGGCTGGGCGTCGAACTCGCATTGCCGCTGCCGACAGCTCCACAGCGCAACGCCTAATCCCTGCGCCACCAGGGAGGCCCCAGATTTTTTTTTTAAGAAAGCTTTCCGCCAGGGATTATTTTGTCTTTAAATGTGATTTTAGTGAACTCAGCTCCTGAAGAGTTCAGACTTCAGAAAATAATTATAAAAAAACATCAGTTAAATGCAACAAATGCTGGAAAGGATGTGGAGAAAAAGGAACTCTTCTACACTGCTGGTGGGAACCACTATGGAAAGCTGTATGGCAATTCCTCAAACTGCTCAACATGGAGCTTCCATACGACCCAGCAATCCTACTTTTGGGAATTTACCCAAAGGACACAAAAACACTAATCCGAAAGGATACATGCACCCATATGTTCATTGCGGCACTGTTCACAATAGCAAAGGTATGGAAGCAACCCAGATGTCCAAAATAGATGACTGGATCAAGAAGATGTGGTACATATACACAATGGAATACTATTCAGCATTCAAAGAAGATAAACACATGCAATTTGCAGCGACATGGATGGAATTAGAGGGAATCATACTCAGTGAAATAAGCCAGAAAGAAAGAGAAAAATATCGAATGGTTTCACTTATAACAGGACTATAAGGAAACCAAATAGGAGAGAGACACTCAGTGTGTGTGGAGGGGGAGGCGGGGGGAACAAGGAAAAGGGCACAAAATGGAATAGAAAAGAACACAAGGGACCATGGAGATGGATCACGGGTAATTGGTGGTGGGCTACCCAAGGGGAATACAAAATGTAAAAGACATAAATAACAATAAAAATATATATTTAAAAAAATGTTGCCATTATATGTACTTTCTTTTGGAAAACTGATGAAGGTTAGTCATGCAGTCGTTTGACTTGACTCCTACCTCCAGGCTGATGGTGCTATGTCACCTTTCTAGAACATTGGTGCTTTCATGCAGGTAGCTCTCCAGTTTCCTTGTGACATTTATTTATTTATTTATTTATTCATGAGTGTCAGTTGGTGTGAGCAGGGGGCTATCTGCAATCAGTAGTGGGGTGTTAGCCTCTGAGTTTCGTTTGCGCAGATAAAACCAGTGGTGTTCTCAAGAGCAAGTTTATTTTAGTCATGTCCTCTTCTCTGAGGTATTTTATATGGCTGATCCTAAGTGCCACCTCCAGTTTCTGCCTCTGGTCTGATGTTCTCAGAGACTGTGATCTGCCATCTGGAATTTGCATGTCTTTATGGGCAGCGTGTTCTTCTATGCATAACAGCTGTATTATGTAGCAAGGAGAACTCTGGACTGCCTATTTTCATTAGAAAGAAACAATTTAAGGTGCACCTGATAGATTCAGGGAGGCTAGATTCAGTCACTTAATAATTAGGCTACTGCTGTTGCTTTCTATATTAGACTAGCAAAGTTTTGATTCCGCTTAGCTTTTCATTTTGTGGCAGATGAGTCTTTAAAAATTTGAAATTCTACAGTATTTAACTTGACATCACATTCTACTTTTTATCATATTCTTTCCTAGTTTTGATGAATGTGTTTGGCAATATATAGAAAACTGTATAAAATTATAACTCCCCATTGGGTGGTCATAAACTAAAATTGAATTAATATGAGTTCTTGCTAAATCGGGATGCTTTGTTCCATGTCCCACTTAACCCTAGATGATGTAACTGAGAAGCCATGCATTGAAAATGTTGTCAGTGTGGGAATTTTCACTCTTTGACCTTTTAGTTTTCTTTTTAAATATAGAAATGGAATGCTATGAATGTATATAAAATAACTGTGTTATTGGCAATGGTACTTCTCCAAGTATCATACACAGTTTTTCTTTATTTTTCTCTCTGGCCAAGTCTCTGTTATACATCCTTGCAAGCCCCTCACCCTCATGACAGGGGTCTGGCCACTGCAAAGTTTCTCATAGAACTCTCCAGAGATGTTACCGATTTTCTCTGTAGCCAAGTGGAGTTCCTCCCATTCCCCGGGGCTTCCAGTCAAGGATGGAGACCCAGCCAGGTACACCTGACAGAATGGCCTCAGCTTCCCTCCCTATGTCTCCTGCACCTCCGCCACCCTCCTAACCCCGTTAGAGACCTGAAAGTACATAAACAGGCCAGTCAGCTCAGAATGCGGAAAAAGGCCAGGTGACCTTTGTCCACCATCGTCTTTCCCTAGCATTCTGTGTCAGTCGAATGTCCAGTGTATAGGATTGTGTCTGAGTCCCAACTGCTGTCATACTTCTCCGTGGCTAGTGTTTTAGGGTTCTAGGATGAGGACGTCAGCAGGACACTCTGACAGTGGCCGTACGGGCAGGCAGCACTCAGACTGGGGTGCACACTGTATGAGCTAAGCCTGCACACCAGATGGGGCATGCAGGACAGTGTCCTGGGGCTGGTCACGAGCAGATGCTGTGAGTCCCAAGCGGGGCCTCTGGAATCCCTCCCACCGACCCCAGCTTTCCAGCCCCCAAATGGGCTGAGACTTCACAAACAACATCTATTCCTCCATCTCCTGCTGTTGGTCCTGCCCCAGTTATCACGGGAAGAAGGTAGAATTGTCTTTTAGACCAAAGTGGCAGACAGGAGCCTTTTTTAGTCCTTTAAAAAATAATTAACCAACTAAAGATAGCCCGGCCTCTGAGGAGCTTGAAGCCTGGAGAGGGGAAAGGATTTGCCAAGTTTCCACCAAGAATGGTGCAATCAAGGCTGTAATCTAATCCTCTCGCCTTAGAGAGACTATCGCATAAATAGTCATGGGATAGGAAGTCGATATTTGGTTGACGTTCTAAGTTCTAATTTGTTATGAGTGGACTTTGACTAGAGATTATTGGGATTCCTTTAGCAAGGCTATAGTGATGTTGGCAGGTGAAGATCTAGTCACTATTTTTTTTTTTAAGAGAGATCATTTATTGGGAAGTTGTCCCTAAATTAATGGGGAATGATTACTTTATATGAAAATGTGATTGAATCACAAAGCCCCTGTGATTCCTTTCTCCATGGAGGCCCCAGCACCCTGTTCTCCAGAATTGTGGATTCATATGGATTATCCAGACACAGGAAAATGAGGTTGAAGGGATATTTTATTTTAGTTTTTTTTTCCTTCCAACTTATTTGAGCTAAAATTTATTCACATTTGAAGCTCAATATGAGGTTTTCTTGTTTAGTGTGTTCTTCTTGGTCTTATTATTTTACTTTGCTTCTTGGATTTTATTTATGTATTTTAATGATATACATTTGTCCAGAGATTTTGGCAGCAAGTACATTTTTAAAAGCAAAATAAAAAAAAGTTGAGCGGTAATTTCCATCCTTCTGAAGAACTTATTCTATAGTAACACCCTCAGAAATCTCATTTTACTGAATGTGGAAATAATTTATACACAGCAGCATAATATTTTTACACTGCAAATCCGCTTGTGTTTTCTTTTTAAATATCATTTCTCATCTATATACTGTAGAGATGACAATAATGTAATGATACCTTTAAAATATGGTCTAATTTTCTTAGAGACACACTTTTTTTTTGAAACAGAAAAAACCCTAAGTAGTTTTCCATATGGTGGTAGAATCTTGTGGATTTCCTGTCTCGTGTGTATGTGCGTGTGCGTGTGCGTGTGTGTGTGTGTGTGTGTGTGAGATTCAATTTGCAAACATTTGTTCAGCATCTACTTTATCGATGCCTCTTAACCTAGTGTATAAAAGATGATGAAATGATGAAAATACAGTCACAGTCTGTCACAGAATTTAAATGTTGAAAAAGACAAAATTATACAAGTAACACTCAGAAGCCAGAATTGTTATAAAGTAGAAGTCCTTTGGGAACAAAAAAGGAGAGGGCAGACTGAAGCCTTGATTGGGATTGTTAAAAGAATGACAAGAACAGACAAAAGCTCCAGAGTCCACTCCTACATGTCCACGAAGTCCTCAGCACGTGTGCAAACAGATTTATTACCGATTTTCCCCAATGGCATTCGTTTAGTGACATCTAGCTTATCTGTTGTGTAGCTATCTGTCGAAACTTTTCTGACTTTGTATCATTCTGCTGTTTTATGACTATTACAGAATTTCATTGCATGAAGTGAGAAGGATCTTTGGGTAGGCTAGAGTTTGACTGTGTGGGGCTGTGCTCCCCTCAGCTGTAGAGTCGGGTGTGGTACGGTCTGCTCTCCATGACCCATTCTCCAGAAGCAGCACCCTCTCTGCTTGTTCTTCTCCTGCTAGACTTCAGAAACTAAGCTATGTAATGAAGGCTGATGTGACTTAAAGCCTAAACCAGAACTGGCCCACGGACTTCCGGGGCTCCGCTGGCCAAGAGTGAGTCTCATAGTCTCTCCCACATGGGTGGAGCAGGGGAGTCTGTTGTTCCTGTGGAGGTGGCAGTTGGGTAGGAGCATCTACTTCTATATTTTCGTGTGCCAAAGACCTCAGCTAATTGCCTATTGCTATTCCCCAAACTGTGTTTTATGTTCCACATTGATTCCGGTGTTTGTGGTGGAGTCTCTAGAAATTAAAAAACAGTAAGTATTTTCTAAAACAAACAGGCAGACACGCCTGTTATGCTACTCCCTCCCATATTAACACACACACACTCACACACACACACCCATACACCACTTTCATGTTGCTGTTCACGAACTAACCTTTGTTTGCTTAAGGCTTCTTCTGCCTCTTCCTCACCTCTCTCAGCCATCAAAGAATGGAGATTAGGACCTTGCTCTGGATTAGACTTTGCTTACAGGGAGGTTGGGGCTGGTTTGATGTTCTATCCAGACCACAGCAACTTTATCCACAGCAACAATAAGAATTGCTTTCTTGTCATTTGTGTGTTTACCCAAGGAGCACTTCTAATTTCCCTCAAGAACTTTTCCTTTGGCTCCATGAGTATATTTATGTTTACTTTTTCATGGCGGGAGTGCTG
The DNA here is from genome assembly GCA_004024925.1 of Scalopus aquaticus. Lineage (NCBI taxonomy): Eukaryota > Metazoa > Chordata > Mammalia > Eulipotyphla > Talpidae > Scalopus > Scalopus aquaticus. Next base: position 293,013 of record PVIJ01000245.1, read on the forward strand.
CTTTACAACACCATTTGTGATTGGGGGGGCGAGGTTCACCCCTACTCGGATGTGTATCACCACACGTCACCACACCCACCCACAAAGCCCCCGGACTCCTGCAGTGTGTGGTATGGAGCTCTCCCTTTCACTTAACACTTGAGACCATCACTCAGCTACTCACTCATCTGATTTCAGTATCCTCGTGTCTTAGCGACGGGGACGCCTGGAGGGGAGACCAGGGACTACCAGCTTAGCGCAGCAGCGGGACACGCACATATTTTATTGTTTGCACATGCCATTTTCTGGGGGCATGATTCTCGGCATCCCACGACAATGACAATATTAACTTCAAAGCTCACTGATCACCATAGTGGACGTAACAAAGATAAATATGTCTGAAATAATATGAGGACTACGAAAATCACACAGAGATATAAATTGAGCCCATGCTGTTGGACAAATGGTGCTGGTAGACTTGCTCGAGGCAGGGTTACCACACACCTGTCTTTTGTTAAAAAATGCACACACATACACACACGCATACACACCAAGTGCAATAAAATGAAATGCAATTAAAAAAAATGTAAGTCTGTGAGTAGATGTGATCGTCCCATTTTTTAGTCTACTAGTCCCCTTGGTCATTGTACCCGAACAACAGACTTAACTAGAACCCGGGTGGATTATCATGTTCATCCTCATCCTGCATACTTAGCTGAGTGGGTCCTTTCAGTCTGCTACGTCACCCCCTCAAGGACGTGTACTTCCTGTGAAGGACGTGCCTCTGGATATCAGAATGTGCTGAATTGTGTTTTAGAAATCAGAGAAACAGTCTCACTGGCATTGGAAAGTAATCTGCCAATTCTCCCAAAGGACAGACCTTCCAAAAATACAAATTAACTAACCAGAGATTTCACTTTGGCAGGACTAGTGAACTGATTTACAAATAGAAGCACCTTGTGCTTGCACAGCCTTGGAATAAATAATCATGGCCCCTGACTAGATTTGTCCTTTAAATGCTGGGCAGGAAACCAGATCCTTGTAAAAGTGAAATAAAGGTAAAATTTACTTCTTTTCTCAACCATTTGCTTTTCTTTGTTTCTTCCTTCCTTCCTCTATTTATTCCCTCCCTGTCGCCTCCCTTCCCTCCCTTTCCTCCCTCCCCTCCCTCCCCTCCCTTCCTTCTTCCCTCCCTCCCTCTCACCCTCCCTCCCTTTCTTCTTCTCTCCTTTCCTTTCTTCCTTCCATCTTTTATTCTGCTCTTTGGACAGATCTTTCACAACTCAGGAAACACTGCTGATCAGCAGCTCATGTCCGTGTAGCCTACCCATCTTTTTCTAAACCCAAGCCCCTATTGCACACCTCCAAGTAACTGAAACACATCATACTCCCAGTGCAGTTGTGATATTGTCATCTTATTATCACCAATTCCCTTGCATGGTGGCTTCACTGAGCAGCTGTTTCGCAGACAAGCCAATTTCTTTTAAGCATTGCTCTATCAGACACTGAAACCAGCCCTACCAGAAGGGGTTCTTGGTTATGAATGTTAATGAGCAGACAAGTATCTGTTCTCTGACAGTGGTTCACTAATCCTTTGAGTAAGTATGGGTAAATTACAGGAGAAATTTTATTTCAGTTAAATTGATCTGCCACTGAAGAGAGAAAACGGATTTTCTTATTTTAATGAAAATCAAGAAAAATGTTTAATGGCGGTGTAAATCAGAGTTCAGTGGAAACATTTCTGTCTTCAGAACTGGGATCACAGTGGCTCGGTCTACACTGCAGAGGGCGGGTCGAGATAGTGGAGAACTCTTATCTCCAGGGACTTGTCATGTGTGCTGAGAAACAGCGTAAATAACCCCTTCTCTGACTTCGATCTTGCATCAAGAGATTCTTGACCTTCCTTAGTGATACGGAGTTGAAAGAAAATCCGTGAAGACAGACAATATGAGTTCTCCATTATCCAGGTAAATCTCATGGTAAAGAAGAACATGTGTAGGCTTTCCTAAGGCCCAGAAGAAAATAATTCAGGGTGTATATATTCCCCGATGTATCCTGCCCTGGGGGAGCCCCTGAAGAGGGGAGAGAAGGAATGAGACCAGCAGTAAGGTGATAATGGTTGAGACTGGTGGATGAGCCCTGAGGGTTTGTAATAATAGTCTCCTTTTTGTATGGCTTTTCTAAGTGTGTCATAAAGTGTTCTTTTACAAAGCAAGAACTAACTTGAGCAGCCACAGGATTGATGATTTCCAGATTGTGAATTCATTCTGGATATAGAACAATGTCAACAGGTACTGATACTTTTATGTCTGGTGTATTCAATAGTAGTAAATTTCACAGAGCATATAGTTTTCAAATTGCAATGATGAAGACAAAGCTTATGGCTTCTGCTTCCATCCAATATTACTGTGTTGTTAGAAATGGCATCTCTAGTTTACCCACATAAACAGATCTCCCTACCAAGTGATTCAAAATATTAAACTCCTGTTCAGATTTGTGGACACCAAAATAAACAGACTATTCAAACACAAACTTTGGAAAGAATCTGGAGGCAGTGTAAAACATACATTATAAACGCGTTATACACATTATGTTTACATATCACTCAGCAGTTACCCAGTGATATTTGGTTGACAACACTTAGACGGACTCTTAGAGTTTAGCAAATCTAAAGGAAGAGACAGCTTGCCTAAGCAATTAATTCCATATGATTCCAAGTATTCCATTAGACAGGAAGAGAGTCCTGAATCCAACTGTGGAGACAGATCAGCAACCTGCTAACAGGTCTGCATGGTTTGAGTGCTTAGAGAAATTTTTAAAAGGATCACTCATTACAATTTCAGAATTTTCCATTTATTATTCTCTCATGAAGTGTGTTCTGTTCACCAAATGGACAAATATTGTACTTGGGATGACTATATAATAACGTGTGATCTTTGCACTTTTCACTCCCTACCTAGTGGTTTAATTGAATCCAAACAACTAGAAAATGAAAAGTAAACTCGGAAGTAAGATAGCAGGAATTGGGGCCTCCAAAGCCCTTCCATGTTTGAAGAAATTATACTTCTCCATGTACTTTTATTTCTGAAAATGTCTGTAATATTTTTGTCTTTAAGAAGACTAGCGCTTCCTCAGTCTTCTTGTCTCCTCATATATTTAGTGTTCTTGTAATAATATTCTTTTAAAAAGTGTGATCGACTGAATATTCCGCTTTGAAGTCTAGGCTCTAAGTGTAGGGATGAGTGCTCCTGTTTCTGTTTTATCTTCCTATCGTTGGCTTACTAGGGAGTATTTTTCATAATGCTGCAGTGTTGTCTAAAGCACACACATTAGCAAGACCCAACAGCAAAGACTGGTGAGAAGAATTAAGTTCCTGTAAAAAGTAAGACATAAGAGGAAACTGGAATTTTTACTTATCTATTAAATATTAACTTTTAGGGTCCATAATCCTGCGTCCTATTTAATATCAGCATTTAATATCTGAGGCATTTATTCTAATGGACTTAAAAGAACTAATTTCGAAGTCCCAGAACAAAGATGGTCTTTATTTAGAGTTCAAAAAGATCTGGAAAAAAGCTGGATGATTGCTTTTTCCTCTACACACACATGTGTGCAAGTACATGAACCAGGACAGGTTGAGAGGTACATGAGGCACTTGGCGGACCATTTAACATAGCAAATTTGGGTTCAAACACTGAAATTTTGTTCTTAAATGTTCTGCATTTCTGAAACCAGTGGTTCCTGAATCACCACACATTTTCAATGAAGTTAAGAAATCAAATTATCAGGACATAGAGTTGAGCAAAGAAAGATGACAGAGGTTTTTAAATCTTTGCTCTAACATGCTAAGGTCAGTTTAAAGTGGACCAATAAAGGCCTGGACTCTGTAAGGTGGAATGTTTTTTTTTTTTTTTTAAAGATTTATTTTTTATTTATACATACAAGCTGGGGTACAGGCCAGAGGCGTGGGGCGGCGAGAGGGTTCACCAGAGCCAGAGCGGGGAGCAGAACAGGCAGATCAGAAATACACTGCTGAGGGGAGCAGCAGGTGAGGCAGGAGAGGTCTGCCGCGCCATGTGGGATTCTCCCCGGCCGGGCGTCGAACTCGCATCGCCGCTGCCGACAGCTCCACAGCACAGCACCTAACCGCTGCGCCACCGGGGAGGCCTGTAAGGTGGAATCTTGTGCGTATTTTCAATCAAACCATGTTTTTTATATAGGAAGCAGTTACTCTTTTTCCTGCTCATTTTGGCAGTGAATTACTCCTGAGAGCTACAGCTCAGGCCATTTGCAGATCAAAATTATACTTTATTTTCAATTTTCTTACGTTTATAAACTACAAAAGGATTTTTATTTTTCTCTTATTTTCTAGTTTACAGGATCTAATGGGTATTTATTTTTCACAATCTAGAAAATACATCCTTCATATTTTTGTTTTTAATTGTTGGCTTGGATGATGGTTTTTGGAGCCAAGTTACTTATTTTAAATAGCATTTTCTGACTCCAAAGTAGCATATGTTTAATGTAGTGAACGTGAATAATTTTACTTTACAGTGTTAAAGGATTTAAAATTACTTTAAGCTTTTACCTAATTGGGGAAAACAAAAAAATCTGATCTCTGAGGACATAGAGGTAAAAATTGTAACACTAAACAACATATGTGGTTTGTCATGGATATCTATTCAAATAACTTCAAAAAATAAAATAGGTTAGAAGTCTTAACTCCTGTGTTTAATATTTTGTAAATGCAAAATTAAAATCGGGGCCCAGTTTGTGTGGGAAGAATGGAATTTCCTAGGTTATGGGGCCAGTATTTCCTCACACTTTAGAACATTGTTCAACACAAGTTTGGATCACGTTTACCATAATTGGTTGATGGTCTTTATTGAGTGTGAAGTAGAAGTTCTTCAGAATTATGACAACACAGTTCTGAAGATTTATAGGGTGTAATAAATCATGATTTATATTAAAGCATAGTTTGAGGAAGTACTTAAAAAATGAATCCTCCCATGAAGTAATGATTTAAGAAAAGCAGAGATGTAGGGGAAATAAAAATAGATAATAAAATAAAAAAAATTAAAAATATTTTAATTATTATCAAAAATAATAATAGATAATTAAAAACTTTAATGTCCTCTTTGAAGTGGGGTCTAAGCGTCTATTGACTTTCAGGCCTAGTTGGTCATTAAGTCCTCCAGATTTTGCACTCTCACTGCCATGCCTGAAAATGTTTCACTAAGGAAGTGGCTTTGAATGAGATTGTCAGGTGTGGCGCATTCTAAGTCCCCCTGCAAATAGTGGCGTGGCAACCAGGCACACCTTCCTGTTCGTTTCAGGTTTAGTTTGTTTCTAGCGCACAGAAATCTGGGCTGTATTCTGAAATGAAAAGTTTGAGAGCCAGTTTTAGTAAGTATTAGGTGTGTATTGTTTAATTTCTAAATACATTACCTAAAAGTGTAGGTGCGCCCCCTTCCCCGCCCCTGCCATACTTGAGATATTTTTTTTTTCTATTTGCTGCTTCTCAATCAGGAATCTCTATACAGTTTTTTCCATTTAGGTTATGGGTGATGAAAGCAGCCTCTGCGTCCTTTTCTTCATTCCCTCAGTCCTTCCCCATAGATAGAGAGGGTCCACTTCAGTCATGAGACTGTGTGAATTTTATTTAAAAAAAATCCATGTAAACAGCACAGGCCCTAGAGTCAGCACAGATTAGTTTTCAAATACAGGATTTGCAATTTATTTAATAAAGTAGGAAGTTTCTTTTAAAGATTTATTTATTTATGCGTACAAGAGCTGGGGTGTAAGCTAGAGGTGTGTGGGTGGTGAGAGGATTTACCAGAGACAGAGAGGGGAGCAGTGTATTGACTGAAATCCACTGCTGAGGGGAGCAGCGGGGAGACAGGAGATGTCTGCTGCGCCATGTGGGAAGTTCCCTGGCTTAGGATCAAACTCATGCTACAGTGGCTGCCAGTGGCTTCATAGTGCTGAGACTTAACCCCTTGTGCCACCAGGGAGGCCCCAGAGTAGGAAGTTTCTTGAAATCTGTGGGCTCTATGTCTCTCTTTTTAAAATGAATGTAATAGTCATAGTTTTAAAAGTGTGTACCAGGAGCCTGGCTGGAGTCTGGTAAGCTATTTCCTCCATGATGGCTTACCTGGTCTGCCTTCATCCTTGTCTTCATTACTGTGCTCATCTTCTTGTTCATAGTCCAGCAGGAACATGCCTGACTGCTGGTTGGTGCTGTGAAAATATAGATAAAATAATGTTTAATACATTAAAATATAAAGAGGTTTAAATGTTAATATATTAGGAGAAGTTATTTCATTAGGAGAGGGCCGTATGTGACTTTGTGGAAAGACTGAATGAGAACTGGCTTGAAAGTTTGCAAGGTGGCACCTCCCTGGTGGTCAAGGGGTTAAGTGCTATCACCCAAAGGCCTGAGTTCAATCCCCAGCCAGGGAGCTAACCCGCATGGCGCAGCAGACCTCTACTGTCTCACCCACTGCTCCCCTCAGCAGTGTATTTCAGTAGATCCGCCAGTTCTGCTCCCCACTCTGTCTCTGGTGAATCTTCTCACCCCCACACCTCTGGCCTATGCCCCAATACTTCTATGCAGAAATAAATAAACAAGATCCTAAAAAAAAAAAAAAAACAACAAAAACGAAGAAAGTTAGCAAGGTTGTAGACACTCACGAGGCAGGATGTGGAAATAGGAGGAAGCCCAGGGGTGTGGATTCAGCAAGAATTCAGGGATGATTCCACTTGGCCTGGGTAAAAGAGAAATGAGCCTAGAATTAAGGTCCTTGTGTATGTTTAAAAAGTGAGCAGTCCAATATGTTCTCGGAAAGTCAGTGGGTATTCTTGCTTATTTTCTTTTAAATAGCTGAATTGAGTGTTGATTTTCAAGTTATATGGATAAAAATTAAAATCCCTGTTGAAACACAACTAACAAAACTTACACTGTGGGGTTTGTTCTGTTGAGATGATGGCTAACAGCAGGCATGGATTTATAGAACAAAATGCACTCAGTGGATTTCTCATATCTTTTGTGTTGTGACTGTATTGTAATGTTTATAAATAAACAGTAGATTTTCTAGTGTCTGTGAGTGTGATTCAGGTATCGACTGCTTACCTGTCTTTCCTTCCTTCAAGCACGTTAACAGTGACTTGGGACTAGCTTGGTCAAACCCACACTTTCCCTATACTACTTGATTTCCTGGGTTCCTCACTGTATTATGTATTAATATGTATTAATGTTTGAACCACAAATATGGTTGTTTCCTTGGGTGATAAAAATGAAAGTTAAATTTATACCTCTCATAAGGCCCTGCCATATATACCGTATGTCAGCTGATAAAATTAGTTGTTTTACTGAAATTTTGTCATAATTGTGTCCAGTTCCAGTTTCAAAAGCAAATGTGTATTTTAAATTATTATATCTCACATATTTCGTAATATGTACATTTCTGTTTCAAATAATCTTGTCTGAATATTCTTCCAATAGCTTACATGCAGATTTATGGGATAAGAAATGACCCTAATATGATTATTATTTAATTGTTAATAACAGTAATATGAATATCACTGTTTGTTTATAAATATTAACATGCAGTCACATGCAGAAAAGTATTTCAATAACAACATTGGTGGCACATAACTGATGATTTACTGCCCACTTCATGTAATGAGTTGGATTTCCTCAGTAACGATTTAGCACATACTGACTTGGTATATAGATCAGTGGGGATGGGTGAACACAAATACATTTATGCACTAAAGTACCTCACATCTTTGGGAATCCAAGCACTTCTCAAGCTCTGTTAACTCTACATTATGTAAAGATATGCATGTTTACTTATTGTACATTTATACAGTGTTTATTAAGTAGCTATTGATTTTTCATAGTTGCTTTTTTAGCAGCCTTAAGTCGTCATTTAAAATGTGTAATTCTAAAGGCTGCTAAAATTTCCACTGGTTCAAGTTATTAGAAATAGAGTAATACTTAATCGCATGGTATATTCTTGGCTGGCTGCCCATGTTGAATGAAAGATGCATTCTTGGATGACTAATGTTATTTTTTTATCCTCAGATTCTCTAACTGTGGTTAATATAGAACCTAGTTTATTTACTTAGTGTTCTTCAAGAGTCCCAAGCATTAAGATGCCTTGGAATAAACATCAACCTGGTGTCACTTGTACACCTAAATGGGTTTTTTTATAATGAGTAATGCTTCTTCACTATGAAGTCTAAACAGAAAATGCCAGAACTCAATTTAGGAAGGTCAGTGATCTCTGACTAAGGTTCTTCATTAGGAATACCTTGTTGGATGAATCCTGTTGTACTCTGTTCCATTCTTCATCGGAATGAGGTATATTTTAAGGGTCATCAGTTTTAGGCAGAGTTGAGAAATAAAATTGCACAACAGATTGCACTATCTTTTCTTTCATGCTGAGAATTTTTCTCAGTACCCACCACAGCCCTGTGATTTTGTGGGAACTTAAAAGCTACCTTCATATCAAAGCAGAAAAATTAGCTAGTCGTATTCCTGCTAATGTAAAATTCTAAATGTGGCTTTGTTCTCTGCTCTCAATGTCCATTTTTAAAACTCTTTTTATGCAGTTGAACAATTTAACAAGAAATACATCATGTTGTCTAATATCTTAAACATATAAGATAGCTCTTAAAAATAAGTAATACAATAAAAGAAATAAAGCATCAGTAACACTTAGAGAGGCTTATTAACTTGAGCAGTGATGTCTAATGACATTTTTTCCTTCACAAAATATATCTAATAATCCAAACAAACACTAGCCTGTGGAATAAAGGTATTGCCAGACAGCAACCATTTCAAACAAAATGAAGAAGACTTTACGTTTTAGTAGGTGATCAGATAAAAATGAAAAGACTGTTACTGATTTCTTCCATTGAAATAAGAGGGTCTAAAAAATTGGAGACTGTTTTTAAAAGCATTAAGAATAAGGAAGAAGATGTGTCTGTGAAAAAACTCTTAAATGAGATTCATGTTGATATTGATAATTGCACATTACCTCTTATCAAGTAATCCATCATTATATATTTTGCAACACTACAATTCTTGTGTTGAAATGTTGCCTTCTTTCCCATTTTCCCCAGGAAACAAAAGTAAACAGGATCCTGAATTGCACTTTATATTTCACATTAGCTAATAGAGCTGATAGTGGGAAATAGTGCCAAATGTACTGGAGCTGAAAGGTTTTCTTTTTGAGTATTTGTTTGCAAAACAGGTCCAGGCTAATGGAGGCCCATTTGTAGAAAGCCAATCCATGCTGGGTGCTCATTAGATAACTTAGAAGGACTCTATGGCTTGACTCCTCCTCCCCCCCCCCCCACCAGTTGTAGAGAGTTGTATGTGTTTCAATTAAAATCTCCATTTGCTTCCAGCTGGCAGTGTCAGCATCTATTCCGCCAATAGAGAGCAAAGGTCACAGCCTCCTGCATGAGGAGACATAAAAACATACATGCCATTTGCCTTCCTCCTGGATGTACCTTTGAGCCACCTAGGGCAGGCTGGGGGAGAAGATTCTGGAGGGTCAGATTGCATGGGGACGTTCTCCTTATTTACTGATGTAGCTTTGATAGCTGTTGGTCCAGATGCCGCAACTGCTGTTGCTTTGTGGATTGGGATCCAGCAGCAGCTGTTGTTCTATGCGAGAGTGTGTTTCTGAAATTCCATATTTAATAGCCTGAGACCCTAGTCATTGAAAGCGATGCTGAAAGTTAATTTGCTGAATCCAAGTTTATTTTCCTACCTGAACCACAGTTTGTGATAAAGCCTTTCCCTTGTGATGCACAATAAAATGCGGAAAGTACTTATTTACTGCCCTCGTCAGGCAGGAGAAGACAAGAATACAGTGGTTACAGACAGGCCCAGGTTGCAAGCCCACTGATTTGGCTGAATTTGGGCTGCTGATCAGATCTTGCCACACAGGCCCTGCTGCTTTCTAACTTGCCTTATAGCTTTTGGTGACTTGACTTTAGTTTCTTCCTCGCAAACAGACACAGTAATAAATTCTACCTCATAGAGTGTTAAAATGAGATGATTTACATAAGGCACTTATTAGATGGCTGGCACATAGCTTGCTTATACTATTTTTGCCATGCCAACCATATCACTTTTATGAGTTGTTTATTTTTCTGAAAAATGTTTCACTTTAGCACAGACTGATTTTCTTGCCCAATAAATATGAAAATTCCTACACATTCAAGTAAGGAAAGCTAATATTTATTAAGTAATGGTTTGTGCGAGGCACTGTTTTCAGTGTTTTGCCATTTAGCCTTTACAATAATCCCATGATGTGCGTGATATTCTTCTTCGTATTTTACATCTGTGGGTTCTGTCACTTAGAGATCAATTTGCCTGCGTTGACAAAGCTAGTATGAGACAGAGCTAAGATCTGATTCAGCACCTGTCATTAGCCACCCTGTACTTTCTGTACCAGGAAAGCAGGTCCTCATACCTTGAAAAGAAGTATTGAAGCTCTATTGATGAAGTCAAAGTTTCGGTGTTCATGGGAAGTTCAGATAACTCTGTCACTCCCTGAACTCTAATTAGTTGTAGATGAATTTATATTTTAAGTGGTAAAGATTATTTTGTGAATAAGTCTGTGCATTGCTATTCTATTTTGGACATGTTTGGGAATGATTCTGTAAACCTTTAACTTAAGCTTGAACCTCCCATGCCAAGATGGACCTTAGCTAGAGGTGCTGCAGTAAAACATGTCCGGAGGGAAGGGAGGAACAGTATCTAGAATAGTTCACCAAATAATCTACATTTCTATCAAGTTAACTGGAGTCTCTGCTGACCCTTGGGGAAAGCCGGGGCTGGGTGCGGAGGCAGCGTCCCAGTTTGAGCTGGAGCTCACATCTAAAGCGTGGCGTGTGAGATGCGTTGTGAAGACAGGGTCTCAGACACGAGAAGCCAGACAGTGACCCAGTTGCTGACCACAGCTGGTGCTGTGTCCAACCCACATGGCAGGAAGTGTGGTGTGTGAGCCTGCACACTCTTGAGTCCTTGCTGATATTAGGAGCTCCTGTATCTATGCCATTTGCTGCAACCTGGATGGAGCTGGAAAGATTATACTGAGCGAAATAAGTCAGAAGGAAGCAGATAAACATCCAATAGTTTCACTTATATGTGGAATATAGAGAAGTCAAACAAAAAGTCAACAAAAAGACAAAATTTGCAAACTGAGGTCAGATCTGTGGCATCCAGCAGGGGAGGGGAAGCAAGAGGGGTCAAAACAGGGGAGGGCTGAGCACAAGGGACTATGGTGATGGTGCATGGGTGACTTGGTGGTGGGAGAACTCCGGGGACTACACCTGACGGGATACTGTACAAAAATGAACAACAATGTAAGAAAACAAACAAACAACCAACTAAAAAAGAACTCCTATATCTGCAGGTGGGATGTTAGGAATGAAAAAGAGAAAGATCCTGCCAGTAGAAAAGGCCTCTTTTGTCTCTTTTTAAGGACGTCATTCAAACCCCAAGAGTGTGCAAATGTATGGGAGCAGAGTTATGTTGGGAACATAAAATAATGCATGTTTTAATGCAAAGTTTTGTTATATATTTCATGCTTTAGCTCATGAAAGGACATGGTACGAATCATGATAACAGCACTATGTTATGCTTTTAATATTAAATGTATTTATTTTTAATTGCGGTGATACTTGGATACTCCGTCAGCTATTGCCATGGTAGTGCACCCACCACCAAAGCAGCACAGTGCAGCGCCCTTAGTCCATTGTGCTTTCACCTTCTCTGTTCCTCCGCTCCCCTCCCTCCCTCTTCTGGATGGCTTAGTTCTATAGTTCGCTTTCAAGGGTTGATTTTTAAGCTTGTCTTTATCTGACTCTTTATCTGACTCTTTAGTTACTCAGTTTTCCACATATTAGTGATACTGTCCTATATTTATCTCCCTCTGACGTACTTCCCTTAGCATAATCCTTTCTAGCTCCATCCATGTTGCTACAAATGGCTTGAGTTTATCGTTTTTGATAGCAGAGTGGTAGTCCATTGTGTGTATATACTACCTCTTCATCCACCCATCTGTTTGGGGGCACTTAGACTGTTTCTGTAATTTAGCTATAGAAAATAGCACTGCTGTAAACATGGGAGTGCAAGTTTCCTTTCGAATTAGTGTTTTTGAATTTGGGGGGCTACATGTCTAGAATTACTCAGATTCATTTTTAATGATTTGAGACACCTCCATACTGCTTTCCATAAGGGCTGGACCTGTATGCATTCCACCAGCTGTGTTGGAGGGGATACCATTACTATTTAAGCCACGAGTAAAATAAAGTTTGTAAGGAAAACTTTAAAACTTATAAGAAATGTGCCTTTAATTTTAATATTTTTTCTTATCTCGTGTAAACTTCCTGTGAACTCAAATTTTGTTCTAAGCGCAGACACACACACACACACACACACACACACTCACACACACACACAGTAGGTTTGGTTCTGTATAATGGTAACTGCAAAAAAGATGGTTTATTTGGGCTCTGGTAGTAGTAATGAAAGGAAGGCATTATAATGTACATACTTTTATAAATTTTGAGTGCTTGATTATCCATAGATAAAATTGACAGCCAGAGAGATGAATTACTTATTCAAAAGTAGTTCTAAGAACAAAAAACTGCAGCTATGTTAAAGAAAATCATTAATCTTCAAATTTATTCTTTAACAGGCAGGCAGAGACAGTTGTGAGGCTTTGGCTACACCCTGTTTTCAATTTAAAGATGACCATGTACAGGTCAAAGTCAATGATCAAACACAGCTACATTCGATTTTACCTTCTAAGTAATGAGCGACTTTGACATCGGATATTGTACTGTTTCTTTTTTAGTGTTTTGTCATATGAATTAATTCCTTCAAAAGGCCAATTCAGTGTTTAAAGATTTTGTATAAGCAAACCAGGTGTCAAGTGGGAGCTACGTTGGGAGTTGTTCATTCCCCACACCCCAGCGAGTACTCGAAGTCTACCTCGTATCTTTATCCCGCTGCTTTTAATACCTTAGGTTTTCCTGTCTTTCCCTAGCGATTTCAAATGTGAGCTTAAAGGTTTACTGAACCTGAGATGGGAGAAAGTCTAGAAAGACCTGCTTGATATCAGAATATAGCATTTTTTGGGTGGCTTTTCTTTTTCCAACTTTGTCACAATTAATGTTGGATTCATTGTCAGTCCCCTACATGTCTCTTTCCAGATATTCAGGTTTTCCTCTCCCAAATGCCCCCAATCTCATAGACCACGGGCTTGGCTTCAATGCCATTATCATCCCTTGATCTCTGTCTCCGTGTCTGGGTTCTGCTTTCCTTCTTTCTGTTGTGAAGGAGCAACACTCAGTGTAACATTCTGCAATTTAGGACTTCAATTATGCTCCTGCTCCTCTCTGGCAGGTGTCAGCCCCTCTGAAATTTTGGAAATGAAAAGCGTGTAGAGAAAACGCTGAAAGGAATTATAATGGGTGCTGGTTCATTGCTTATATGGTCCATTTTAACAAGAAGCTTCCTCGGGGATAGAGGAATATATATCCTTTGAATTAACAAATTTAAACTTTTCAGTCAACTCTTTGCCTTTTCCAATAATTGAGAGTATCTTGATCTTGTCTTTGTTAGGATATGTCTGTTTTCTTGATTTTTAAGGACATCACTACTTAAATAAGCTTTGAAAACTGTATTGATGTTTCTTTTTATCTGAGGACCCTGGGAATCTTTGTAAGTTTAGACTCATTAAAAGCACATCTGGTCATATAGTGGCTTCAGTGAATTAAGAGAAGATGAAAAACAGTGAGAGTGAATTTCCTTCTAAAGATAGATGGCCTCGTGGCTGACATAGGGCCAGAGTTGATGGGAAGCAGACTACCAGACATGATAGCTGCAAAAGCAGTTATGGCCCCAATGGTATTGAGTAACATATTTGACATATGTTGGATACAGCATTTCCTCAGGAATTTATTCTATGAAACAGCATAAAGTTATGAAATAGACAGGATCTTAATAAGGGATGTGGGGGAGGAAGAATTTTGAAGATAGAGTCTACTTAACACTTTATTTGGTTATGCTGAATCTTTAAACATATCTTTCAAATTATCTTCAAACCTTGTGTTAATCATACATATATATTATTAGTTTTGGTATACAACTGTATGTGCATATATAAAGAATTCTCTATTATTTATAGAAATTTAGTGTTATTCATGATAAAGGCAAATGAGTTTTGTCTATTAAAAGTGATAGTCCTCAACCTGTACATTTTTGGAAAGCATTTATTAATTTATCACATTTTGGGAGCCCCCTCCTTATCAGAGATGCATATGGATGCAGAGAAAATTATTCCATACCCTCCTGCCTTCTTCTACTCTAGCAAATAATCAAACAAGTATCAGACAGATTGATAAGACAAAAAAACAGAAAGGATTTTAATAATAACATGTAGACCTCCTGTTTACGTGGGTTAGACCAAATATGACTGAATAACTCGCCCACTTGGCTTCAGAGGCCATTTTAAGTTACTTAACTAGAACAAGAGGTTTGGGGAAAGAAGGAGATAGTTCAATTAGGTCCTTTCCCAAGGAAGGCAGAGTAAACAAAGATATATACATTTAAATTCTGCCTTCTCCTGTGAAAAGAGATAAGATTAGGTCTTCTTGGTAAATGCCCTTACAGAAGCTTACATATAAATATCTTTCTCAAAAACAAAAGCTTTCAGCCAGGCTTCTGAGTCCTCCCATAAAATTAGCTTTATGCCAAAGACATATTTTGGCATGGCAGATTTTGCTCTCCTACACATATTTAAGATAAATCTAACAAAATGTATGAGTTAGTTGTCATGTTGAAAATAATCTTGTTAAGAGATGACTACAATAGCAGACGTGCTATAATAAACATGGAAACAGTATTCTGGAAGCAAGGAAGATAGAGTGACTGTCTTTAATGGTTGAGCCAAAGGAGTTATATGGGCTGATGGACTATTGATTTATAGCATAGAAACAGGAATTTACTAGATAAAGGAGTTACCATTTATCCTAAATAAAGGAAATGTTAGAAAATAGGCAATATTTCTAAATATATTTGACACCTATGACTTTTTGTGAGAACTGAAATTATTGAATTAGACTCTTTTTCTATTGAACAATGCTTAAATGAAGTGGAAAATATTGGACTGAGATTTCCTGCAACTCTAAATTTGTTCAATTTTGCATGATTCTGTTGTGTTACAAGCCTGGGAGGGACTTCAGTTTTCTTCAAAAAGTGGCTTATCTGATCTATTTTCATCAGGAACATATGTAGAAATACGTTGGCCTCCATCACTTCATTACATTGAGAGAAGACTATGGGATCTGATAATTCCAATTATTGTTTTCTTTGATGTTGTTTTAATGTATATGATGTATACTAATTAGACATTTTGAGAAAATGCTATATCCAAAGTTTCCCAACCTTCTTTTAGATTAGAGATTTATATTCCAGAAAATATCTTCAGAGATGAACGTAAATACTGGTTGAACTCTATGTTATTTAATGTCTGAAGAAAACTGTCATCTCAGGTTAGTCAATAGCTTTTACTCTTTTAAAAGCATAAGAATTATGCTATTTGGACATAATTGAAATCATTGTATAACAGTTGTTGGCTCAGCTTACTTCAAGGCTCAACATGGTCAGATATTTTAAGAATAACTTGTTTCGTTAGCAGCCAAAAAATGAAAGACCATTAAATGCTTGACAGAGTGCATAGGGTTAAACCATAAGGAGATGAGTTTGCCAGTAGATAGTCATTTATATATTTATTTGTTTATTTATTTGCTAGTTGATGTTCTAAGAGAACCCAATAAACAATAGAAATCCATTGATCGTGCTATAGATAGTTGTACCTTTTAGTTCATCAGCAATAGAGTAGCTATTAGAAACTTCCTGTAAACAAAGGGGACTTACTAAAACAGGGCCATTTGTGGGCATCTATCGAGATCCACCTTCTAAATCCAAAAGATTCAGAGCCTCCCTCCAAAGATTAAGAGATTCACTTGTTACCGCCACCTATCATTTTCTAGGCTAGGCACATTTTCCATTTCATTTTTACACATCATGGAGCCTTTTTGTAACTAATTGATTATACGAATGTAATCAACTAGGGAAAGACAGTCTCTTAAAAGTATGGAGTTTCAGCATGAGTTTAACCCATCGAAACTTTTATTCTTGATAATGATGACAGTGAGTTAGTGAACAAGTCTCTCCTTTGCAGATGTTGAATTCAAAAGCAGTAGCTGGTATGGTAGAAGGGAACTCCACGCTCTACACACCTGTCATGTGGTATAAAGTAGGGAGGGATTTTAAGGAAAATAAGTAATATGGTCAGGAGTTAAAGAAGCCAAAACAGTGAGAGATATAGATACTAGAGCTCAGCACTGGGGAGCTAGTCTCAACCTTGTACTGGAATTAGCTTTCTTCTATGTTTCCTTGCTTCTTCTTTTTTAAGTTCAAATTCCGTGATTTTTTTTTGTATAAGCATGATTAATATGTTCTCTCTTCATCCTTCACTAGTTTTTGCAGGTACCTGCTATATTTAAGACGTGACTAGGTAGGGGAGGATCCACTGCCAGATGTGACCATAACTGTCCCCACCGCCAAACCTGATGTTCGCTTACAGAGCACAATTTAGCATCTGCGTAGAAACTCGGGCAAGAACATTTCTAAGAGCCAAATATTAGTGTTGTTTTAAATATCTTATTTGCCACCTACTGTGTTGTATTTTAAATATTTTTGATATTTTCATTTACGCTGGATTTGGAACCTACCACATTTATAGATGAATATTGTGTAATGATCTGTGTAAGGGAAACATGATTATAATTGTGTGATGCATTCGTACATTAAAATTCTAATAACCAATAATAGAGAGGGTTAGTACAATATAGTAGAAAGCACATCAGTTTTGATTCGTAAATCATTTAGCTGTTGGACATACTTGTTTTATGACTTGAAAGACATTTAAACTCTCTGAGCCTCAATTTCCACATATTTATATTGATATAATGATAATACAGATAAATTAATTTAAGTATGCTTTAAAATAGATGGATTACCCTTTTTCATTATTAACTTGAGAATTGAAAAGTCCTGAGATTGAATTTATATAAAAAAGACATCATCTTATTTAATCTCTGCCATTCAAAACATAGTAAGCAAGAGTTGGCAGTGACCAGGGCTACTGAATATGACATAACCCGTGGCTATAAGTCATTATTCTAGGACCCAGAAGTGTGTTTCTTAGGCATCACTTAGTTAGTGGAATTAAAAATTAAAGATATCCATTCAATGTTTTACTAACTCTAGTATAAAATGTAACTTATTGATATCAAGAAGAGAGTGAGAGTAATCTGTTTCCATCATTGTATGTTATTTTAATCTTTGCATAGTTTTAAGCATAGTACTATACCCTATAAATATTTTTGAGAAAATATGGGGTAATAAAGATTCAAATTATGCTAAGAAAAATCTCTTATTCAGACATTGTGTGAAAATGAAATAAGGCATTTCATGTAACTATCAATGTTTGAATTAGTTTTCAGACATTAAACATCTGTGTATTCATTGGACATGATAAGAGTTTCAAGTGATATAAACGGAATTAATTATTACTTATTGTTAATCTCTTCGCTGTCCTGAGAAGATTTATTTCCTTAAACATACCACATTATTTAATGTCACTGAATATGTTTATGGTGCTGTTCAAATGTCAAGTAGCTGCCAAAGTTCTGCAGGAAAGCTAGCTTTTCACGCATATTTAAGTTCCTGGTGTTCTGCAATTTATCCAGAAAGAAAAATCTTGCCATTGAACTATATCACCTTGTACTCTGTTACATTTGAAAGGACTGTCCAGAAAAAGATTATCTATTTTTTTAATAAATAAATTGCAATCCTGTATCTAGGGCCCTGGTTGAG
Organism: Scalopus aquaticus; assembly: GCA_004024925.1. Taxonomy (NCBI): domain Eukaryota; kingdom Metazoa; phylum Chordata; class Mammalia; order Eulipotyphla; family Talpidae; genus Scalopus; species Scalopus aquaticus. The sequence goes on from PVIJ01000245.1 coordinate 310,972, forward strand.
ATCCAGTGTATACAATAGGCTATAAATATAAATTTATTTTATTCTAATTAAAATGAATGATACTCATCAGTCAGTTGTTGGCTTCATGTGAGTCCTTATGTTGGCTTCTAATAGGTTAATGTCTGGGCTTTAATGAAACAGCACTTGTCTCTTTTCAGGATATTTTAAATTGTAAAATATAAATCAGGTACATCTGAATCAGTAAAGAAGTCCCACAATACAGTTTAAATATTGTCATTGGAGAGAAAATCCCTGCCCTTTATTGAATGGGGAGTAAATAGGGAGACATAAGATTTTCTACTGGTATGTTTGAAAGTCACTGTGACTGGAAAAAAAGACCTAGAATATCTTTCTGGGGTGATTAAAAGTTTATATATGGGTGATGATGGTGATCTTCCTCATCACCACTATCTAGTTATGGCTATACTTGTGGTTATAGTTATAAAATATTAAGATGTAAATATTTTCTGTAAATTTAATGCAGTAAAATATTCCCGCAAGCGAACATTGCCCTACTCAACACTAAAAATAGCTGATGTAGAGATTAGCTCATTATGGCCACCTTTCTCCAACTTCCTGCTCCCCAACTCTGTTCTGCCCACCTCACACACGTGCTCACGCTTCCTATAACTGCTCCAGCTTGAAAGCACTAATTTTACTGATTAGCTACCCATACATGAGAATTAAATTTAGAATGTTTTGATTCCTGGTAAATTTGCATGGAGGGAAATCTTGTTTTCATTATCTGAGTTGAAATTGGTTCACTTAAGTTTTTAATATACCAGAAAATCAATATTAAGCATTTGTTTTATATAATTTTATGCCTCTTATAAATTTATAACTTCCAGAAAACCATTGACTTTCCAATGACTATTTCAAGATGTGATGTTGTAGTTGGTATCAGAATCTTCACTGAGAAAATCAGTACAGGGCAGCATTTAATTATGTTGATTTAAGAAAATGACTTAAACTTACTTTTTTATCCAAAGAAAGTGTTGCAAAATTTATCTTACTGACTAACTCAATGGCTTTATATTCATCAGGTAGCATGAAATTTGAGGATTGCATGATCAACTTTAATCAATAGGTTTTCACTACTTTTGCTTACATAAATCTTTTCTTCACTTAAATAGGGAAGGGAAGAAAGAAACTGGGAGAGAAAATAATTCCTGGTCGGCCACCAAATGATCCATTTTATTTAACTACATAAAATCATTGATTCTGGTCTCACCTTTATGTTCCTTTTCAAAAACAGTGATTTGAAATAGATACATTTGTGTACCATCTCGTTTTAGTTTTACCCTTATTATAATCCTGCAAAATTGGCATTATCACCATAACTTTGGAATCAGGATAGTTGAGTCTTGAAACTGGGGCTGGTTCAGAACCTCAGAATCTCATCTTGGACTCCATTCACAGCTGCTTCAGAGAGTCTCTGTCTTCTTTATAAATGCAGTCTGGATTTGAATTAAAGAGACTGATGAGACACCTGTAGACTCAGGGAGCACCTTGAGGGACTTTTGTGTACAGACAAAGAATTTGGGGGTGATGACTTGCATTTGTAGTGCTCTTACTTTTTAACTTATGGGGGGTTGGGTTGCATCACTCATGATTCACAGTCATCTTGGGTGTACCCTTTCCCATGAGAAATCTAGGAAACCCTAAGAAGAATAGGAAAACAAATGAGAATGTGGAAATGATGTGTTGCAGTGGTTTTCAAAAGGTGGCTGCAGGATGAGCGGCATCAGCCTAGTAGGTAACTGGTTGGGGACACCAGAGCTTGGGTTTCACTCTGGATCCACTAAAGCAGATGGTCTGGAGGTGCTGCTCAGCCATTGTGTTGTAACAAGTCCTCCTGGTGATTTCCATGCAGGTGGCGGTTTGAAAACCACTGTCCTGTTTTTAGTCTTCAAAGAGTATTTAGAAACTTACTATTATTCATAGAGAAATAGAAAGTATAGAAAAATATAAGTTCTTAGGGATAGTAAATCTAATTGGCTTGTGAAGATTAGTTGAATAGATGGACTTTTATATTTGGCCTTTCAGAAGGAACCTTTAGATCTCAATAAAAGCTTTGTTCAGTCAGAACATTTTATGCTTAGAACAGTTTTGCTGTATGGTAAACTAGGAGACCTCAAAAAAGTTTTTATGCTCTTCATTTCATGTTAAATTCCTTATATCTCATGACTAAAGAGGGAAAACTAAATTGTGGATCCATCCACATAAAAGCTCACAGTATAAATGGGAGAGCTGGTCATTTGAGATGAAATTGTAGTGGGTCCGACAGGTCGAAGTCAGGTGTTACCTAAAGTGGTGGAGAAACCAGGGGGAAGGTGAGGGTATTTTTAGTCAAAAGAGCAAGACTATTTAATAGAGTCAATCAATATTTCTTGAGTATATATTGTATGACAGGATTTTCCTGACTCTTCAGATGTCTTCAAGTACTTCAAACATTTCTCATAATTATCAGTGAAATAGTGAAAACAAAATAGATAATATTTTTATTGCTCATGTATGTTGTATTCAGGGAGATCGATGTTATGCAATAAATGTAATGAATAAATGATAAAATCTGCTAGAAGTTGACAGCATTATGGAAGAATTTTTTTTTTAAGATTTATGTTACTTATGCATACAAGAACTGGGGAGTAGGCCAGAGGTGTGGGGGTTGGTGACAGGTTTCATCAGAGACAGAGTGGACAGCAGAACAGGCAGATTGACTGAAATACACTGCTGAGGGGAGCAGCGGGCGATACAGGAGAAGTCTGCCATGCCATGTGGGTCAGCTTCCTGGCTGGGGATCTAATTCATGCTGCAGTGGCTGGAGATTGCTTGATAGTGCTGAGGTTTAATCCCTGTGCCACCAGGAAGTCCCCTATTATGGAAGAATTTTTTAAAAGAACTAGACAAATTGGATGCTGCTATAACTGTCACCAAATATCTTAGGGCAAATGTGTTACGCCACATGAGAGAGAACAGATTACTTTAACAGTGAATGTATGGAGAGTGTGCAGAACCCTTTTATCAGTACTTTCTAGGTTAGAGGGGATTTAACATTTGGAAAAGAAAATCCAAATTTAAATTTCCTTTAATGGGAATTGTTATAATGGGAGCTGCTGTGACGAAGGGATTTGCAAAACCAACCATCTAGACAATAACAACAAAACCAAATATGAAACAAATAGCCAAGAAAGTTCACAAGTGGATAAAATGAGAAAATGAAATGTGAGGGACTGGGTCAGACTGAGCAGCCTAGACCTGGTCCCTTAACAGAGTTTCCAGCAGATTCCTCCTGTATGTGGGTTTTGGTGCCTGCTGCAAAAGGTGACTGTTTAAACAGGAACCTCCTGCTCCAACCCACCTACATACATCAATAGATGCTGAACAGTAACTTTTCAAAAAGTATTCCATTTGTGCCATGTCCCCTTTTCTCTATGCAGGCCTTTCTGTGGCTCACTGTGCAAATGAAACTTTATCCGCTGATGTGTGTAACCCGTTGTTCTTGAGGTTGTAAATGCCCTGTGTCTAACAGAATTGAGTTCAGGGTGTGGAGCCCCCTGGTATTTCTTTTTAAGAAATGGGTAATAGTGCGTCCATTGCTAACAATAGTTTTTATGAGAGATATTTTTAATCGTGCATGTTTACATAGCATATGAACTTTGGTGCGGACAACTTGTGTGTGTGTGTGTGTGTGTGTGTGTGTATACACACACACATATATGTATATACACACACATACACAATGATGTGTGTGTGTGTATTACATCATTGTTCATTTGTGTACAATGTTTGCTTTCTCCTCTCAGGTGTAGTTCCCATAAAATTTCTACTACCATTTCACCTGTGAACCATCACTGTAGTCCCTTGTGCTCTTCCCTCCCCTGTTTTCTTCCCTCTCCCTCTCCTCCCCTGCAGAATGCCTCTGATTTATAGTTGCCCTGCTAATTTCATTTTTTAATTTATTAATTTTTTTCCTGATTCCCTTCCTTGGTTCTCCTATGTTCCTCCTATAAGTGAAACCACCTGATATTTTTCTTTCTCCTTCTGACTGATTTCACTGAGCTTGATCCCTTCCAGCTGTGAATGGTATGAGTTTCTCTTTTTTGATTGCTGAATAGTATTCCATTGTGCACATAGACCACATCTTCTTAATCTAGTCATCTATTTTGGGGCATTTGGGTTGTAAGTTTATTTTAACAGCTTAAGTGAGGTATAATTTGCATATTGTGTTAGGTTGAAGTGTGTGTCCCAAGATGTGTTGCCTTTTCTGACCCTAATGCCAAGAATGGGCTCTTCATCGGTAATTGGATTGTTGCAGATAGAATTAGATAAGATGAGGACATAGTGGAGTAGGGTGGACTCTTGTTGTAATATGACTGATGTCATTATCTGAAGAGAGACATAGAGGGAAAAGGTCATGAGCAAGTGAAGAAGAGATTGGAGTGATGAAGTTAAAAACAGAGACTGCCAAGGATTGCTGGCAGAAGCCAGAAGCTAGGAAGGGGCATGAAAGGATGATTCCCAACAGGTTTCAGAGAGAACGTGGCGCTGCTGAAACCTGATTTCAGTCTTTTGGTCTCCAAAACTGTGAGACCAGATGTTTGTTGGTTTCAGCCACCAAATTTGTGGTACTTTATTACAACAGCCCCAGAACACTGAAATGCATCCTATAAAATTCAGTAGTTTTAAGTACACAGTTCAATGATTTTTAGTAATTTCCACAGAGTTGTGCAACCATCTCCACCAGAGTGGTTTAGAACAATTCCATTATCCCTGGGAGGCCCCATGTCTGTTTACAGTCAATTCCTGTTTCTTTCCACCCCCAGCCCTGGGAACTTCTAATTCACTTTCTGTCCCTATAGGTTCACCTTTTCTGAGCATTTTATAGAAATGGAATCCTAAATCCTAGTTTTCTTGCATCTGATTCCTTTCAATTAGCATAATCTTTGGGTGGGGCGGTCGTTTTAGTTTTTTCGATATCAAATTGATTTTCCCTGAAGGTAGTTTGCATATAATAGCAAGCTCTGGGAAATGTTTAATATACTTTTTTTGACCAAGAAAATGTTCGAAGGAAGTATGCCTTGTCTGTTAAGACAGAACTTAAAACTGAATGATTGGGTTATCTAGGAAGATATTATTTACGCCATTCTTGAATTCAGTGATCCTCAACCCTGAGTATTGTATCTGACTCAGTTTCTGAACGGGTTAAAATGCAGATAGCTGAGCCTCAACCCTGGTGTTTCTGATTCGGTAAGTCTGCCTATGGTGGGACCTGAGAATTTGCACCCCTAGCAAGTTCCAGCCTCTAATGCCTTGTACATTCTCTGGGAATGACTATTTTAACCAAAGCCACAGTTCATAGAGTTGAGGGTTTTTTGTTTGTTTGTTTGTTTTTTCATCCTCATCTATTTCTGTCTTCTCAGTGTCTTCTAATAAGCAGAAGAAATGAAGAAATTACTTTTTTTCTAAGATTTATTTATTTATGCATACAAGCTGGGGTGCAGGCCAGAGGCATGGGGTGGTGAGAGGGTTCACTAGAGACAGAGTGGGGAGCAGAACAGGCAGATCGACCTAAACACACTGCTGAGGGGAGCAGCGGGCGAGGCAGGAGTGGTCTGCTGCGCCATGTGGGAATCTCCCCAGCTGGGCATCGAACTCCTGCTGCAGTGGCCTACAGCTACACAGCTCTGTGCCTAAGCCGCTGCGGCACCAGGGAGGCCCAGAAATGACTGTTTCTTAACCTAGAGTGGCCACTAGTCCACATAAGTCTCTGAAAGCTGCGTTTAAGTTTTGATGACTATCATCCATGACTTCTGTGGAATATTGCATCTCCTGGGAGCTTTTGGTTTGCAGGATAAAATTTAAAAATCAATCGGCTTAATGTCATTTCTGAGCTGCACGCCTTCTCAAGATCATAGTCACTTGCCCTATTTTAAGGAACTCTGAAATCCACAAAGCTTCTGAGAATTGCTAGCAATTTATTTTAGTTCTTTTTTTTTTTTTTTAAGCCAATCAGCTAGATCACGACCCAGTAGCTGAAATGCACACACATTGGGCAGAGTCTTCACTGAATCAGTGATAAACATGTTCTTGGAATCAGAACTGCTTTTAACTGAGCTTAACACGCATGAATTTTCCCGTCATCTGTAACCTGATTGAGAGAAAAATCTGAATTGTTTTGTCTTTTTGGTTTAACGTGTTGTGAACTCAGCTGCTTCTGTGTACTTTTTTAATAGTAAGAATCCACACTTTACTAAGTAATATTAATGTAAAAAAATTTCTATTGACAGCAGGTCATTTGCTCAGTGGTATGTCTTAAGTTTGTGAGGCTTGAAGCTTACATAAAAGGAATGGGAGGTGTTCCTTTTTAATCAAAAGAATATAATAGAATCTACACCTTATAAACACACACAGTTTCATGTTAAGTGGATATTTAGAATGAATAAAGAAGTTGTAGAAAATTAAAGAAAGAGGTTCACAACCTGGGGAAATGACCTAATGTATAACTGCCTAGCACGTACGTATGATTCTTTTTCACATCACATTTTTTGATTGTATGCTTGTTTTTAGCATTTTCCTATGGTGTGTTTTATAATATTTTTATGCAGAGTGGAAGGTAAATACTGTGTCTCCTCCAACATGGGAGATTGAAATTTGCCTTTTACTATTAGTAGTTAATAAAAATTTCTTTTGGTTTCCAAACTCATTATTGATGAGTACCATCCAGGTGTAATCAAACATAAAATGTCACCAACCCACATTATGTCTAGGCTACACACTTAGGCCTTCAAAACAGAAATTCTGCTACATTTAATTTCATGTTATTTCCATCAAGAGAGAAAGGATACATATGCATTTATCATGGTCTATATGGCATTATTGAGTATATTCTAGACAGGTGAGGTTTTTTTAAATATCTGTGTACAGTTCTCCATGTACAATTCCATACTTTATCTCGAGTTTAGATAAATTTTCCACAGGTGAACTAGCATTTGAGTCGCATCTTCCCTTCCTGAACTACCATACATTTCTATAACTGAATTCTCTAGGACAAGTGTCTGGATCTCTAGCCTGGACCCTTTGAGGGCATGAATCTGGTAGACTGGGGTTGTTCTAGAATGTCATTTCAACATTGAGACCATAACAATAGTTTATTATTTTTTTTAATTTTATCCTGAAATTATGGGGAGCTACAGAAATCTGTCTTACTGAACCCCAATGCCAGGTATTCTCAGGTCAGCTCACTTTGCTTACCATCCAGAAATGCCCATGGGCTCTGAAGCAAAGTGAAATGTGGGCCAGGGGAAATGGGAATGAAGAGAACTTTCACATCGAACTGCAGAAAATTAGCTCACTTTTGGAAATGTTCCGGAGGCCAAGTCTGTGATATCATGTTGCTGTGACTCTGTCCAGTTCTTGTGGCAAAACTCATGCCTGGGAGGTGGAGGCTGAAGAACTCTGAATTCACAGGAAGCCCATCTTTACCTTTGCTATCAAAGATTGCCCAGGAATATAGAGAGTCTCCTTCCTTCTAAAAAAAAAAAAAAAAAAAGAAGAAGAAGAAGAAGAAAAATTTAGGTGTGGAAAAATAATGTGCATAAACTAATGAAGGAGACCTAATTCTTGTTTCATTTATAAAGCTGTTCCAACTAGGCTTGAAATTACAATCTGAGGTTCAGGGCTTTCTGTCATTTGATTTTTTTGCTGGTGTGTGTGTGTGTGTGTGTGTGTGTGTGTGAGAGAGAGAGAGAGAGAGAGAGAGAGATTGAGAGAGAAGGAGAGACAGACAGACAGACATTGACTAGGGAAGACTCATGAGGAAAGAGACTTGATGAAGACCTTGAAGCCTACAGTTAAGTTTCATACAGTTTTTAGAGGAAATTTAAAATAGTTGGAGGCTTATTAAGTCTTAGGTCGGGCTGCCATAATAAAAGATCATAGACTGGGTGACTCAAAATACAGAAATTTATTTTCTCACTCTTCTGGAGTCTGGAGAGCCCCAGAATTAGGATTGGAATAGTTCCGTTTCTAGTGAGGATGCCCTTCCTGGTTTGCAAGAAAGTTTTCTTTCTTAAGTTCGTGTCTCTCTCTCTCTCTCTCTCTCTCTCTTTCTCTCCCCCACCCCTTATAAAACCATAGATGACTGTCATCTTTCTTTTTAATAGATTGAAAGTAAAAGTTGGAAGTCGCATCAGTTTTGTATTCCCCCTAAAACTCTTTCCATTTTCTCATGATTGACTATTAAAAAGCTTACTCATGAATACAAGCAAAGATCCCCTTTGCTTGCACTATCTAAATATTTTAGAAGATCTAAAAGTAAAATTTTTAACTTTTTGCTTTTCATTTCTTATGTATTATACTGCCAACAAATATTCTTAAGAACAAAAAAATAAGTCCCAGATGTATTTAGCAATCAGTCAGAGCACAACCAGCAAAGATTACATTATACCCAGGGAAGGAGTTACAGTGTTGGCGTCACCTCTTATCTGGCTTTTTAAGCCTTTTATTCTTTTAGCAGGTACTTATTGAGCACCTATTATGAGTCAGTTGCTATGGATGCATCTGAGAGCAAAACAAACACCTGTATCTTTGTGAAACATATGTTCAACTGTTATCTTTTTCTGAAAACAAACTAAACATTGTCATTTCATTCTGAGCTAGCTTGCATTTTTCCGATTTTAAAATTAGTTTATCTTTGAAGTGAAATTTTTCATTTATAATTAAATGTAAATCATCGGATAGCTCCTGTGCATAGTAAAGTCAGAATGGCTTTAAGTTACAACAATCTGCATTTAAATAGAAATCCTACCAGCCAGCATCCAGGCATAGCATGAAAATACCATTTTTACAAAGGGTATTGTGCTGAATATATAACTTACTATGTAATTAAATGTAAAACTGTTTTGGGTTTTTATATCACTTAAAGAAGCAAGAGGATTTGTCACATTAAAATATTGAGCTCTCTGAAGAAGGAAAATAAGTAATTTTCAAAGATTACAATTGCTTTTCTGTTTTAATTTTGAGGAAAAAAGCGTATTTAGTAAGCTGTAAAAAGAGTTTTCAGGTAACATTGGTTTGTATTTTGCAAGTACGGGATCCTTCCCTTTAGGTGTTGTTGTAACAGAAAATCCCCCGCTAAAAGCGCCCATGATCCAGCACCACAGCCCACGTGCCCCACCCCACTTTATCCTTGCCCCACCTCCTGCTTCTCCCCCCTCTGGATCTACCAGTTCCATGGTCAGTTTTCAAGGGTTAGTTTTGAGTTGGGCTTTATCTTTATTTGTTTTGTTTCTCTAGAGTCTACATATGAGTATCACCATCCAGGATTTGTCATTTTCTTTTAACTGATTTTGTTGAGCATCTTCCCCTCCTGTTTCATCCATCTTGCCACTAAATGTTAGTCACCACCGACTCCCCAAGTCCACATTTGCTTAGGTTTTAAAATTCTGAACCAGCTCTAAAATAGGGCGGGTAGCTCTAAATTAGGGCGGGTAGCCTACCCGTAGATTGAAACTTAGGTAATAAACAGAGAAACGGTGTGCTTTATCACAGTGGTTCCTAAGTGTCTAGGCTACGAGACCTTTAGGACTCAGATTAAAATCTGAAAACTGGCATTGGGCTGCCCATATTTTGGCTTTAGTAATAGAATGTGTTCCTTCAAGGCTGCTGCAGTAGCAACTCCATGGGAAGAACATAATCTCAGAGTAAAAATCACACCTTGTAGCTGCAAATATTCACCTTGTAAATCACTGTACATAGTTGGCTGAGATTTTCTGGTTTTTGAAGGCAGCCGGTCTTGGGCATGACTTGAAGGAACTGATGTCTGGGAGCCTCTGAGGACCCCCAGGCCCTGCTGCATTGGAAAAGCCCCATCTTGGTCGTATTTACCCTAGAACAGAGCTGCCCTGTTGGGACTGGCGGGCAGGTGGGGCTTTGCCTAAGGTGCCAGGCCCCAGGAAGCCAAACCCTATCGTCAAGCTTTGGGTAGTCAGGCTGCTCTTTCATAGAGGAGGCCTCCAGCAAACATCCCATGGGCTAAGGTGTGGTCCTCAAAATATGCTTTTTAATTTGTTCAGATGTTCAGAAAAGAACCCAGATTTCTGCGCCATGAAGCTTGACATCTTCGGGTACTTGTAACACAGTGTGAGGGGCTGTGGCGGCGTCACCCTTGAGTAGGTTCTTTACTCTTTTGACTGTGAAGGGCATTCCAGGTAACGCGATGAGATTGGATGGATTAGGGGTGTCACACTAGGGGGTTAGACAGTGTTTCTGCTGTATTTATCCTCCCCCCACTTCTCCTCCCCCTTTTCTACCACATACTCAAAGATTTTGTTGCACAGGTATTACCTGCCTAAATAATTAGTATGTTACTAGCCCCAAGCGGGCATTACCCCTTCTCGCTCCTGAGGCTCCATCTCCTGTGTCTGTTCCCTTCTCATTGGCTCTGAGTTTACCTTAGAAGTAGCATACATGGGTGAGGTGTGTTCCTGTACCTCTGAATCATATACTATGTGGCCTTTGGACTGCGTTACCTCAAATTTGTTTTTAATTCAAGCAGTAAACAATGTGTGTGTGTGTGTGTGCGTGTGTGTGTGTGTGTGTAAAACAAGCCTGCCTTTCTATTGCAACATACATCTTTTCAATACCTGAACATTCTTGTAGTTGTTAGAAACTAAGAGACGAGGGTCTGGACCTGATGGGCAGATCTGATGTCCTAGACTTGTGGTCACCATGCTCTACCTCACAACCAATAGGCGAGATCCCCAACCCCTTCAAAGGTCAAACAGAGCAGTGGTGCACTTCTATTCAGAATCCAGTTATCCAGTCTTAGTCACGTGACCACATTGAGGCGCAACGATGATTGGAAAGGGCAAACACAAGCTGGGTAGCCATATTAAATGCCTCATTGCAGTTAAGTTCTATTTTGAAAGGGGAGAATGAAAATTGATGGACAAATAATGAGTAGCCAGTCATCTTTCTCTCAAGAGTCAAGTACTTATGTGCCACTGATTATTTTGAGATGACAACAGCATCAAAGAAACAAAGCTTCATGGATTTCATTGAGATGGAGTGAGGTTGGAAATATATCTTCCTTGGGGTGACTAATACACTCACTTTTAATATTTTGATTTTAAATTGAAAATGATAATTGTACACTAAATAGTTGTTCTCAAAATCTTATCTGAGGTATATACTGGTTCCAGATACCATTTTTTCAGTTGTTCTTCAAAATCAAAACTATTTTCATACTAATTCTATAGCACTATTTACTCCTTTTCCTTCCCATTTGCTCAAAAATATGTAGTAGAATTTTCTAGAGGCTGTGAGCATGGGTGACACCATTGCTTTGAAGGGAAATGAAATGTGTTATTATTGCCTATTCATCTCTTGAACATTACTCTGTTGTAATTTCTGAAACAATATAACTTACATACAGAATAGCTTCCTGAGATATGTGATAAATTTTAAAGTCTAAAGAGGTTCTATGAACAAAACCTAGAAAATTGCAGTCCCTAAGTTTAATCCATGTATCTTCAGAACATTAAGATTTAAGCGGCTCTTTAACATGTTATTTGATGAATCAGTGGAAAACAAAAGGTCCTGAAAATACTTTTTATATCAGAGATTAGCACCTCAACTCTGGGCAAACATGTTCATGCTGCCAGGGAAGTTTTTTGTTTTTTCTTCCATCATAGGATGCCATTTTTTGACAGCACTTTTTGAGTAATTTTAGGAGTGTTTTAAATCCAATCATATATAGCAAACGACAATTACATTTCAGCTTTTTCTCCTCTTAAAGATCTTTTTATCAGAAAGGTTAAAGGTTGACAAGGAAGTTTAGGATATTAATATTTATTCACTCTACTGTGTATTCTGTAGGAATTAAAAAAAAAAACTTTTGATGTTATATAGTGAGAGTTAAGTTGAGAATTTCTCAAGATTTGCTCAGCCTGACAAAAAGAAGCCATTCAGCTAGACAGAAAGAGTTAGTCTTTTCATTTTGACCCAGCATTGTAGAGTATCGGCAGTGTTGTAGAGGCTGACATCACATTGCTCAGCGCTATCTGAGATGTGGGGGAATTGTATATATACCCTCTTAGAAACGCAATAATAAAGCAAATTTTTACGGTGGCTCTAGTATCCCTGGCATTTCTGTATCTTAATATTTCTGGTTTCCTTTGAAGAAGGAATAAGAAATAAATATAGATGCATAGTTACTTTGCAAACATATGAATACACTTCCAAATTGTCTTTTATTTCCACAAATTAGGAAATTAAAAGAAATTTAATGGAGATTTAATGAAGGGTGCATGACAACCAGTGCACATACCAGGCCTACACCATACCAGCAGTTTCTTTTAAAATGAAGAGAAGGGAAACAGTGTGTCATTTGTTATAGAAAAAAGAAGTATACCTTTGTCTTGCCACTGCCCCAGACTCTTCAAGGAACAAAATATAGAATGAATATTTCTGCCTTCAGTTTCCCTTATTTCTTCCTCTGGCTCATCTAATTATAGTAATTGCTAAGCTGCATGCCTAAGAGCATTTTGAAAATTCCAGAACCTTCCCACAATAAAAGATGAATTTTATAACTTGCATGGCACATTGAAATTTTCTATACTACAATATTATGGCTTCTTTCATTCCGACAGAATTACCAGGGCTGAGCGTTGGTGATTCTGGGAAATCAACATTTATGTATGTGGATGTTTCATGATGACAATTACGGGTTTGCAGATGTGAGGTTACTATGGTTTCCATCATGGGGTAAATAGGTGTCCTCTGATATTTGAGACAGAATCAGATTCATGGACCTTATATCTGCTTTTTTGGTCTGGATCCCAAACAGGAAGATGAGTGTGTTGGGATTCAGTGTGTGCAGTTCTTGGGGCCTTCTGAGAAGGAATTCATCAGAGTTCTGTTCAGTGTCTTGTGACAAGTTTATTAAGGAAAAAGACATTTGCATAGACACAAATGGCTGTCCTAGAGCAGAGCTGCCTTTTGCCACAAAGTAATTCCATCCCTTTGGGATTGGATTGCACTGGTTTTCTTTACTACTGACAATCATTTCTGCCCCCACCTCTGATTCCGTAGCTGGTTTAAAGACTCTTTAATCACCCCCACCGCATTACCTTCCATCATCTCCCATCAAAGGGACTTGGGTAAGTGATATATACTACTTGAGTCTCACTCTCTCTTGTCTTTGACATATTAGATGTGCAGCTTGGGCATGTGACATACTTTCTGTGTCTCCGTTTTGTCACATCTCAAATGGGGGATATCGTGATTCTTCTATCACAAAGCTGTTGGAAGAATTATGAGAGCTAATATATATGTAGTGCATAGAACAATGTCTGACCCATAAGCATTACAAAAATAGTATCTGCTATTATTATTTCTTTGAAGTGAGGTTATCTAGTTAAGCTCTGAGACTTCTCTCAGAAGTACTGAAAAGACAATGCCACATTTTTGTGTAAAATTGTGTTGATTCTTGGGTTGGCCAGGATATGTTTTATGCTTTGCAACCCACTGAGATATCTGCCTTGTGTCAGGGACCAACTTCCCTTTGCCCTCTGAACACTCAGTGTTCATTTCCTGAGGTTTATGGGAAGATTTATCTCCCTATATGTCCCTGCTCAGTACCCCAAGCCAGGATTTCTCTCAGGCTAGGAAGATTTTCCAGAGCTCCATGCCGCAGAATGGGCACAGACCCAAACTTAGGTTTGCCCTACACACTAAATCCAGCCTGGAATGCTTTATACAGCTTCACAAATGGTTTGGGAACTCACAATACATTTCCACAAGCCATCCTCAGAAAGGTATCTACCACCTTGCTCTCTCCAAAGCTTATTGCCTACCAGGCCTGGATGGAGTATAGTCCCTGAAGAAATTTCTTTTAACTGCTCTTATCTACTGGAATTTCCAGATCCTGTCTTTTAGGCAAAGAATTAGGAAGACAGCAGGTGATCCTAAAAACCCCAGAAAATTTAGTTCAAGAAGATGAGTCTCCATGATAGCCCTGAGATTCTTTGACATTAGCATGTGGAGCTAAGTGCCTCCTTGTTTCCTGCCTGTGAATCCCAGAAAAGGATCTTTGCTTCAGTTTTGCAAAACAAGAGGTTAATGTAAAGTTTGTTTTTTTTTTTTTTAATCAAACTGCCCTCAAGGAAAATTCAACTTTCCATCTCCACATTTAAAACAACAACAAACTACTGGTAAATTTAAAGAAATAGTGACTATTGCGAGTGTGCATATAGTTATTAATATTTACTCAATACATCCCACTCAAAATTTTTCCTGTAGCAATTGACATTTTCAAAGAAATGAGACAAAGAGAACTCACTCTCTGGTTTCTTCTCTGGTCACTGCTGGAACAATCAAAATTAACATCAGAAAGATTAGTAGGAAAAATGTACAAATTGAATAATAGACGTATGGACAATCTACCTGGCAGTAAATTCTAGAATAAATAGGACAACCACAGGTTTTTATCCTGACTTAAGAACTGGGATAGGGACCTGGGCTTTAAGGCCAGAAGATGGTGACTTATTAGACAAAACCCAGATGCTCTGTAACTGCACGTTGTCCTGCCAAATAATAGGCTTGTCAGAGAAAAAGTGTATTTCTGAAATCTCTAAATCTGCGTCTCTAAATCTGCATCAGGACCACAACCTCTGGTTTTCTAATGGTTCAGATATTGATAAAAGTTTCTCTTAAAGCCCCAGGGCCTTGGTGGATCTTAACTCAAAATAATTCACATGCCAAGGTGACATTCTGAATATCTTGGAGTGTGTGTATGCGAGCGTGCACGGGCGCACACACGCGCGTGTGTGTGTATGTGTATGTGTATGATTTCATAAGCAGAACTCCACTGTGTGTGTTTGAGGGAAAGGGGGATGGCAACAGTGAGAGGTGTACTGTGGTGGAGAGAGCATGAGCTCATTTACCTAAGGAAGACATTCAGATAACATAGTTCCCCTAAAAAATAAAGACCCTTAAGACACTATCATCTGCCAAACATTTTCCCTTTGTTGACTTTTTATTTCAAAACAATTTCAGAATTACACTTTTCTCCTACTGATCTGTGGAATGTTAATTTGATGGTCTGAGCAGCCCCTTGAGAGTTCCCCTGTACCCTCCACTCATATTCCTCTATGGTTAGTGTTTTATCACATTTACCTTGTGTTTTGGAACCATTTAGGAAAAAGTTGAAGGCAGTTGTTCATTCTCTTTTTATTCATCCCAACATTTCATCAAGAAAAAATTCAAACATTACAGAAAAAATAAAAGATGTTTTCAGTGAACATTTCTAAACCTACCACCTAAATTCTCTATAGTTTACTGTACTTGTTCTATTATAATCTATTATTCATCCATCTGACATCTAACATCCATTCCTCCATCCCGTTGAGTTTTTTAAGTTTTATTGATGTATAATTTACAAGCCATAAAATTCATTCATCAAATAGTTTTATTCCATAGTCAAATCATAAAATATCTTGGTGTCGTTTAGTAGTTAATCTCATGTTGTAAATGGAGGCTGATTTCAGCTAAGGGTCCCAGGCTCTAATCCCAGATCTGCTTCTCTCTGACAGTTGGGAGTCTGAGAAATCTGATTTTTCTCCCTGACACCGATTTTGGAAACATGGAAGGAAGCTGCTTGACCCTGTCAGAGTGCAGGGAGACAGTAGCCCCCCCCCCACACACCCATTCTTCACAGACTTTATAAACACACATTTACATCAGACAGATTAGTAAGAGAAAAACATACAATTTAGTAACAGACATACAGAGAATTTACATGGCTGTTTATTCTGACGTGATGGAGTGAACCAGGCAAACTCATATCCTGAGCTAGCAGACCAGAAGCATCCAGGAGACACAAGATGGAAGGAGATGGCTTCACACTGCAGCCCCTTGGGGTGGATGTCTGCCCTCTCTCTTCTGGATGTGACCCTAGATCTCCATGAGCTGATCAAGTAATCGCAAGGGTTTCTTGCCGTCTCACAGGGCCTGACTTACGCTGCACGTAGTCAGGTGACACGTGTTGAAAAAGGCCTACTCTGAGCATCTTGGAAAAAACTTGCCTGAACCATTCTGGGAAGTCCTCTCCCACCACTCCCTGATTGATAGGTTTCTTGTGGCTCCAAAATGTGGTCATTCAAAATGTTAGAATCCCTGTTTCTCATTTCTCTGCACTGAGTACATTACACCTTTTGTTTGCTTTCCTCAGAATTAATCCTGATGACATCATGTGGAGCAAGTTAGCCCGAACATTTAAGGGGATAAAACACTTAGGCCTAGAGGACTCTTTGAGTAGGAATCATTTATACATAGCATTTGCAGTATTCTTCTGTGAAATGGAATCTTGCTGTTACTAATGCAGAAGCCTGCTGGTAAATGCTCAGACTGTACATATTAGCCAGCTGGTGGCTGAATTCTGACTATTGAGCTGCCTAAAATTGGAATAATTAATTTTCCTGGAGAAAGTACATTGTATTGTAGCTTTTTGGATTTGTGACTGTAATCTGTAATCACCAGGGAATTTATTTAGATTTGCAATTATACTAGAGTTAGTAATTTATAGTAAAGAGATGGGAGTTTGCTAAATAGGAGGCGTAGAGCTGTGAGTTTTCCATTAATAGTTTTGTGAGTCTTGTATAATACTCAAGCTGTTAGCAGAGAACTATTAGCTAAATAGTCAGTTCATGTTCGTCTTATCTAATGAAAGCAGGACCCAATGTGTTTACTTCAGGAGTCTTCCCATTTATTAAAAATAGGGTTTTCTTTTGCATGAATAGGGAGTGTTACTACAAAAATTTATATTTTAAGAGTTGTGATTATGAATAATAACTTCCTACATATATGCTATTATGCTTCTTAAATATATTCTTGTAATATGGTTCTTCTTCTTATGACTGTAAAGTCACATTCCATCCACTATTAAATGCTGTGACTTGAATGAAAAAGGATATGAATTGACTTTTTCTAAATTATGCATTTCATTTGGATAAAAATAAGTTTTTTAAAGGAATATTCATAATAATACCAATTATTTTTAAAAAATATTCATACAAAATTATGGCGATTTCTTATAGATAAGCCAAAAATGTAGACATGGTAATAGAAATCATAAAAGTTGCCAAGAAGTCTTGATCTTTTTGTTCAGTAGAGCTTTCTTTAAACTTTTCCAGTCTTTAACGGATTTGTGGAAATAATTCTTTAGAGTTGTATAATTTATTATTGAATTGTTCTGAAGTTCTGTCATGTGTATAATCACCTTCCTCTGTCTCATTCTATCAAATCTGATTTCTGCTCATTGTACATGTAAAGGTGATGAACAATCTGAATGGAACTTTTCTTTCTCAAGTTGGGGATGTAATATCTTGTGTATCCATCTTTTCCCCCTTCAGTATCACATTTTAAACTAATTAAATGAGTTATTTTTTAAGGATTTATTTATGCATACAAGCTGGGGTGCAGGCCAGAGGTGTGGGGAGATGAGAGGACTCACCAGAGATAGAGTGGGGAGCAGAACAGGCAGATCTACTGAAATGCACTGCAGAGGGAGCAGCGGGGAGACAGGAGAGGTCTGCTGCGCCCTGTGGGAAGCTCCCTGGCCGGGTATCAAAGTCGTGCTGCAGGGCCTCCCCGGTGGCGCAGCGGTTAAGCGCTGCGCTGTGGAGCTGTCGGCAGCGGCGATGCAAGTTCGATGCCCGGCCAGGGAGGATTCCATATGGTGCGGCAGACCTCTCCTGCCTCACCCGCTGCTCCCCTCAGCAGTGTATTTCTGATCTGCCTGTTCTACTCCCCGCTCTGTCTCTGGTGAACCCTCTCGCCACCCCACTCCTCTGGCCTGTACCCCAGCTTGTATGTATAAATAAAAAATAAATCTTTAAAAAAAAAAAAAAAAGTCGTGCTGCAGTGGCTGCGGACAGCTTCATAGTGCTGCGACCTGACCCATTGCGCCACCAGGGAGGCCCAAAATGAGTTATTTTTTATATATAGATTTTGAAATGAGTTGTTGCTTATTGTATTCTAGAGAATGTAGTGATTTCATTGATGTTATGGTATCAGCATCCATCAGGATCATTGTGTCTTCCAATGAAGTGCATATTCTCAGGGATAGTATCACAATTTCCCTTGATTAAAACATGATAGACAGACAGACAGACAGAGAGACAGACAGATAGAGTAGATAGATTATTGACATTGTATCTAGTCCCTAATATGCATATTCACTATATGACATACTCTTTGGGGAACATAAATAATACAGGAATACCGTCCACAATCTTAATTTAGCCACCCTAAAATCTGAAGCTGTTAAGACCTATTTATAGCATGGCTGAATAGTCTCACAAGGGCTTATGTTTCCCCTATTCTCTCTTGAATACGCAGAACAGACAAGACCTGGGAGCAGAGCTGAGACCCTAACCCCGGCCGTCATTATCTGAACTATGAGAGGCTTGAAGGAGGAGGTCAGGAAAGGAATTCCAAAGCATAGCCAATCATGAGAGTGTGTGTGTGCTCAGGTGGACCAGAGACAGGTTTTGTTGTGGGGTACAGAGCAAAAAGGAGGAGGGGCCAGGGAGACTTCAGCAGTTGCTATCAGGAACATTGCCTGGGCAGGAGAAGGGAATTTATTCCATTCCAATCAATAGTGATTGGCTATTAACAACTAATGTTTGGGTTGGCAAGGATGTCACGCAGGAGGTATACTTCCCTGGCCATTTAAGGGCAAAGACAGAGCAGAGAATCTTTGTCAATGTAATGTTTATTATTAGACCCTGCAGTTACGTGTTATTTAGGGTTGTCCAGAGAAACAGAACAACAGAATGTATATGTAGATAGGAGGAGATTTATTATAATGACATTGACTCCGTGATTTGGAGGCTTAGACCCAAGATCTGCAGTGGCCATGCTGAAGCACTAGGGGAGCAGATGACAAAGCTCCAGGATGCAATTGAAAGCCAGGAGAGTCCATGATGCCAGTTTTGGTCAGAAATCCGTAAGACTTGTCATCCCAGAAGAGCTTAGGTTTCATTCAGGTTCAAAGGCAGGAAAGTCTTGATATTCTAGCTTAACAGTCAAGCAGGAGCGATTCTGTCTTATTTGCAAGAGGGTCATCTCTTGGTTCTCTTTAACCTGCAGCTGATTGGGTGGCCCCACGATAAAGAGGACAATCTCATTTAATTCTCGAAACACATGTCCAGCCATGAAATATTGCCCATATTTGACTATATAGTGTTGATTTCACTAAATCAACAACTTCATATGGTTAGATATAGCATGATTAAACCTAGTTTTGAGGTCCAGGAAAGCAAGTCTCAAAGCAAAAGTTAAGTATTATTTTTAAGAATCACAGAGCTTTTAAGTAGCAAAACTACACTAAGTTTGTAACCGCCACAATTGATGATTTTTCAACATTCCTCCATTGAACTTACAGCCAGCAAATCATTCTTATTTTACCTAATCCAGGCAAATGCTAATTAAAATTGGATGAAGTTAATCTGAGATGTTAATGGTGCAAAAACTGTAGATGTCAAAAACTTTCTATTGTGGGGACACAAAGAGAATCCTCCAGAATCTCTCTGGATTATGAGGCTGGACAAATAATGTAAACAGCATCACACGGGTTAGCAAAGGAAAAATTCATTTAGTAACATATGTATGGGGAATTTACATGGTTGTAAATTCTAAAGAATAATGGAGTGGACCAGGTTTATTTATCCTGTGTTGAGATCCGGTGCATTGAGGGAGAGGGTGCTGCTATTACATGACAGACTGGAAGAGGATTCCCTTATCCTTGCACTGAGAAGTAAGATGAAATTCTTAGAAGAAGAGGACATGTATACTTATAAACCTACCACGGCATGAGATGCCCCAAACTGTTGAAGCGGTCTGGGTTGGCTGAGCCTTGGTGTAAACCTTGTCAACTTGGATGTCAGGCCAAAGGGGACTACACTGATCAATCTTGTCCCCGACATCCTGAGCAAGGTAGCTGCCGAGAAGGGAGTGGATGAGAAAGGCCACTGGGGAGTCTTTAATAGGAAGTAATGCACACGGACTTGCTCTTTGTTCTTCGAGCTTCTGTGGACAGTAGCTATCATGTAGGCCAAGGCCTTTGCCCCCGCCATAGGGTGGGGGTGTGGGGCGCACCTGATCTCAGAGATGGCAGGCCTTTGGATGGTGGCAGGACTTGGGAGGACTTTGCCTGGTTTCAGATGAAGAAGGCCTTGGATTCCCTGCCGGCTCCTGTAACAGCAGCTCCAATTTGCAGGGTTGCAGTAACTGGACCTTCTCCCTCTTCTTCTAGCCTGCTAGTTGTCCCTCCCCCTCTGCCTATTTGGTTAGATTTTTTTTTTTTTTTTTTGGCACCAAAGCCCATTTTGTTTGCTTTTGTAGCTGTGGCTAGACCCAGAACTGGTGAGAGAGGTTCTCACCTGGACACCCTTTTTAGATCCTTTGCTTGGCAATAAGTGTAGATTCTTTTACGTCAGGAAAGGGTGATTTTATGTGATTGCTTCTCCATTTAAGAAAAGGGCAGAGGGCCGCCCTGGTGGCGCAGCGGTTGAGCGCTGCGTTGTGGAGCTGTTGGCAGCAGCGATGCGAGTTCGACGCCCGGCCAGGGAGAATCCCACATGGTGCGGCAGACCTCTCCTGCCTCGCCCGCTGCTCCCCTCAGCAGTGTGTTTCTGATCTGCCTGTTCTGCTCCCCGCTCTGTCTGGTGAATCCTCTCGCCGCCCCACGCCTCTGGCCTGTACCCCAGCTTATATGTATAAATAAATAAATCTTTAAAAAAAAAAAGAAAAGGGCAGACATTTGTGACATTGTGATCTCTTCTTCCATTAGCAAGGGGCAAAGGACATAGGAAAGGACAGAAGCTCTCATGCAAAACAGTCTGCACTCCCTAAGTAATGGGAATTAGAACTCTCCAGGTCAGAAGACCTTGAATGACCATAGTTTCCATACCACAAAAACAAGAGGGCTACTCTGGACACTCTCACTAACCCTTTTGAGAAGATCAACCTCACACTATCATTTATTTCTAGAATAATTCCCAATTCTTTATTACTTACTAATAAAGATTGGAAATAGTGGAACTCTGAAATAACCAGAATTTGTGGTCACGTCTGTCTCCGGAGTCCTGGATTTATAAGTTTGACTTTTCATACCCTTATTCAGAATTTTTTTTTTAATGTTTTGAAGGCTTTAGAAATATGTCATATCAAAGAACTATCATTAGAGCATGGAAGGTAGCACTGTGATTTCCTTGTGATTATATTTACGAAGATTTACTTCAAATTATGCAGTAAACCTGTGGTGATTTCCAATAATCTTTGATGAATGTGAATACATTTTGGAAATAGCCACCACTGACTTAATTACAAAACTAGATATTTGATTGATATTTTTAAGTTCCATTTTGAGATAGCACTTAGATTGCTTACAAAATATTGATGAACATAGAAACATCAACAATTTTACAAAGAGCCACCCAATAATATTACTGAGATTTTTTTTTTGTTTTTGGCAGATCGTCCAAATGTTTTCTCATAGAGATGAGATCTATTTTCTTATAAATAAAGCTGGTCAGGGAAGCATGAAATTGGGAGCATTTTGAGGGTCCATTAGAATTGAAGTCACTACACTCTGCTTATTGTTGATGATCCTGCTTTTGTGATTTGTCTAAAAATAGGGAAAAGGAGGGCCTCCCCGGTGGCGCAGCGGTTAAGTGCTGCGCTGTGGAGCTGTCGGCAGCGGTGACGCAAGTTCGACACCTGGCCAGGGAGATTCCCACATGGTGCAGCAGACCTCTCCTGCCTCACCCGCTGCTCCCCTCAGCAGTGTATTTCTGATCTGCCTGTTCTGCTCGCCACTCTGTCTCTGGTGAGCCCTCTCGCCGCCCCACGCCTCTGGCCTGTACCCCAGCTTGTATGTATAAATAAAAATAAATCTTTTAAAAAAATAAAAAAATAAAAATAAAAATAGGGAAAAGGAATGAGTTCAAGTACAGCTACTATAGGGCCCTGCCCATTCTTTGAAGGTTGTAATGGGAGCTTATAGGTCTAGGGTCAAAGGTTGCCTGAAGATGGAGGGAACAGAGTGGGAAAGGACCCCAGCCTTGAGTAGTGGATATGTTGTAGTTTTTTTTTCTTCCCACCATCATCTCTTCATCTCCCTTTCCATTTCTCCCTGCCCCCTCCTCTTTCTATTTTTTTTAAAGATTTATTTATTTATACATACAAGCTGGGGTACAGGCCAGAGCGGGGGGGGCGCGAGAGGGTTCACCAGAGACAGAGTGGGGAGCAGAACAGGCAGATCAGAAATACACTGCTGAGGGGAGCAGCGGGCGAGGCAGGAGAGGTCTGCGGCGCCATGTGGGATTCTCCCTGGCTGGGCGTCACACTCGCATCGCGTGTTGCCGACAGCTCCACAGCGCAGCGCTCAACCACTGTGCCACCAGGGAGGCTCCTCTATTTTTTCTTTAAAGATTTTTTTATTTATGCATACTAGAACTGAGATGTAGGCCAGAGCTGTGGGGGAGTATGATAAGAGGATTCACTGAGGCAGAGTGGGGAGCCGAACAGGCAGATCTACTGAAATACACTGCTGAGGGGAGCAGTGGGTGAGACTGGAGAGGTCTGCTGTGCCATGTGGGTTAGCTCCCTGGCCCAGGGCCATAGTGATGATATTTCTGATACTTAACCCCTAGACTGCCAGGGAGTCCCTGCCCCTCCTTCTTAGCCTCAGAGCCCTGACTGCATTTATTAATACCTGCTAGTTTTTGTATTTCAATTTGTCATATGTCCATTGTGTAAATATCTAGTAATTGTTTTCTCCAGTCTGACTTTACTGCACTCTATTTTGCTGTAAATAGGGGCATTTTATGCTCCCTTATGACCCAATAAACAGATTTCATGGTGTGGATATACCACTTTGGTTCTTTCTTAACTTTTGATTGATAAAAGGGGAAATGACAAAATGAGTTGTGACA
Source organism: Scalopus aquaticus (assembly GCA_004024925.1). Lineage (NCBI taxonomy): Eukaryota > Metazoa > Chordata > Mammalia > Eulipotyphla > Talpidae > Scalopus > Scalopus aquaticus. Next base: position 333,975 of record PVIJ01000245.1, read on the forward strand.
TAATTAAAAATAGCATATTTAGCACTCTTATTCTAAAAAAATAATTTCAGTCCATTTTTTAAATACTCCCTGTAAGAAAGTTAACAGGAGAAAGGAAATGGAAAATGAAACGAAGAGACAGATAACACTTAACTAAAGACCATATAGGGATTTTGGCTAATCTACAGAGTAACTCATAGATCATTTTCATGGAAATATGTCTAAAGAAAAAACATCTTTCAGCAAGATGTCATTTTAAAACTACCTTTACAAGACTGAACTTTGTGGGACAGGTCTTTTGAAAAAATCATTACTCACTGGTTTTTGTAAATCCCTTAATTATTTTTTCATTCTTAAAATAGTGGAATATCCATTTTTCACCTAATATGAAATTAAACACAGTAACTTAGGAGAAACAATCAAATATTAAATAAATTTATACTGTTATTTTTCTGGTGCTGAGCTAGGCTGAGAGAAGAAATAGGATACAGATACCTGAGCCAGGGCCTTCAGAACTACTGGTTCCTGGGAGTCTATTCCAGCAGAGGAAACTTAAAAGATGCTGAGTAGTTCATGCTAAGTGATATATTGCTAATATTATTACAATTGGGGTTCAGGGAAAAAGTAAGTTCAGCACAGGTGAAAGCATTTGTTGGCATGATTGTGAAGAAGAGATGGAAATTGTCTAGAACTGTGTCTTGGCTCACTGCCTATCAAACTGCACAAACATGTTTTTAAGCAAGATTCAGTGTTTGCAAGAAAATGGTGCATTTCAAATGACTGGCGGGAGGGGTACAGGTGATTTGTAGTCTGATTGTAAAAGGAGGCTCCATCTGGGAGAAAGATGCACAAATGAGTGAGTGAATTAAAAATGCGCTGCCTTGTATATGCGTTCAATGCACCATCTTCTTTTTCTCCATTTAAAAAATATTACCTCTCCAGGGGCCTCCCTGGTGGCACAATGGATTAAGTCTCAGCCTATGAAGCTATTGGCAGCCACTGCAGCATGAGTTCAATCCCTGGCCAGGGAGCTTCCCTCATGGCACAGCAGACCTCTCCTGCCTCGCCTGCTGCTCCCCTCAACAGTGTATTTCAGTCAATCTGCCTGTTCTGCTCCCCACTCTGTCTCTGGTGAATCCTCTCACTCCCCCACATCTTTGGCCTGCACCCAAGCTCGTATGCCTAAATAAAAAAATGACTATTATGAATTTCTTAGTGTTTTCTAAGTCTGTGATGTTATGTAGATCACAAGAATTAGTCCTGATTGAAGGCTTTTAAAATGTCAATGGAAGGTCATTTTCAACAAAGGGTTACAAATTACCTCTCCATCCACCTATCTGACAACACAGGGATACTTAGCATCAGACCTTTATTAAGAGAAAAGAATAGTGAAAAGCCAGGAGCTTAAATAAAGTAAAACATGTGCATACTTACTTACACATGAGATAGGTGGAGACTCAGCCCGATGGGCAATCAGTTCGACATTGTGCGCTCTCCTGCCAGGCAAACACTGTTTCCATCCTGCTTTCTTGATTCTTCGTGAGACCTCATTAAAAATCTGATATAAAACCATCTTATATTATCACTCATGCATCAATGCTTTTTGCAGTTCTCATTTGGCTGCAGGAAAATGTGGAGCTTGATATATTCAGCTGCTAATTCTTGAGTATCTAGCATGTTGTAGGCAAAATGGAGTGGCTCAGGCGCTTTCCCTCCTCCCACAGCCAGCCTCTACAGCTGGCTTTCCTTCCTCCGAGGTGTCACTGCCTAAATGTGATACCCTTTTGTCTTGGGGGTACTTGAGAGCATGAGCATGGCGCACACTCACTGGTAGTTGCAGACGCCTATGCAGAGAAGACAGGGAGTCTGGGCACGTGCATATGTGGGACAAGAAGCAAGGGGGGTTCAGCTGCTGCCTCTCTGCTTGCTGGTCTGCCTGTGCGTCTGTCTCCTGATTCAGCAGTAAAGGCCTGTCAAATATACTGAAGGCTCCAAAGTTCTCTTTTCGTCTGCCCAAATCAACAATGGACCTACCTGGCCTGAAATGGTTGCACAGCATATATGTAGTTGATTGCCCAGATGCCAACTGTACCATTTTGGGAAATAACTGACATGCTGTCATGTGTGCCTATGCATGCAGAGATGGTTTCTTGTACCTTTGGGTGGGGGAAGCTCATGTGTCTATTAACTGTTGTCAAAGGTTTGGTAATGGAGGAAACTTGCTAAAGTGAACTTTCAAACTTTTGCTAAATTTCAGCTGATGTCTTATTGGTTCCTGTACTCTACTTGAGGTCCTGTTTCTCTAAAGTCTTCTCA